>JAUMJJ010000067.1:0-482500 GCA_033556795.1 Tapera naevia
CCCCCTCCTCCGTATACCCCGCACATGCCAGTCCCGATCTCCTCTTCCCCCCGCCCTCCCCCCCCCACCTCGCCCCACAGAGCGGGGCTGTTTTACGGGGCGAAATGAAACCCACTGAGGAGGGAGGGAAGAAAAGCACACCCTGCCCCCACTCTCTCTCGCCTGAACCCCCGTTCTCCTCCCTCCTTGCTTCCCTCCCTCCCTCCTTCCCTCCTCCCTTACTAGCTGCTTCTCTCCCCTACTACAGCCATAATGAATACTGTACATTCCTAAATGTTGTGCTGTAATCTCTCCCCCTCTCTCTGTCCACCCAGCACTTTCTTCGGTACCCCCAAACCCTTCCAGCTCAGCCCCACGGCCGCGGACGGCCACCCCTTTGTGCCCTGCACACCCTACCTCCCTGCCCCCGCCTTCCCGGCCAGCAATTTACGCAGAAAAGCAGAGTCCTTGCTTAATAAGAGAAGCTGGAGACCTTTTGTTCCGCCCCATGACAAGAGCTAACGCTGCGGATCAGCCCCTCTTCTCTCTCCTCGGATCTCTCCTCCTGGCTTTCCCCCTCCTCTCGCCTCTCAAAAATAAAACTACCATCCTAATGGGGTGGCAGAGGGGCAAAGAGAGCTCTGATGAAAAGAAAGCCACTCTCCTTCCCCTCCACCCCCGAACCCCGAACCCCACACCACACAGAGAGAGAGAAAAGCACTTACCTTGATATTTGGCGTCGATTTCCCTCATCAAGGAGACATTTCTCTGCAGATCGAAGGGCATAGACTCGATGGAGTCCAGATAATCCTCCACATAGTTCACTAGGTGAAGCTGGTCTCCGTTTGCAGGACTCAACATTTTCATCCGGCAAAAGGGGGGGGGGGGAAATATCCTTCTCCACGCCTTCCCTTCTCTTCTCTCTCCTTGTGTCTCTCTGCGAGAGCAAGTGCTGCTCCCTCCAAAGACGGCAACCCGATGAACGGCTCGGTCCTGCCCACCACTTCTCTCTCTGTAGCTCCCCTAAAATCCGGGAGAAGCTACATCTGAATCCTCTTGTGGTGGAACAGAGGGAAAGAGAGAGAGGCACACACAGCACACCCTCCGCCAGTCCCCTACAGCCCGCAGCAGCTGATTGAATGGCTGTCGTTGTGGGTAATTCACGAAGGAGGTGGTAGGAACAATCAGAGGGATTTGTGTGTGTGTGTGAGGGGGGGGGGGGGGGGGGGGGGGGGGAGGAAGGAGGAGGAGGAGAAAGGAGGGGGGCTTAAACCAGCTCCTCCGAAACAATCTGGAAACAAAATGTGCCCTGCGAAGTGCCTGTCAGAGGCAACGGCAGCCTCTCTGCAGGCGCCACCGCCGCTCGGCTCGGCTTCTCCTCCTCCTCCCCGCCGTCTCTCCCCGCTTCTCCCCTCACCGCCGCTTCTCCTCGCGGCGAGGTACGGACGCAGCCTTCTCCTCGGTCCCCCGGAACGCCGCGCTCGCTCCCAACGTGAAAACCCAAATACCAGTTTCAAACACTTGGGAAACATTCAGCCCCGCCACGCACGGCGCATGCGCACCCCCTCCCAGTGCTGTGTACACACACACACACACACGCACACACACGGACAGACGGACAGACAGACATGGGCACACACGCACCGCGCACACTCTGCCCCCCCTTCCTCCCCCTCCCGGAACCTCTGCATAATTCATCGTCCCTCCTCCCCCTCTACTCACGTTCGGGGAGGGGGGAAAGGCGGCGCGGGATGCGGTCGTAGCCGAAGGCGGGGGACGTAGGGAGGAAAGACCCCCCACCCCCAACACCGCGACTGAGGGTGGGAACAGGGACGGGCTCCGGGGAAGCCGCGCGGTCGTTGAGAGTGCGGGAAGGGAGCTGGAGGGGGGGGGGGGGGGGGGGGGGGGGGAAGTTGGGTGCTTTTTGCAGTAGGGCCACGGACTTTGGAAGAATCTCTTGACTTCTGCGGGCCGTTGAGCAGAGGCTGCGCTCCAAGGAGGGACAAGGAGAGAGGGAAGCACCGCGGAGCCGAGCACCACCACCCCGCTCTGGGGCAAGGCTGCACCGAACGCTGGGGACAGAACGTTACCACCCGCCCCCCCAGCTCAGCAGGCACCGCATCAATCACCCTCGCGGCAGCTGACGCTCGCCTCAGCCAATCACCTCTCGTTTAGGGGCCCGCCCCTCGCCTCCCTCAGCCAATCAACGCCAGGCGGGCGGGCGCCGTGGCGACAGCGCTACCCGGGATACCGGCCGCGGCACACGGGGCGGGAACACGCGGGGCGGGGGGGGAGGGGGCGGTACAGAGCATGCGCACTCCCCACTGCGCGAGGAGAAAATGGAGCCGTCGGGCGGGCGCGGGGTTGGACTATGTTCCCCAGCGGCCCCTGGGGCGGTTGCGCATGCGCAGTGGAGGGGGGGGGAATCGGCCACAATGCCCCTGCCCTTTCCCCGTGCTCGGGGAGGGCGTGCGCGAAGTGTTAGCGGGGGTGTGCGGGGGAAGGTGCGTTATGGAGGAGCCCGGGGGCCAGTGAGGGGGTTCTGAGGGCCTCCAGGAAGGAGGAGGAGGAGAAGAAAGAGAAGGGGAAGGGGACGGGGAAGGAGGAGGAGGAGGCGGAGAGAAAGAGAAGGGGAAGGAGGAGGAAGAACAGAAGGAAAAGAAGGAGGAGAACGAGAAGGAGGAGAAAGAGTAGGATAAAACGGGGAAAGAGGAGGAGAGGAAGGAAAAGGAGCGGAAGGAGAAGGCCCCCCCTGTACAGCCTCGTGCCAGTCGAGTTTTCCTTGCCAGGGTGGCCCGGGAACTGTGGGGAAGGACCCTAGCGCTTGTCATCTTTCCTGGGTCTGAAGTTGTTGCCGTGGTCGCTCATACCCAGCAGCTGCCCCGCCGCGGGACTGCCGGGGGGGCAGGGGGCGGGGCACGAGAAGATTAGACTCTCCTTCCCGGTCTTCTCCTAGCACTCCGGGGCTGCCAAGTCCATCCTGGCCCTTCTGAGCCCCCATGGGGCTGCCAAATCCATCCTGATCCATCTGAGCCCCCCAGAGGCTGCTAAATCCATCTTGCTCCCTCGGAGTCCCCCGAGGCTCCCAAATCCATCCGCTCCAGCCCAGCAGGTGAAGTAATTTTAGCAGCACTGGACATTGTATCTTTCCCCTTCATTAGGGAGAAGCGCTCTCCTATCCCTGACATTTCTTCTTGGGAAGACCCTGGTGCTCACAGACACCCGCTCTCGCCGGGATCGGCAAGCACTAGAGAAGGCAGGCCAGTCTGAAAATCCTACCCTGGCTCCAGCAGAGCAAAACAACACACTCTTATTATTTTTACAAACGTCACTGGCAATCCCCTAATTTAGGGGAGACTGAATCATCACTTCTCAGCGCTCAGGCTTGCTGGTATAGTCGTTCATTGAGACACTGATGTTCTGCTTCTCCCAAATGACAAGTGGTAAGACAAGACAAAATGGCCTCAAGTTGTGCAAGGGGAGGTTTAGATTTCATATTAGGAAAATTTCTTTACTTAAAGAGTGGTGAACCATTGAAATAGGCTGCCCAAGAGGTGGTGGACTCTACATTCCTGGAGGTGTTCAAAAAGTGTGTAGATGTGATGCTTCAGGGCACGGTGGTTTTGGGTTGTCAGTTGGACTTGATAATCTTTAAGAGGTCTTTTCCATCCTTAATGATTCTATGATTCTATTCTATGATTCTTGTTGTAGGGAACAAAGGGAGCAACAACCTGAGCAAGGACTCAGCATCTTCATCTTCTTTAAGCATTCTTGCTGCCATTGTCAGCTTGGTGTCTGAATGCCCAGAGTGGGGTTTCCAGGGGAGCACAGGCAGCTGTTTACCAATCCCTCCAGTGGGAGCCAATCACTGAAATGCTACTGAGGAGCAGAGACAATCTTCCATAGCATAGACTAAGCCCATTTGGAACTGACTCTGCTGTACTCCTTCAGGCAGATTTCAGAGGCCAAGTTGCTCCTTTTCTGAAGATACCTGTAAGTTCTCTGTTTTCTTGCCCTCATTTTCTGTTTCCGTGAATTGCTGTACTTGCTGATGTAAACCTCGAAAACCTGAGAGCTTAAGTCTGTAAATAATTATGAGTACTACAGCATCTAGGCAGCGCCCCAAGCCGGTGTTTCTGGACCTGTGTGTTCTGTTTTACAGTGGCATCATGAGGAAGTTGTGTAATGTAGAAGCTGAGACACTGTCAGCAATTAAAAGTAGTTAACAGTCCTCTGGGTAGTGTAAGAACCCAAGCCAACAATTATGACTCAGTAGAGGCAAGACATCTGAAAAGAATTCAAATGAGTCCCCAAAAAAGTAATTCTTAAAAAAAATTAACCACCATTCCAGACACATAGTAGTAATTACACATACAAATAAGCCAGTTTGTAAAAGTACCTGATAATTTACTAAACAAAAGTTTCTGTCCCTCCTCCTTATAGACAAAAAAAAACCAAACAGAAAGGTACAAATTTCAAGTGTAGTTGTGGCCTGATAGGCTTCAGTAATTTGCTCAAATGTATTGATATGTTTGGATGCACTGAGCTTGGCATCATCGGTCTCTTAAAGTGCCATCTACGAGATCTTCCTCTGTTAGCCTTTCACACATTGCCAGAAAAGTGACAGGAAAAAAAACATCATCAGACTTTGCACAAGTCCTACAGATAGGATGGGACTGAGCTCACCTGAGAATGCCTTTGGTGTACACATTTAAGGTCCTCTTTCACAGTTGCCAGAGATGATTTCCAGTGCTTTGTTTAGTGCTGTAATCAAACATACCTGTACTCAGAAACACCTATTCTCTTCACCCACCTCCAGTCTCATCAGCGTATGAGCCATTTTGTTTAGGAAGCTGGGAAAGAAAATCAGGTATTTGTGTACATCTTCAGGTTGGACAGTTTTGGAAGATATGAAGCTGACACGCATTGTCCATATCTGCTTTGTTTCCTCCTTCTCCTCTGCTTTCTTTTTACTTTGGCCTCTTGCCTCTGAACTGCAGCAGGTGAGAGTTGGGAGATTTTTGAATGGAATTTCAATTGTTCTGTGTATTAGGGGTCCATTTCTTACTCTGGTGGAACATTCACAAGTAGAAGTCTAGGGAATGATTGTCATCTGACAGACAGAGAAGGAAGAGACTTGTGGGCTTCATTTTCTTCATATTTTCTATACTACATGAGTATCTAAACTCCCCTCCTTATGCTTCCAAGCCCCTTTACTCTGATTATAGAAACCCAAATCTTTGAGTTTTTCAAAAAAGTTCCTTGAGGCTGTTACCTTGCTAAAGATCTAAACTTAGAGCAGTGGGAATCATGAACATATATAACCAGATCAACAACTCAGGCAACTACCATGTAACATATATATTCTCTTTATATAATATTATATAACATATACTTCATGTAACATATCAATATTCCAGTCATTATGGTTATTCTATCTCATCAGCATGAAGTTCAGAATTCTTAATACAAGGAACATAAATTCCCAAACTTCTAGACATGTTTCACAAATGCAAATCCTGAATATAGTAGGATAGCTGGTTTAGGGAATTTTGCCCTTCCCTTCCTTTCCCTTCCCCTATTGCTATATGAAATATTAGGTAATTACTACAGCTGTGTCTCCATTTATTAGAAAATGTATGTGTAATTACTACTATGTGTATACAATTGTGGTGAATTTTAAAAAAATATTAGAAAACATGTATGTCTTCTGAGCATTATTCATTATACTTTAAAGGTACAGAGGAATCAGATGAGTTATTCGTTCTAATGAATTGCTGGGTTTCACCTTTAATAGCTTAATCCCTCTCTTCTACAATTATATATGGGAGGTTTTTTGCTTGTTTGTCTATTTATTCTTTATGAGCCTAAATACATACTTACCTGGGTGATAACAGTAGAATTTTAAAAGTCTATTAATTTTGCTTCTGGTGAAACTAAACTGTGAAAAGTTAACATGCAAGGTGAGGAGAGCGGAGGTTTGCAAGTGTGAAGTGCAGCAGACAAGTCATAGTTCACTTAGATGCAATATGCATTGTCTATGCAGTGGACAGTGGATACAATTTAGAGATATTTGGGCCAGAAATACCTGTTCGTGTCAGCAAATGATGTGGGATTAATGTATTCTAAAATCTGGAAATGACATCTAGCTGAGTTGATCTTTTTGCTGCTTCCCAGTGGAGGCTCAAGAATTTCACAAACTTCACAAACACTTTCCTAATGTAGACCTGCCATTATAAACTTTTTTTTTTTAAGTCAAGACCTACTTAAGAAAATGGGTGTTTCCAATGACTTGGCTTTCCTTATCTCTTCCTCTGCTTGACCTCAGACTATTGTTCTTACTACCTCCTTTCACTTCTGTTCTCTAGCTGCTATCATCTCTTTCTTGCACCTGCTGCACCTACTGAGCTTAAACAGCATTGGAACTAAAGGAACTAAAATTCTGACTGGAACTATTAATTATGCAGTGCAGTACCAGGCTAAGGCAGAAGTACATCTGAGTTGTCCCGACATGCAGTCAGCATAGATTAAGGGCAACTTACTCCACAGGCTCCACATTCCCACAATGAGTTCAAGAGAGAAGCACCTCAACAGGAAAACCACATGGACACCAATTCAACCCCTGGCTGAATTCCTATCAACCTTCAGGCTTGTTTCTGTAAGCTCTGGCCCACGACCCGCACACTCCTGATGAAGAACAGGCAGCATTTGTTAGAGTAGGTGGCAGGCAGGTTTTCTGAATATCCGTAGATTGTGTTAAAAACTCAGGGTCCAGCCTACTAAGCTTTTGATAACAGCAGGAAAGTTTATTTTGTTCTTTATGTCCACCAATGAATTTATTTTGCAATCTTATTTCAGTTCCCCAGAATCACTCTTAGAATTGGTATCTCAAGATGATTTCTCTTTTATGAAATATACTCTTTAATTTGTGAATGTTTGGGGGAATGGCCACTCAGCATTTACGACATTTCTGAGTCAAGCATTTGTAAGAAGCTTGAGACAATTTTTATTCTCCTTTTGAAAATTAAATGAGGTTCTTAGACAAACTGATAAGCATCTAGGTTTTGTAAAAATAGAAGGGCTATAAAAGCTAATTTAAAATGTGTCTGTTGTTAAAAACTACTACAAAGTGCTAACAGAAATTCAGTCCATTGCAGTGGATTTAGCACAACATCACTTTTGGGTTGTTTGTCTTTACAACTTTTGCCTCCCTTATTTTCTCAGGATCAGCTTCTTTTCCAGGTTCCTGAACTAGAACCTGACAAGAAAGGCCACAGATACTGGAAACGTTCTCTTAATAACACAACAAATGCAGCCTTTCTCCTCTGTCAACAATTCTAAGACCAAGTGGTTCAGCTTTTTAGAATGAAAATGCAGCACATTTAGCAATAGGAGGCAAACTGTCAAGCCTTAAAAAGCATGTTTCTTCTAATAATAAACAGTAAGCTAAAATTTTTTTTTTCCTGTGTTTTTGTTTATTTAGTTATGATACAAAATATACTCTGGGATTTGCCCGCTGATCCTACCTCTAGGGACAAATCTTGTAGGTAGCCCTGGGACTGGAAGATAGAAAACACAGGAGGAGCCAGGTGAGCCAGAACCCTCAAAGACCCTCCCTGCCAACCCTAATTTTGCTGCTGGTGGGGAGAGCACACAGAGCTGTGCTTCTACCAGATTTTCCCTTTCAACCAAGCCTGGAGGGGAAACGTTGCCTTCTTGCATGTGCAGAAAAAGGGGCAGAAAATAATATAAACCCATTCTAATGCATTCAGGAATTGCCTCTTTAACTTATAGCATCAGTTTTTATTTTAAAAAAGGAAGTTTAACGACTCCTAAGAAAACATGAGATGATCTGACAACATTAAATACAATGGTGTCCCCTTGAAGCAACACTTTACCTGAAGCTCAGATTAACACACTTCAGTGGGATTTTTGACCACAAAATGTACCACTCCACAGACTGCATCTCCTACAAGCTATTCAGCAGAAAATACAGAAACAACAGGAGTGCAGCAGGCCCGGTCCTGGTATCGATTGGGTGTGCCACACCTCCAGCTGTTGGCAACTTCTGAAGACATCTTCTGTTCCAGGTGGAAGCAAAGATGAGTCTCCTGGTGGAGGCAGAAAATCCTTTATTGCTATTCTGCCTGTCCGGTAGTATTAGCATAGATGAGTATGGTTTCTTTCCATGCGTCCCAAGCCAGGAATAAGGATATTGGCGTGGGGGCAGGGCGGGGGGAGGTAGTAAGAAGTGGCATAAGCAGAGGTGTGCTTACATAGACCAGTTGCTTCTGAGAATATCAGTATTTTTTAAATACATAATTCATGTTTCTAATCCATCAGGATTAGTATTGCTTTCTATATTAAAATGTTATTCTTTTGGTACTTCAGTGCTTGTAGAATACTTTCCACCATTCCACTGATTTTATTCTACTGCATTAAAACCTGAAGTGTGAAGGATGTTAACTGTTTACTTCAGGTATTTAATAATTATGGCCTTTCCTACATTCAGAAAATAACATTTTATAGCAGGGCAGACAGGTTCCTGGACTAAATACTAAAATCTAGTCTGGATAGCACAGATGTTAAGCCTTCTGGAACCACCAGGGAAAGAAAAAGCTCCTGCGCTATTCTGATCTGTTAGCAGCTTCATCCATGACAGCTAAACCTAGAATTAAGGAAAAAAAATCCACTGTAACTTACTATTGATTTAGACTCTGTCAAAGTGTTTGGCACTATACAGAACAAAGAAGACAACAGAGTTAATGACAACTCTTAACAGGATGTGTGTTGAACGGCAAAGACATCAAAACCAGCTCACTATGGAAACTGAAATAATTGGCTTGTAAAGCTTCCTGGGAAACACATAGAGCAAACATTTAAAAGGTTATTGAATAGTATCTTCAGTTTCATCCTAGCTAGTCTCAAATTAGCAAGCTCATAAAATAGTTTCTCATTTGATCAAAAAATTAAGACTGTTAAATGAAAAGTGTTGTGGAAAGTGCACATTAAGAAAAAAAGGGAACACTTGTCACTGGTAGGGCTTTACATCTGATACTCTCTAAAATGAAGCAAGATGCAGACCAACATTTAGTATTAGTAAAAGCAATAATTTAAGATGATGGTATTAAATATGAGAAAAATCAATCAAACCTGTGCCTGGCAGATAGAAAAGGAAACAATAAAAGGACTTCTGTGAGGCAGTTCACCACAGCTGGTCCTGTTCCCTGCAGTGTCCAGTAAAGAAAGCCTGTGGTACTACCTTCCTCCCAGAGGCCAAGATAACACTTTAGCAGGCGAGAAATGCGGTGGTTGGGGATGTCTAAAAAGGTTCCGCTCTGAAGAGCCTGCTTTGAACCTCATACAAAGGAAGACAGTCAGGAGCAGGACAAACAGCATACGCTGCACCCGACAGTTCACTGGAGGGGGGAACCCCAAAGCATTCAGCTCAGGTTGTCATCTCGTTGGAAGCTGGGAGAGTAGCAGGGAAAATATTATATACGTTCCTAGAGTTCTCACTTGTTTCCTTGTACTTTTGGAAGCAAGATGTTAAGTTGAAAAAAACTTTCGGCACCTTTATGTTTGTTCCATTATAATGTTATTCACTGAAGTTAAGTAGCTCATAATTTCCAAACTGGGTCAAGTCACTGCAGCGAGTTAAGCTCCATTTCCTCGGTACGCTCTGAAAGGGAGGAAAAAAGATCCACAATGAAATGAGAGAAGCATCACCAGAAAACACACTTCCTTTGCTTGTCCTGACACTGTCAAGGTAGGGGACTTTGAGAATCATAGAATAGTTCGGGTTGGAAGGCATCTTAAAGATCATCCAGTTCCACACCTCCATGGGCAGGGAGACCTCCCAATGGATGAGGTTGCTCAAGGCCCCATTCAACCTGGCCTTGAACACTTCCAGGGAGGGGACATCCACAACTTCTCTGGGCAACCTGTGCGAGTGCCTCACCACCCTCACTGTACAATATTTCTTCCTAATGGCTAACCTAAATCTCCTCTCTTTCAGCTTAAAACTGGTAACCCTTGTCCTATCCCTGCACTCCCTGATAAAGAGCCCCTCCCCAGCTTTCCTGTAGCCCCCTTCAGGTACTGAAAGGCCGTTATAAGGTCTCTCTGCAGCCTTCTCTTGTCTAGGTTGACCAACTGTACTCTCAGCCTGTCCTCATACATGAGGTGCTCCAGCCCTTTGATCATCTTTGTGACCTGCTCTGGATTCACTCTAATGGATCTACGTCTGTCCTGTGATGAAGACTCCAGAACTGAATGCAGGACTCCAGAAGAGGTCTCATGAGGTAGATTAGAGGGGGAGAATCACCTCTGTCGATCTGCTGGTCACACTACTGATGCATCCCAGGACGTGGCTGCCTTTCTGAGCTGCAAATTACAACATATTTCCTACCGACACCTCTGCTAACAACCTTGTGAAGAAGAAACCCTGAGCTGGTACGGTCGCACCGAAACACAAGGCTGGTTCTGTGCTATTTTGGTCACGATCAAACAGGGCACTGTGATACAAGAAGTAGTTACTATTACAAAAAAAGGAATATTTTGATTTAAGCTAAAGTAGAATTAGTTTTCTACACAGTTTTCTAACTAACCTCAGTTAAGTTTCATCTAAGTAACTGTATTTTTTGAAAATTAGACAGAATGTCCCTCTGACAGTGTGTTTTCTTTATAGCATTTTTTTTCAAATAGCGTTTTTCCAGACACTGTTCAGAGAGAAATGAGAACGTCTTGTGTTAAGTATGGTCTGTGCTGAACATATGTGTCTTCTTCTCTAATCACCTTGCAGCGTTTCCCTGTCTAAATGCAAGGTCTGACAGAGCTGGCTCCAAAGCTCCAATTAGCAGAGATTCGGCTGTTGCGAAGCTCATAATAACATTAAAACTGATCCTTGGAAACTAACAGAATATGCCACAAGATTTCTGGGAACATTTACACACATGCGTGTGAGTGGGAAATATATTCTGTTCCCAGCTTGTCTTGTTAAACACGATTGATGGGAATCATCCCCTCACACGTCCAGTGCTGAAACAATCACAGAATCATTTGGTTTGAAAAAACTTATGAGATCATCGAGTTCAACCGTACCTGTTCACTACAAAACCATATCCGTGAGCACCTCATCCACCCATCTTTTAAACACCTCCAGGGATGAGGAGTCAACCACCAACCTGGGCAGCCTCTGCCGGGGCCTGACAACCCTTTCGGTGAAGAAAATTTCCCTGAAGTCTAATTTGAACCTCCCCTGGCGCAACCTGAGGCCATTTTCTCTCGTCCTATTGCTTGTTTATGTGGGAGAAGAGACCAACAGCCACCTCGCTGCTACCTCCTTTCAGGGAGTTGTGGACAGTGACAAGGTCTCCCCTCAGCCTCCTTTTCTCTAGGCTAAACAGCCCCAGTTCCCTCAGCCGCTCATCATAAAACTTGTCCTTCCCTCCCTTCACCAGCTTTGTTGTCCTTCTCTGCACACGCTCTCAATGTCCTTCTTGTGCTGAGGAGCCCAAACGTGAACACAGGATTCGAGGTGCGACCTCACCAATTCTGAGTGTAGGGGAAGGGTGACTTCCCTGCTCCTGCTGGAAACTCCAAAACGGATCTGAGAGGGCTTATTTCCCGGCGTTTTCGGTATCAACCGAGCCCGCCCCCGACACCCCTCATCCCGCAACCCCCGCGCTCACCGCTCCGCCCGGGACCGGAGGCACCGGCTGGGGCTCCTCCCCTTCCTGCCGCCCTGCCCCGGCCGTCCGAGGGTGCGGCGGAGGGCCGTGCCTTCCCGGCGGCGGGCGGGGCTGCTGCGGGTTCCCGCGGCGATGCTGCGCGGAGCGGCGGGGGCCGCGCTCCGCTCGGGCGGCCGCGGGCTGCGGGGCTGCTGCGCGGGCCGGCGGCGGGGCTGGACGCCGCCCGCGGGCTGGGACAGCGGGATCGCGGCTCACAACAGCCGGAGCCGCCGCAAGGAGCCGCTCGTGCTGGCTGCGGAGAGAGTGGCGACCTGGTAGTGCCGTGTAGCAAGCGGCGGGAGGGGGGTGGGGTGCGGGGGGCACCGTGGTGAGCGGTGCGGTTTGTCTCCCCTCTCTAGGTACAGCTGCGGGCCCACCGTGTACGACCAGGCGCACCTCGGGCACGCGTGGTGAGTGCGGGGCACGGCTAGTCCTGCGGGGGGAGCACGGGAGCCGGCGGGAACCCCTGTCCGGGCTGCAGATCCCGTGTCCCGGTGGGGGTCTCCGTATCCAGGTGGCAGATCCTGTGGTCCATGGACAGGTCTCGCTAGGGGCTACAGCAGCAGCAGCACTGAACCCCGTGTTCCGTGCAAAGGGGTTGGCAGGACCCCTGTTTTCGGGCATCGGGACCGCTTTGTTGGGTGATGGACCTTGTGTCCAGCGACAGATGCCCCCGGGAGCCACAGGGGTGGCGCCAGCACTGAACCCCTTGTTGCTTGCAAAGGGGTGGCAGGACCCCCGTATCTAGGTGGCAGACCCTGTGTCCTGTGACAGATCCCATCCGAAGTTACAGTGATGGCACTGGCACTGAACCTTCTGTTCTGTGCGAAGGGGTGGCAGGACCCTGTGTCCAGGTGGTGGACCTTGTGTCCAGTCACAGATTCCACTGGTAGCCACAGCAGTGGCACCAGCAGTGAACCCCCTGTTCTGTGCAAAGGGGTGGCAGGACCCATGTGTCTCGACATTGGGACCCCCATGTCGGGATGGTGGACCCCATGTCCAGTGGCAGATCCCACCAAGAGCCACAGTGGTGGCACTGGAACTGAACCCCTTGTTCCATGCAAAGGGGTGGTAGGACTCCCATGTGTTCAATGTGACTACATGTTCAGGTGACAGATCCTGCTGGCATTGAGCATTCTGTTCTGTGAAAAAGGGCAAAATCCTGTTTGGGTTCCTTCCCTATGCCGGCCTCAGGGAGTGCAGAAGGGGCTCTTTGTGCAGATCGTCCAGAAAGAGGCAGTTTTGGAGTAAAAAGTATTAAGAACATGGACTTTTTTGCTAGGCAGGGGGAGTTATTTCAGTAATATCAGCATATTTCAAATTGTACCAAGGCCTACAGGAAAGCTGGGAAGGGGCTCTTTATCAGGGAGTGCAGTGACAGGCCAAAAGGGTAGCGGTTTTAAGCTGAAAGAGGGGAGATTTAGATCAGACATTAAGAAGAAATGTACTGTGAGGGTGGTGAGGCACTGGCACAGGTTGCCCGGAGTAGTCGTAGGTGCCCCATCCCTGGAGGCGTTCAAGGCCAACCTGAATGAGGCTTTGAACAACCTCATCTATTGGGAGGCGTCCCTGCCCATGGCAGGGGGGTTGTAACTGGATGACTTTTAAGGTCCCTTCCAACCTAAACCAGTCTATGATTCTATAAATTGAAGTCTTGTGCAGAGGAGTTGGGGTCCTGGAGCAGAGCCTCTGATCTGTATGAAGTGATAGTTTGGTTACAAATTAAGTTCGAACGCTATGTCACCACCAAGGAAAAACTGCTCAGGGTTGACTGTTAAAAAGATGGTTTTGAGGTTAAAAGATAAAAGTGTCTGTCAGAAAGTGCGTGTAGCTTAAAGTGTTTATGTGTAGTAACGGTTCAGTGGCTTAATGAGTTTGACATAAAAAAAAAAAACCAGCATGGCATTTTTTCCATAGGTCATTAGGATAATTACAATAATAAACCAGCTTCATTATAAGTAATTTTGAAAAAATACTTTAAATACACCGGAGAAGGTTACTGCCAGTTGTTTCAAAACGCACTGGATGAGAAGACGTGTGGCGTGCCTGCAGGGTCCTGTGAAGCTGGAGGGAGTTGCAGTAGCTCAGCTGCTCTTGAGCTCGTGTCTCTTAGTTCTGAAAAGAACGAGATGCATTGAGGTGCTTAGAAGAGCAGGGGTTTCTCAGATAATTATCATGTGTGAAATTTTGCTCAATGGTGAGCTGTCACGGTGCTGCACAACTGCTCCTTCTTTCTGTAAAAGAGAGGTTTTAAAATACCAAATGTAAAAATGCAGTTGGCAACCTCTCCTTAAATGCTGCTGTACTGGTGTGTGTGTCGTGGTGTCCCTTTTCCTCCTTGCTTTTTTCCAGTCTTAGCAGAACACTAACCCAGCTTTTTACCAGTGATCTAAAAATCAAGAAAATGATGTTTTGAATTGTTTTGTTTGTTTCTAGTACTTTCAGGGGAACTTTAATATTTGAAAAAAAATGTCATTACAATTTCTGTATTTAAGTCTACGGTTATTGTAATAACGACTATGCCACAGTTTACCTTGAAATAATTACAAATTAAAATCACCACTTCAGGCAATTGTATAAAAAGGTGCTGATAAATTTTTCTTCATCACTCAGTTGAATTTCTCTAGTACAGTAGGACCTGTTATTCCTGAAGTGTTGTAACCAGGTAGGGAATTTCAGAAGTGCTCCCATCCTAAGGGATACAGTGGATCTAGAGCACGATGTTTACAGAGGTGGAGAATTTCATCTTTTGGTCTCGCAGCTCTCTGTGGCTTTTGAATGTTTGTTTTTGTCAGTGGTTCTTATTCTCCTGCCTTCAGGCTCTTCTGATGAAAGGAGGGTTCTGGAAGACCTTGTTAACTCTACCTATTCTCTTACCCATCTCTTCTTGTCCTATGTCTGAATTAACAATTTCAAGCTTCCCTGATGTGGAGGTTTGCCATAAGTCTGTGCCACCTGGGTCTGACCTCTTCACTCACTGGTTTAAGAAAGAATAGTTAGAGGTGAATATTGCCTTTGCAGCAGTGTATCGTGCGGATGAGACTCTTTAGCTCCTTCACGTACGGTTCCTGTGGTGCTGTTGTGTGACAGGATGCTTGCGCTGAAGACCTTTCTTTCTCTTTTCTGATCAGTGAAACCCTTCAGCATGTGGGGACTTGGCTGTTACTTCCCAGAGTCTGTGGTCTTGCATGTGTCAGTGTTGGCATCTGATGGAGCACTCTTTATTTTATATTTTTTTAAATGTGTGGGTTTTTTTTCCCAGTAGCTAGGTACAGCTGTAGAGTTTTGGTAGGCACAACTGAAAGGCATGCTGCTCATGGGGATCTACAGGCCAGGAGATGTACTGAGAAAGAGCATGAAGTCAAATAGAGTGATAGCTGTTGTTTCTGTGCTGCTCTTGTAAAATACTATCATTTTGTTGTACTCTTGCTACATGTTACCTTATCATTAGAATTCATTAGAATTACTTTTTTCCCTCCTTATTACATTTGATTTGTGGCAAGCACAGCAAATGCGACAGGTAATAATGCAGAAACAAATAATGGAAATGAGTTTGAGTTCCTTGAGAAGCATTTGAAAATAATGATGTTATTATTTTTTTCCCCTTCTCCTTCCCCTCCACAAGGATTTCTCATTTCTCTAAATAATCCAACTTTCTCTAGTATGTTGTGCTTCCAGTCTTCAAAACAGGTACTCTGTATGCCTCAATGCAGCATCCAAAATTCATTCTATATGGAGAAAAATATCAGACGAACAGAAAATGCCATCTATTCCCTTGGTTATGAGACTGGCCTTGATTGTGCTGGTGTGAGCTGCTGTCTGACTCAATGCTTGGAAAGAAGAATAAAAGCAAGCACGAAAGGAGATTTCATTCAGTCCCTTGTGCTTTGTCTGCCACCCCCCTGACTCTGACTGTCTGTTACGTTTCTTTTCAGTGCTGAAGTGGTAAGGACCTTGCTTTCTGAGGTGTCAGGAGATCTGTTCTGGCTCTTGCAGTGTTTCTTCCATCAATTCAGCTGGAAGACTAGAGGAGAGGGAACAGTGCAAAATTTGTCTGCTTTGGGAACTGTGAGTGCAGGGCTGTTCAATCTAATATCAAGCTTTTGATGCTGGCATTGTTCCTCTGAACGAGGTCCAAAGACCAGTTTAATATTCTTGCGGAATCGTGTCACTGCATTAGATGAACCTTACTCACAGTGAGCTGGTATTCATTAAAAAATATCTCCCTGGCAGCAAGGCTTCCAAAAAGCCTTTTTTAACATGGGCATAGTGCAAAAACAACAACAGCAAGTATTTTTCTTCAGCAAGACCTTATACACCCATAAATATGAGCCTTAATGCCGCTTGGTCCCTGCAGCTAAGGGGAAGGATGCAAATCTGTTTCCAGTATTTGCTCCCACATATTTGCCCTGGCAGCCACGGGAGCTGCAGTTCGTGCTGTGCTGTGGGTGAGATGGGAACCTGTGGGACTGTGAATCTCCTTTTGGGCTCTCTTTTCTCCAGAGGCAGCGCAGGCTGAGGATTCTCATCACCTTGCAGGGCAGACCTAGAACCTCTAATATCTTACCTAATAATTGGGTTTTGCTTCGTCAAAGTGCATTTCGAGAATTAGAAGTGGAGGGTCTATGAGTAGCAGAAGGGGCTGCCTCAGCCTTATACAGCTTGTAGGTTGCATCTATATATCAGCATTAAATATCCTGTTTTGTGACAAAAGAGCCTGGCAAATAAAACCAAATAACCCACAGAGCAGCTCTTTGCTATGAAAAAAGATCTGTGGTGGTGCCTGGATAAAATAGTTTGTTGGTGGCTGGTAGCTGTACTTGTTACTCAGCCCTAAGCAAAGTTCATTTGAACCCTGTTTTATTTCTCCCAGTTTTTATGCCCTGTGGCTTTTGAAAAACCTGTTATAACATACAAAGCCCGAGGGATGTTTTTCAAGAGTGTCTGTTCTGTGTCTGTCTGTGTGTGCTGTTTCCTTTGAGAGTGTCTTCTGGCTCACACGTAGTTTCCAACGTGCTTCGGTGCTTGAATAAAGAGATGCAACAAAAGAATACGCTCAGGAAATTTGATGTAATGTGTCACTAATGCCAGAAGAGGGTAGGCCAGTTCAAGGGAAATTTGCTTGACTTTTGTGCAGGTGGTAACTGATTTTGGAAAAGTGCTTTATGCACATAGGACATTTTCATTGTAAGTGTTGAGGTACTTAAATTGCCCCTGTGGCTGTTAGTGCTGTTGGTTATTTTTGTTTTAAGTTTATTGTTACTGCTGTGTGCTTAAAAGCCTGTGTTTTTTCTCTTCCAGCTCGTATGTTAGGTTTGATATAATTCGAAGGATAATGACTAGATTTTTTGGAATTGAAGTTATCATGGTGATGGGTATCACAGACATAGATGACAAGATAATAAAAAGAGCCAATGAGGTAGGTGCTTGCTGCAGTCTTTGACTCAAACTTTTGGTATTTTCTACATCTGCTTACATATTGAAATTAACCTGTTTGGGTTTTTTTTGTTAAAATTTGTTTAGTAGACAATAAATGTTGAGATTTCCGGTCCTCTAGTATCGCTGTAATGGGGTTGGGAGTCTGGAGGGCTGGACATAGGGAGCTGCGTGGAGGTAAATGGGTGCAGAGTTGTGTGAGGGGGAGAGGTGGGGAGGGCTGTGTTCCAGTACCCACAGCCAGGGTCCTCCTACCCTCGTCCCCTGCCTGGGAGGCCAGTGGCGTGAATTCTCAGCACAGCTGGAGAGTATCTTGTCCCAAAAGCAACCCAAAACTTAGCAGCCAGAAGGTTTCTGGCTGTGCTCTGGCAAAGTGTTGTGTGCCCTCAGTGGTTAAAGGTGGTATATGTAGCATTGCTTCACATGAGGCTAAGAATGGTTCCTGAAAGGTGCCGAGCACCATCTAGCTGCAATGTCAGCGCCCTGGAAACCTTCATCAGTCTTGTCCATGTTCATCAACCTACATGAAAGCTGACATTGAGTGTAGGGTAAGTCTTGATAAGACTGGGGCTATAAGTGGTTCTCAGTTGGATTTTAATCAGGTGTTTTTACCAGCTGAACTTGGTGAATCATTACTCCAATTATTTTCTTTTTCTTTGAAACACTAAGAATGTGTTCTGTGTTTTATTCTGCGTTTTGAATTTTTTGGTTTGTTTTGAGAATGTGTAAATCCTGTCTTCTGGATCGTAAATGAATGCGTTGGATCAAATTGCAGTTGGAAGCTTTAAGCCAGTTTCTTGGAGCCAGAGAATTTGGCAGCTGTCACTTTTATTTAATCTTTAAGTAAACAGTTACTATTGCAGTTAAATATAGGGCTCTGCATTCAAATGAATATTAGCACACAGACTCCTGTAGAAATACATGAGTGTTCCTATAGTCCATTTACTTGCAGTTTTCTAAGGCATTAGGCTATCTTAAAACAAACAAATGACCAAAAATCAGAACCCCCAACCATATTAAATCTATATGTGTGTGTTTTAAAGTTTTTTCCTTATTTTCAGAGGAGGGGGAAATGACATGGTGTTTTAGAAGAATTTGTGTTTGTTGACTACATTCTTGGTTCCATGAAGTAATCTTTTCATGGCTTTTTTGTGACGTCTTTGAAATCACAGTATCACAAGGTTGGAAAGGACCTCTGAGATCATCAAGTCCAACTTATAACCTAACACTAACACCAATAACCTAACACTAACACCAAATGCTTGCTGTGTTCTGCACTTTTTTTTTTTGGATGGCCAAGGCCTTTATCTCAGTAGCCTGCTTTTGTCATTGAGACCGCTGTACCTGAAGCATTATAGGGATGGGATCAACATGCCTACGCTTGTTCTCTGTCCTCTGTTGGGGTTCATCTGGAGAAAGCCTGAAACTTGGGCATCTAGTCTATGATGACTATGCTTCGTGGCCTCAGTGGTCCTTTGAGAGAGACACAAGTCTCTCTGTGTTTTGAACATCCATTTGGATGGGAGGAATTTCCCCAATCTTTCTCCTATACGCACCTTTGTCTCTCTGTTGATGGAAGAAGCAGCTGAGCTGTCTAGGGAGATGAGTCCCATCGCTGGGGTCTGGAAGAGCCATCTTCCTGGTCTGTAGGCAGAAGCATGCCTTCATTTCATAGGGCTGAGCATCTTCCTCGCTTAATTGCTGGATGAGCATCTGGTCTGTCTTCACCAGCACTCCTGCCTTGTCTAGGAGCTTGTCCAAATCGTGGTACTCACCTGTGCTCTGAAAAGCAGACCCTTAAAGATGCTCCAGTAATGAACTGGGAGTGATGAAACTGTATTTATTTTATTAATGATTCAGTTATCTGTGAGCTGGAGAGGCTAACAATAGGCTGTCTTCTCCCCAGTAGGTTCTCCTTAGAGAAGATGTAAAAACTTATATTTGAAACACTTTGATATCATGCTTTTGCTTGCTAGGGCAGGTTTTACTGTCATGCATTTTTCAAGCCCTGACCTCTTCTGAATATTTGAGGATGAGTATCTTGTCATGTGCAAGTTGTCTCCCTCCTTTCAGGCTGCACTTTTTTGTTACCTCTGTCAGGATCCCTGTTCCCATCATGAATGAGAAATGTAGAGAAGGTGCTTGAGAAGTGCTGCGCGTGGCAGTGCGTGGGACTGACTTTCAGCTCATTTCCCCTGATTGCACTGAGATCTATGAGCAACCACAATCAGCTGTAATGGCTTATTTTTCTTAATCACTGCAAATTAATATCCTGTCTCACCCTGCAAGTCTCTGATCTGTCTTTCTGACATGTAGGTGGTATTGGTGTTCCCTGCCAATAGGTTGGATTAATATCATGTCCCATCTACTGTAGTAGATCTTGTTTCTGGAAATGGAGGACTTTCTCAAGAGGAAGATAGTGGGGGAGGAAAGGAGTTTGTTATTTTAGTCTTCAGTTGCTTTATCTTAAAATATACTTCTTAATATTTTGGCAATTCAGAAGCATAAATAAAAGACTGCTTTTAAGTTATAAATAACATCTCTTCCCCATGACTGTTGGATTAATTGAGCCTTTCTGACTCTTACCTTAGGGGCTCTGTAAGTCTTCCAATTAGCTATTAACTGTCTGATAAAAGATTGCAATATCTCCAGTATTACTTTGATTTATGATTTACTAATCTGCTTCTCTCTTTTTTAGATGAATATATCGCCGGTAGCTCTTGCTCGTATTTATGAAGAGGACTTTAAACAAGATATGGCTGCCTTAAAGGTACAGATATAGTTGAGCTTCTAAATTTAAGAGCATTTTAAAGCAATTATTTTGATAAGGAATCTGATTTTGGCAGTTTTATCTGAAAAAAATAAATTGTTTACTTGTGTGACAGTGTTGCTTGGAAACTGAGTACTGATTTACTTTTTTGATTCTTCTGGGAAGATATTGCAATCCTTTTGAGGAAGGAAATGAGGGAAACTCTAGATTTGGAACGAACAAGTTAAATTTCTTTAAGAGCACAGAGTTTTTTTACAGATAATACATATTTACTCTAATGCAGAAATAGCCTGATCTAAGTGTATGAAACATCAAATATTCTTTCATTGGCTTCAGGTGCATTTGCTTCTCAGCCAGAACACTTCTAAGGAACAGGGAGTAAACCACTGAGAAAAAGTAGAGGAATTTTTTTGCCACCCCACAATTTTTGTGTGTGTGTGTGTGCCTTTTATCTTCAATGCTGCTTATGACCTTTTTGTAATACTTGCAACGTTTTTTTGAAACAGGTAATTGAGGAGAATGTTCTTTAAAGTTTATTTCTTAGAGTGAAAGGACTTGTAAGCAGTGTGTTTCATACAGGCTAATGAGATACTACTCTTTCTTTGTTTAAGGTCCTTCCTCCTACAGTGTATATGAGAGTGACTGACAATATTCCTCAGATAATTTCCTTTATCAAAACAATAATTGCTAGTGGACAAGCTTATGCAACTTCGCAAGGTGAGACCTGGAGCAAGGCACATGCACAGGAAATCAGTGCTGTTTGGGGATCAGATGAGATACACTGTGCCAGGCTTCCCTTCTGTCGATTAACAGGCTGGGTATGAGCAACGCGTTTGTGATGGCGTGAGTGGGCAGAACAACTATTACTGAATTTCTGAGCTAAATGTAGCTCATTACTTAATATAATTGTTTACTGTAATGACCTGCTTAGCTCCTGTGGGGAAGTCCTAACCTGGCCTTTACAAGAGTGCTGGGGGAACATTTTGGCTCTAAACAGGAGGTGCTGTAAAAGATGTGCCTGCAAAGCACTATGTGTGGATCTTTTTTTAGTGGAGCTGTGGTTGTAGAAGGATTTGAGTGCATTCTAAGTGGAGTAGCAGTAGGCCTTGTTTCATTCAGAGAGGGAATTGCTGATTGAGAATGGGCAGGGAAGAACACAGGGAGATCTCCAGAATACTAGGTTATCCTGGGTGCAGAATGAGCCTATGCAAGTGAGGTGACTGAAAAGCTTGGAAACATATACTAGCACTCTGGCTGTGTTTCTGAATTCATAAATCAGAATTTCAAACAGAGTTGGAGTGCATTTTGTTTTGTTTTTTTTTTTTTTTGTTTTCCACTGAAATGTTCTCCCTTCATCATGAACGTGCCCTGTCTTTGCTATAAAACTAAACATTTCTTTTCTATTAGGCAATGTTTATTTTGATGTGAAGTCTTGGGGAAAGAGATACGGAGTTCTAACTACTATTTATCCTGATACTCAAGATGAAGCAGGTATGTCCATAGCACCAACTTATTTGTATTAAAACATTGTTTGAATTTGTGATGTGTCTATGCATAAATCTTCATTCAACAGTCTGACACAGTTTTCTAACCTATTGTGTATAACCAGAGTTTTGGTTGATTAAGACCTTTTTGTTTGTTTAAATTATTTATTGAGACTTGTTGCCAGTGCAAGAGGAAACTTGGTGGTCTCTTTTCATACCTGATTCCCTTTGTACCTTCATTCTGGTACCCTAGAACAATTAAGATTTGTAATTATATATAAGTACTTGAGAATAGTACATACAAACTTCATAGTGAGGTGAGCCAGCAGTGAGATAGTCAAGGGTAAATGCAGGGAAACATCATTTGCCTTGTTACAGTTTGGGCAGTTGCACCATTCTGATGTGTGCTAACGAGATGAATTTGCTTCTTTGTAGACCACTGCTAAGGATCTTATTTGTGTGAAGATGAGCAATCCCTTTATAGGCCATACTAGAGCATGGTTATAACCTTGGCTGGGTGTTTTTTGCTGCAATTATCCAGCTGCTGAGCAGGATTGCTGAGCTGCTCTGTAGTTTCCATAAGTCAAGTCTGATCAGGTCTCTGCTTTGGAGAATTTGGTGCAGGTCTCTCGCATCCTTTGCATGCTGAAGTTCAATATTTCCTCATGAAAAAAATCTGTTTGCAATTACTGAAAATGCTTGGCAGGCTGATGCTCAGGTGAATTGCAGCCAGAAGCTTCTCACAGCCCTGCTCTGGAGTTGTTTCAGCATTACAACTGGCAAAGGGAGTGCATTTTGTCGACAGTTATTTAGAGGCAGTTACTGACTGCAAAGGCAGCCAAGAGCCTCCTGGGCTGCATTAGGAAGAGCATTGTCAGGAGGTCAAGGGAGGTGATGTTTCCTCTCTCCTCAGCACTATTGAGGCGTGCCTGGAGTGCTGGATCCGCTGCTGGACTCCCCAGTATGAGAGAGACATGGACATATCAGGGAGACACCAGCAAAAGACTGTGAATATGATGGAGGTACTGGAGCATCTTTCATGTGAGGAAAGGCTGAGAGAGCTGGGACTGCTTAGCCTGGAAAAGAAAAGGCTCAAGGACATCTTCCCTACGTGTACAAATATCTGATGAGGGGAGTAAAGAGGATGGAGCTAGGCTCTTCTCAGTGGTGCTTAGTGACAGGGCAAGAGACAATGGGCACAAACTGAAATACAGGAAATTCCATTTAAAGCTAAGAAAACCTTTCTTTACTCCGAGGTTGGTTAACACAAGAACATATTGCCCAGAGAGGCTGTGAAATCTCCATCCTTGGAGATACTCTAAACCTGGCTGGACACCATCGTGGGCAGTCTACTGTAGCTGAGGGACTGGACCAGATGGCCTCCAGGCATGCCTTCCAGCCTTAACCATGACTGATTGTGTGTTTTACCCTGTTCCATCTCAAGTCACTTACAACTAAATTTACTGTTATTTCTAAAGATTTTAACTATTGCTTTTCTTATTAATGAGAAATGGAAGAGTGCTTTTTTTTTTTTGCATCGTTATACTAAAAAAAGGGCAAAAGAGGGATGGAGTCAACAGATACTGGTCAGCCAGAGCTTGGCAAACTAGCAAAACAGTCAAGATGAAGATTCAGTGGATAAGACTAGGTTTATATTTTTGTCCCTTTATTTCATATCAGTTTTGAATGATGAAGCAGGTGTAATGGATTTTTGTAATGTGCTTCGCTTTATATTGCATGATGTTCCAAATAGAAACTGACTCTGTGTAATATCAATAAAGTACAAGCGGAATGGCTCAAGAAAAATGGCCATTGAATAGATCTCCAAAAGTAGCTGTGAATCATCATTAAAATGTGTTGATACTGGCATGGTCCAGAGGTTGGTTCAGACTGTGGTTTTCTTAGTGATCTGAAATGAAATGAGGAAAGAAGTAAATCTGGTGTTGACTGCTGATAAAACAGATGGCGGTGTTAAATAAGGGAACTTAAAACAGTGCGAGTTGCTTGCCCAGCTGGATTCCTTCAAGCCAAATAGGAACATCGTTCTGCACCAGGCAAATGCAAAGTCATGTATTTGTCAGCAAAAAGATACACAGTCCAGATCCTCATTCTCTAGCTCCTACTGGGAAGGGGTGTGTGTCTGGGAATTAGGAGCCAGCAGAGGCAAACCATCCTCTGTGGTACTGGGGCAAAAGGACTACATCCTTGGCTGCCTAGTGAAGGCAGCAAATACAGTGAAACAGCAAATACAGCTGAGCAGGGGACCTTTGTAGAGAAGCCATTGGTGAAAATGTCAAGAATCATTTTGATTCTCATTTCGAAGTTATTGGTTTTATAGAATCTGAACCAGAAACTATTTGTGTCCCAGAGAAAAAAAAAATATGGGGTTTTCTTTTGTTTGTAGGTTTTGGGTTGGGTGGTTGTTATTACCTTTTCTGCTGCAGTGCTGTCAGTTTGTCCTGGGAAATTGGCTGATAAGTAACTACATGAATGATGCAAAATCAGAGAAGTCCAGAAGGACTAAAAGACAGGATGCATTAAAGAATCTTGAATCTGTCTTTTTAGTCTGCAGAAATTATTTCAATGTATTTTCTCAAAGGCTTGATTGGGAAACTGGAAGCCCTGGAGGAAGAGGAGGAAAGTTGAGTGATAGTGATAGTGATTAAAATCCAAGTAGTTCACTAAACACTCATTTCCACTTGATTTCATTTGCACTTTTTTTTCTTCTTTGAGACATATCCCATTAACAAATCACTTATTCTTGGCAGTTGATACTGATAAACGACACAGTAGAGATTTTGCTCTGTGGAAGGCTGCCAAACCTCAAGAGCTATCCTGGACTTCTCCATGGGGAAAAGGGAGACCTGGATGGCACATTGAGTGCTCCACATTATCAAGGTCAGATATCTTGGGTTTTAGATCTAGTGCTGGTTATTGTTTTCAGTTGCAGTACAGTGTTAGCAACAATATTGAAATTGTTTTCCTGATCACAAGAAAGCACCTGTTTCAATGTGAATACTTTGTGCAATTTGGGATGTTGTGTGTGGCCCAAACAATGTCTGCTTGACCTCAATGGCATAGCTGTCTTGCTATCTTTTGGCACCTTCTCTTGAGATAGATGTATTTAAAATGAGCTGCACAGGATCACACAGTTTATTAGCAAGTCTTTTAACCTGATAAGAGTAACCAGAGTTTTGGCGAAAGTTATGGAACCTCTTTCATTTGCCTCTCTTCCACTTCTTGCAGCCTCCATCAGACCTAGTTCAGCAGGTAGTGCTGTGTCAGGAGGCCAGGCTATGGGATTCCATCCTGAGGCCACTGAGCCTATGAGATCTTGCTAGCCTTATCTTAAAAGGAGTTGTGGATATGCACACTAATCATCTAAGCATTGTTCAGCTTTCTTTTAAAGCTAACCACAGTAATAAATGTTCTGATTTCTTTGTGGCAACATATTCTCTGCGCATGGGGTGAATTGTACATAGCAGCATTTTGCTTGTAGTTGGCTTAAATTAATTTGCTCCTAATTTGGAGTTTTATTTTCTCCACAGAATGGTAGTGTTTTGTCCTGCACTGTATGAACTTTTGAGCTGTAAAATTTTTCTTTGAAAAAAAGAGACTAACCCTTCTCTCCTGGAAGATTGATAGTGGTACTTAGTTTTACATTAGTCTCAGATCTTTTTTTGGAAGCTAATAAAAAATTATTTAGGAAAGGAAATATCCTGCTTGCTATTCTTTAAGTTAGAAAAATAATTGATCCTACTAAGAAGAATTAATTACAGGCAGATATGGATCCTGTCCATGCAAGTTTTGCTGCAGTTTTGGTATCCAAGATCTGTGTAAAATCTTGTTTTAAAACTATGGTAATTAAATAGTGTATTTAAATTTATGTTGTTTCATCTTATTCTTTTCTGCATTTCTTTTGCAAAAAGCTTTTCTAATGTTCTACTGACCGATGAGGAAAATATTGTTACAGTGCAGTGTTTGGAAAGCAGTTGGACATCCATACTGGTGGAATAGACCTTGCGTTTCCTCACCATGAAAATGAAATTGCACAGTGCGAGGCATATCATCAGTGTGAGCAATGGGGGAATTATTTTTTGCATTCTGGTAAGTAAAATGTTAATCACTTAAGAGGCCTGTAGGGGTTTTGGGCTTGTTTTTGTTTGTTTGGTTTGGTTTTTTTTAAGATTTGGCATTTCTGTGATATGAAGTGTGAGGAAAGCCTTCCAAGCAAATAGTTCACTACAATGGCTGAGTTCCTGTCCTTACTAAGTGAAGAAACATAAATAGGAATGAATCTTGAAACTGTAGAATGAATACCTTTATTAATAAATGGTTACAGTTAAGTATCCCTTAATTTCATCTTGGGAAATCTCCAAATAAAAACAGTATATGCGTTCCAATCTACAGTGTTTATTCCTAATTAAAAAACATAGAAAGGCAAGTTTTTCATGTAGAATCTCATTCCCTTTCGTTTGCATTTCCTCAAATTTAAGGGTACTCTTTGTGATTGGTTTTCTTATTTAATTGTATTTTGGCTGGAACAGTACTGCAGGAAGAGGCTGAAAATAGTTGATCTTTTCTATAAATGTTTATGTAGTCCTCCTAAAACCAGAAATTCTTGCTGTCTTAGAGCCAGAACCCGCAGTATCTGAAGGCAGGGAGTGGAAGTGGCAGATGGGCAGGTCGCTGATGCAGCGTTTCAAAAGCATTGAGAATAGAATAAACCAGTCTTGTTCTCCAACATCTCTCAGCACCAGTTGCTTGTGGGCTCAAGAAAGAGTTCTCAATGGCATGCAGAATAAAGTAGCCTGTGCTTTTAAACATGGGGACAGGCTTTTAATCATGGTAAGAAGAGACATATGTACTACTGGAAAATAAGAATGTAGAGAATGCTAAGATACATGAACTGATGAACCAACAAAGCTCACGAAGTTGTGATCTTGAGGAGGAATGTCTGATCTGGGATGTTTTGTGTGGTTTGAAATGTGGGGAAAGCTTTGCACGCAGAAAGTCCGCTGCAGCAGCCATCCACTGGATATTCCAGGTGTATAATTCACATACCTGTAACCTTTCAAATTCTCCTGGGAAGCTTTTTTTATCCACCAGTAGCGTGACACCTAGTGATGGGTGTGAGAAACAAGGTTTATGCTGAAGACAAAGTGAGTCAAATGCTTTGGTCTGCTCTGGTCAGACATGATCAATGAAGTCGCTGGTGGGTAGAGTTAAGAGAGATCTTTGATATCTCTGGGCTACATAAAGACCAAATAATTCACCCTTCAGCTGTGTAGAAAAGTGGAGACATTGGGTCTAGTCGCTGTGGTCCCATAACCCTCTCTGGTGCTCTGACCAACTTCAGTGTATCTCTGCTTTCTTGTGGAGTGTCTTGGTACTGGTGTAGCCCATAGATGTCACAGACCTTGTGTCCAAGACCAGAATTGACCTTGCTGGCTATCCCTGTACAAAAGTATCTTTTTCTCACTCCATCTTCAGCGTACCATACTGCCTGGCATTATGTAGAACTGCTGCTTGCTGCTTTGGCACAGTGGTCCTTCAGTGAAGTTTGTGCTGTACAGTGCTTTGAACTACATCTTTATCTGATGGTACTAGCGCTGTTCCCATTGATGGAAGTCTGGAAATTTGTTATTCGTGTTGCAGTCATGGTCGTTCTGGATGGTCTCAAAGAACTGAAGTCAATAGCAAGTCAGGTTGAAATCTGCAGTCTCTCTTCTTGCTGAACAGTACTTTGTGCAAGATGCCTTGGTGAACCCTTTGATCTGCTTCCCTGAGTAAGAGATGCAGAGTTAAGCCTTTGCTATACTCTGGAAATTACTTGGGCTTTCTTTTTTATATATATTTTACTGTATGGGATGAATATTGAATTCTAGTTTCAGTTCCCAGTGTAGAGCTTGTTATAAGTCAATAGCAGCTGTCTAGAGGCTGGTGTATCCTCCAGGGTGTGCTTTGCTCCTGAAGTGCTGGGGACTTCTCTGTGCTTCCACTGAGATGCACTGGGTACTGCCAGGTGGAGCTTTCTGTTGAAAACCAGTGAATTTGACTTTTCATGCTTGGAATTGAAACTAGGGGAAAATGCTCTTTGAAACTAAGCAAAGAGGAGTTAACTTGAAAAAAAAAAAGACCTTAATTCCAAGGGCGATTTGTACACTGAGCTTCTCTAGGAGCTGACAGATTACATTCATTAAGTCAAAAAATTTTGCTGGAGGATGATAGTGTGAATTATTTAGGGCAAATGAGTCAGCTTCAGAAACGATTTATTCTGGTAATAGACTTCTGAATTTTAGCAGACTGAGAAGTGGAGGAGCAATCCCCATTAGAGGAAGAAAATCCCTGCACTGGGTATAAATCTTCTTATAAGGACTTTATTTTTAAACTACTGGTACTCTGGGAAGAGCGCCAAGCCAAAGTTATGAAAATCCTTGTATTTTTGTGATTCTTTAATGAAATCTTTCTAAGTGCCTGAAACTCTTAAAGAGGAATATGATTTTAAATTCAAATGTTACCTGTACCTTATTAGAAAAACACAATCAAACTATTTTAACCTTGGCAGCCTGAAGTTAGTTACATCAATATTTAGGCACCTTTGCAAAAGATAAATATAATAATCATACCTAGGCTCTTCCCCTTCTCCCAGGAGAAGTTAATCTGTGGTTTTCACTTGAGTTGCAAGAGCCGCAGGTGTCCAGTGCCTTTGACTGCCTGAATGTTCTTATTGAGGGGCCCCAAGTTTAACCACGTAGCAGTGAAAATGGCCTCGCCTGCTAGCAGGCAGGACAAATGTGATGAAAATGGGACTTGGGTTTGATTGTAGATTTCTACTGTAGCTGGTTCAGGGTATCCATAGATCTCTCGGTTCTTTCCTATTTGTTGTGCAAACTTAATTTTTTTAATGTCAGGGTAGGACCCAAAGTAGCCTTCTTATGCAGAATCCTCAGTGCATCATTGGATCATTTTCAGAAATAGCTAAGAAGTGAAATCAGGTGGTTTTCATCCCTTTTTACCAGGCCTGAACTTGTTGCTTTTGTATCCAGGTGAGAATTATCTGCTGGTCATGGAAGAGAGAGGGTTCCAGGCAAGGCTGCAAAAGCAGTGCTGTATGGAGAGTAGCACAAAATTCAGATGCCTGCTGATCAAAAAATGCCACCTCTGGCACCACCAGTAAATGCAGAAGCGTGATCTTATGTTGTCCTTTTGGAGCACTCTGGGGCATTGGTAGTGCTGGGCTGCCAAATCTGAAAGAAAGCAGAGCACTGACCTGGTATTAAAGAGTAAGAAAAGTTCATGCTTAAGAATCTACTTCTTAAGTACAATTAAACGCTGAATTCTGTAGGTCACAAAGTGCCTGAAAATTGCTTCTTAGTTCTGGCTGCTTGGTAACTTGCAGGATTACTTCTTTATTAGGAGAAGCCAATTAAGGCTTTTAACAACATTTCTGAGTAGTGTTTTATTGGCTATGTGTTGGGCAACTCTCCAGTGCTGTGAATAATTAATGTTTTTGATCAGTGGTGGTGCTGTGGCTAGCACAGCCAGGGCCCAGGAGCGTACAGGCTGAGGTTGCCCATCTCCTGTCTTGCTTCAACAGAACTTTCAGTTGTGAAGCTGAGCTGTATGTACTCTGCTAAATGCAGTGGTGGTGGTTATTGCCTTTTTCCTGTATCACAGACCTGATAACTGATGATCTATGTGGCTGTTGAAAGCTCTAGCAATGCTCAGAGATTGCATTTTGAAACAAACTAATTCAAATTAGGCATCATAGCTGCATCCCATTCTCCTCCTTCTTTTTCTCTGTTTCACAAAGTCTGGAGAAATAAGGAAAGTGCAGAAAATTGTTTTACATGTAAGGTATTCTGAACCAGCACAATAAACTTCTGGATTAAAAAGTTAGTGTAACAGCCACCAACAAATATTAAGTACAGAAAATTGTTGGAGTTTCAAGCATATTTTAATGTGAGATCACTGGAAGATGTTTAAAGGTCTTAACATATTTCTGGAAAGTGAAGAGTAACAGGTAAGGTGCTTTCCTGTGAAGACTGAGAAGAATTTGCTTGTTTGCTTGTTCATCAGTTTCTTACCAATTCTAAGCAGGAATACTTTTTGGTTTTTTTTTCCTTATTAACGCATCTGCTCCTGATGGTGATGTGGCATTCGTGTATTTTTTTAAAAGCACTTTCTTTTCCAGTGTTTAAAAATTCCCCCAGTGAATGCTAAGGATGGAGGTGTGTGCAGGACTGTAGGCAAAGCTATCAAAAACGCGTTACATGTTGCAGTGGAATAGTTGGCACGTATCCATCACAGCATATGCTGCCTCCAGCGTTTCCAGTGACTCAGTGCAGTCTTTCTCATTCACTCCCCATTCAGAAGCAGGCTCATTTATCCTGATTATTTTGTTGTTCTTGTTCTAGGGCATTTGCATGTTAAAGGAAGTCAAGAAAAAATGTCCAAGTCATTAAAAAACTACGTCACAATTAAGGTAATCGATTTCCGTGAGATGAAGCAATGTATGTTTGTAATATGTAAATGTTAATCACAGCTTTTTTGAGAAAATGAACGTGTGCTTATGCTGCAGTGAAAGACAAAAGTGTTTCTGTAGTGCTGATGTACCTGTTAGTGCAGATGTGAATGTAGGAGACCTGCTCGGACTCAGGGTTTCCTTATGATGTGGATCTTGCTGAGCTGAGAGCATCTGTAGGAGCAGTGCTTGTGCCCAATACCAAACTTCTGCTTTATGTGTTTATGTTTGTCTCAAGGGTCTTTTCCAACATAAGTGATCCTGTTCTATAGTGGTGGGTTTTCGTCTTGCTGCTCTTAATAGTGCATGTGCTTTTGAGACTTGGAGAAGAGTGGATGTTTTCCCTTGTGCTTTAGGTGAAGTGGGACTTAGCATCAGCATTTTGTCAGGAAGCTATCGGGTGTCCTGCAGCTGCATTGTGTCAGTGATCCCTCATATTCTCCTTTATTTTTATATGGTCACCTTGCTGATGCACAAAGAGCTTTGTCTTTTGGTATGCGCAAGCCGTGTTACTGTGTCCTAAAGTGTTTGGTGTAGCCCAGAGCACAGTTTTTCTGGCAGACACGTGTGCTACAGCGGTGTGTGGGGCTAGAGTGGCTCCCGTGATGGATGATGCCTGTTGCTACAAGTGGGCAAGTTTCTCTCCTCTAGACAGAGCTTGAGAGGCTTTCAGCACATACATTACGCTTTGCCCTCTGAGAAGACTAAATTGAAATCTCCTTAAAAAGAAGTTCAATATGAGCTGCTTTATCCTTAATTCTCCTGATGCTGTCTGGGTACAGTTAAGCCCTGTCTCCCCCAAGAAAATTGCCCGTTGCTCACAGTTCTCACAGAAGTTTCCCAGGTCTCAGACAGATGTTCTGGACGGGGTGGAGAAATGACCACAACTGCAGTGCATGCAGTTAAAAATAATGTACAGCAATGTTTCCTCCACCTCTGCGGTGGCACTTCTTTGTGCTGAGAAAACAAAAACTTCAGATTCATCTCTGTTTTTAATTTCTGCCCTGAGACTCTGCTAACAAGTATTAATCCTTGCCTGTCAGGGATTTTCACTACAGTGAAACAATTTTTTCCTGTAAAGCCTTCCCATGCCTTTAAAGTTAAGCCCCACATAGAAGTCCTTATGCACACTGAAAGAGGGAGGCTTGTCTGGGATGGTGCCTGCAGCATTCCTTTAGTCCCACTGGCAGCCACCTGCATGCCAGGCCATCGCCTGGGCATGGCTGCCCTGCATCCTTTCCATCCAGCTGCCCTGGTTTCTCTCCCGCTTGTCTTCTCCTCCATTTTTTTTTTTTTTTTTTTGTTTCTCTGAATTCTGACCCCGAAAATCAAGGATATTGTGGTAACACACAATCAAGCAACTGGTTTGACAGAGCAGCAATACTTTCTCTGTTCTCTGTTTTTAAGGAAATGCAGAATTTTTTTTTCCACTTTGGAAGGTCCTTTCCCAAATTCAAATTAATTTCCATACTTTACTCATGTTTTTCTACCTCTGTATATTAGCATAAAGCTTCTGGGCACATTAGGTACCCTCAGTTATATAGAGTTTATTAAAAAACAAAAGAAAACCGCCTACAAAAACAAACAATATCACGGTCTATTTCTTGATTTAGTTTGTCTTGATTGCCTCAGTTATTTCTATTTTCTCACAAGAGCCAGAACACAGCTGACACTTTGCTACCTTCGATGTTCAGGCTGGTTTAGTCTGGTAGCAGAAGCTAAATTTCGAAACATGCATCTTTAAGCAAATGACACTTTCCATATTTTCTCACATATATTGACTTTTCCTTCTGAATTTCTATTTCAGTCCTAGAAACATACCATCACCAATTTTCAAACTGAAAAAAAAAAACAAAGCAGAAATGCAGTGTTCACAGTCAGTCTGCCATGGTGCCCAGCCTTGCTGAGAGCGGCGTTGGAAGTGATTGAACGTTTTATCAGTGTACCTTCCAAGCATCTAAATAGTTCTTTATACTATTAGTATAAGTTAATTACACTAGCAGTAATAGTAATAACTTACTATTTACTCTAGTGAAGCTAGATAAATATTAGGGTGAAAATAATGAGGTTTCATAATTAATGCAGATACATTTTAGCCCTATATTAAAAAAAGTTATTTTTGTTCTCTCCCTGTATTCCTTCATATTCTAGTCCAGCAGAAAAAAAGTACATTTATTTTATTTTTAAAGAAATCTTTCTTTCTTTTATTATAAAATTTGCACAACTTGGGAGCTGTTCCCTCCTGTGAGATTGTATTCCAGTCTTAATCTGGTAATTTCAGTTTTTTTGCAAAGGTCTTTATACAGTATTTGTTTGACCATAATTACAGAGTACTTTTCACTGTCTTATATTTGACGTTGTGTGTATATTTATATCTTGTATATATGTCTGCACATCCATTTTATGGTGTTTAGATTTTATTTAGTTTAGACTTTAAACCTGTGTTACAATTTAAAGCTTCTTCCTTATCTTAAACTACAAAGATGGGTTATTTGCCGTGTAAGTTTGTCTGAAATCTGTGAAACTAGTGTGAGGGGGTGGAACAACTACTGAAGAAACTGTTTGATAATAATGCTAAAGCTGTCTTTTTGTGGGTGGAGTTTAGGATTTCCTGAAGAAATCTTCACCGGATCAATTTAGGATGTTTTGTTTGCGAAGTAGATACAGCTCAGGTAAGTAAAAAACAAACTATATGTACTGACATGTGCATGGCTTTCCACACACGCTTCCCAAGCTGGTGATGCAGAGGTGCAGCTGTGGAGTTGGCTTTACCTGCAGTGCATTGCAGTTCCCCTCTGGTAGGTGCAAGGGCTGGAGGTGCTCTGTGGGGCTGCTCTTTGGCTCTCATTTAGAAAAGCATCTTACCGAGGGCAGTACTTAACCATGGATCCAAGTACCTTCCTCAGCTGCAGTTAATTGCAACCCTCTGTTAATTGCACTTTCAGTTAATGAATTACCTCCATCTCTGATTTGCATCTGTTGTAGTCACTTGTATTTCAGTCACGATCAGCTGTTTTTGGAGGTGTGTGTAGGTAGAGCTTTGCCTTGTGTTCCCATAGGGTGTGACAAGGGCTTGCTAATAATTTTTTATCTCCCTGCTGTTTTATCATTTTTGTCCCGTGGAGCTACTGAGTGTTCAAGCAGGTCTGTGATGCAGTGCAGCTCACTTACACCAGCACTTGATAACCTAATGATCATCTTAGGCTGGCAAACACTGCTGGTGGTGAGAGACCTGGAAGGTTTTGTCAGCTTCCCTTTCTACACTCATTTTTCTAGCAGGCAGGTGCTACTTTGAACTGAAAGAGGTTTTCATATGGATAATGTTTTTACCAGTTTATTGAGGCCTACCAAAAGCAGATCATAGAATCATGGAGTAATTAGTGTTGGATGAGACCTCTAAGATCATCAAGTCCAGCCATGGTTTCCTAATGGATCCCTACAGATGGTAGTTCCCCTAACCACTGCAAGGCCATCTGACTTGTTGGCCATCTTGGTGTGGTAAGGGAATGGTGTAGCACAGAGAAACACCTGCTGTGTTATTTTGATGGGCCTCTACCTGCCTCAGATAAGGCATCTCCACCAATATGCATGGGAGAGCTTGTGTGTTTAAGGCTCTGTGGCTTCACTACTGTCTGTCAGCGTGCAATGTGCTGCAAGCCTTTATAGATATGCAGTCATCAGACTGAGAAGTCTTTTTGATCATTAATAGCTCTAGCTCCTTGCAGGAGCCACCTACCTGATCTTCCTGGTGGAGCCTCCCTCTCCAGGCATTGGGAATGCCATATGTTCCTGAAGTATTTCAAAACGTGGAATAGTAAAGCGTGCTGGTTATTAACTGGTGACCTCCACCATGGTAGGAAAGCTGGAGCTAGTCCAGGAGGGATGTTTGCTGCAGGACAAGTCCTTATTTCGAGCAGGAGATGGGGCAGGCAGTGGGGGGCACTGCCACCATGGGGTGAGGTGGTGGGGCAGTAGCACAACTGGCTGTTCCCTCTGGGTCTCTGTCAGGAGATGAAATACACGTATGTGCACACATAAATGGCTCCCCATCTTCAACTGGGGGCACTTAGGTGTCTTGGAAAAGTGTGTTTTGAAAACAAGAGAAGAAAAGGGCTCACACCTGTAACACTGTAGTGTACATGTTTGTCCTGTAAACAAAAGCCAAAATGACTGGCAATTTCTAAGCTTGCCTCAGGGCACAGGAGCCCTGCAGCAGAAGGCTGTCCACCTTTTCCAGGAATACGCATGGTGACTGGCTGCATTTCAACATCTGTGAGAAGGGTGTGACCATTTTTTGCCTTACTTGTAGGTTAAACACCTTCCCGTGATAAAACCAAAGGGCTACCTATGCAAATATAGGTGGCTTTGATGGAAGGATACGGTGGTGTTATGTCTGAGTGTTGTGCCAGTCGGCAGATAAGGATTGCTGGAAGGTCTGCTGTGTGTGGCACCTCCACCGTATGAAGCAGGGTGCAGTTATTTGCTGTCTGATAAAGACCAAGGGTCAGTCCCTGCTGAGCCAGGTGTTTACTATGCAGCCTGTCAGTTTGGGTTCCTGCTATCAATTCACTTTGGTCTAAAGATAAGTATACTGCACTCCTCCTTGTCTTGCTGTCTGCTTCCTATGTGTTCTTATTAAAGGTGAGATCCCAAGCATCCTAAAAAGGTTTTTCATAGCCTAAACTTGTTGGTGGTGGCACCTGCCATCCCTGCCTGTGGAGAGCCTTTTGTACTTGCTAAAATCCAGAGGTGTCTGGTAATGTTACCAGACTTGTTGGATTGAGCCCCTAAAAGATCTTCACAGGCATGTAGATGAGGGCAGCACCTGACAGTTTGGAATGGTTCATGTTTGGTGCTTTAGTTTATGCGGATCCTCCACTCGAATCTTTTATTTTTTTTTTGTGGTCCGGGCTACCACCTACCTGCAAGTGTGCTGATGGGCACCTGGGGGCAAACACAATTCCAAACTGCCCCTGCCACGGAGGGGCAAGGGCTGGAGGTGCGTGTGCAGGGAGGTGCGTGTGTTTTGTGGCAGTGGAGACCCCCCTCCCATGGTGGTCATTGTCATAGGGAGGACAAAGCTGGATACCCTGCTCATGGGGAAGTGGAGGTAAATCAGAGGGAAGAGGCTTTGATGCAGGACATCACCTTTCCATAATGTGTCTCTGTGGGGAGTCCTGCTCCATCACTCTCTCTACCTGCTCAGGCTGGTGGGGCAGAGCTGCTTGGGGTTAAGCTGAGCTCTAGGGACAGTGGTGCTGATCCAGTCCTTCTGCTTTAGCCGGTGCCTCTGGCTGTCCTCTTCTTGGCCTGAACCACCACCTGTGGCTGTTGGGGAAAGGTCTTTCCTAGGTGTTGCAGGCAGCAGCCTGGTGCCCCACCGCCAACTTGCCTGCCAGGTTGCTTCTGGGTGCAGCTCAAAAGGAGAGGTGCCATCTCTGAAGCCCTGTGGGGGCTTTTCCACTTGCATCTCATCAGCAGCGGCTTTGTTTTATACAATTAGCTGGAGGGGCTGTGAGCCTGCTGCAGGCAGTGGGTTTCTATCTCCTGAAATGCTTTTCCTGGTCACCAGAACTGCTCCAGTGATTTTGTGAACCTGGGTGAACTGCAACCTGTTGCTGGTCACTCTGGTCTCAAATTACTTGTTGGCGTTAATAAACATATGTTTTGTAATGTGTTGATGCAACGGTGATGCCCTCAGTAGCAAAGGAAGGAAGGAGGGAAGGAGTATGGTGAAGATGGCTTGCCTGTGCGGCGCTGTGGGTTTGCAGTGCCTGCAGGCGGCCGTTTAGGAGAATGCTGTGAATCGGGGAAGAGGAATTAATCAAAGTGAGCTTCATCGGGGTAAACGTTCATCAAGTATTCCTCGCAGAGTTCCTGTGAGTAGGGTTGTCAGTTTAGTAATCTTAGTGGGTATAAATATCTCTTTCAGTGTCTCACTGTTCTAAAAGACTGTACATCGGTCTTTTTAAAAGCTGAGTAAAGCTTAATTTTAAAACCGGTGTTAATGAGGGAGTAATGCAGATTTTTAATTACAAACAAGTGGAAAATCTGACAAATACAAGTCCAGACTTATGCTTTGGTTACGCTGGGGTAAATCCTATGGAAAGTCTCTTTAAACAGTTAGGCTTCTTTGGGATTTAAACTAGTAGAACCGAGATCGGGGCTCAGATCCGGCTGCTTCTGCCCTCTTTCTTAAATCTGTCCCCTTGCTCACACTGTCTGTTCTAAAACGTGTGTGTCTGGGCAGCATCGGGTAATTGCACAAAGCAGTCTGCTGTAACGTGTGCAGGACCAGAGGTATGATTGCTGTGGCAACTACAGGTGATGCTCAGTGCTGATGAGATTGGGAATACGCTGCAAGCTGTAGTTTGGATGTACCTTACTGCAAAGGTCAGGCATAAATGGTGAAGCAATACTATGCTGGCTGTGAAAGGGGGTTTTTTTCAAGTAACCAGCTCAGGTGTGATATGGAATGCATTTACACTTACAGGCTGTCCTTAGTGGACACAGCTGCCACCAAAGTCAGGTGAACTGTCTTGTGTGGGGTCCCAATGCTCTTCTACAGAAAATTGTGCATTACTGGACATATAAAAAAAAATGCCTCTTGCTGATGGCAGCTCACAGTATAAGTGACAGGGGGCCAGTCCAGCACCTGCACTTCCCAGGGTGTAGGCAAAGCTGGAAGAGCCTGCTTAACCCTAAGCCAAAAGAAGTGAACACTGATAGTTCCTGAAGTGCAGTTGCCAGCAGAAGTAGTATTCCTGCTGAATGCAATGAGGGTGTTTTTGTGCATGGATGCCATGTTAATGGGGGGATAATGTCATCTTTCCAGTTGGTGGAAGAGAAGTGCCATAGGGTTAGAATCATAGAATAGTAGAATCATAGAATGCTTTGGGTTGGAAGGGACCTTTACAGGTCATCTAGTCCAACACCCCTGCAGGAGCAGGGACACCTTTCACAAGGTCATTTTGCTCAGAGTCCCATCCAGCCTGAATTTGGGTGTTTCCAGGGATGTGACCTCCACCACCTCCCTGGGCAACCTGCTCCAGTGTTTCACCATACTCATGAAAAATTTCTTCCTTATATCTGGTCTAAATCTACTCTCCCTTCGTTTAAAACCATTACTGCTTTTCCTGTCACAACAGGCCTTGCTAAAAAGTCTGTCTCCATCTTTCCTATAGGCCCCCTTTAGGTACTGTAAGGTCTCCCTGCAGGCTTCTTTTCCTCAGGCTGGAGGACCCCAGATCTCTCAGCCTGCCTATACCCTGTGTTAGGGTATAGCAAATCTCATCATAAAGCAGAGCTCTGCTTAGGTTGCAATGAATCACGTACCTTAAGGTATTCTCTTTCTTTCCAGTGACTGTAAGAGACTTAGCTACAAGTGTGTAAGTTGGATGTAGTGAATCGCATCCCTTATGTGTTTAAGCAATTTGTATATTCTCTAGTAGTCATCTTTGAAAATTGATATGGTCAGTTTAGCCTCGATATTGTGAGGGGGTTATAATATGTAGTGCAGAATCAGACTACAAAATTTTAGGTACATCTAGATTTTAGATGGTGGTGAAGCAGCTTTTTAAGTGCCTGTATTCCTCACAGAGTTAGTGGTGAGGGTTAGGTCTCCAAATACAGAGCATGTCTACCTAAATTAGAATAGGAACAAAATTAGGGGTGAGATCAAAGGTAAGTCTTGCCAATTTAAATCTGGGGGGACGCTTAGAAATATATCCAATCCAAGTACTTTGGAGTGATAACTTTGCAGAGAGATTCAATAATGAAAAAAAAAAATAAGTCCAGTATGTCTTGCTTCAGTCAGCTTCCAGACACATTTTGAATCAGTCTGATATCTTTCCAGTAGGTTATACTTTATCATATGCAATGATTGTCTTCCGTATTGATTTAACTCACCTAGTGTGTATGAAAAATGGAGTTTTTAATTTAAAGTACAATTAATTGTAAGAAAAGTTTGCTGTGACAAATAAGAACCTTTTCCTGGAACGACTTCATTTCAGAATATCATTCCTACGTATGACAGACAACATCCTCTTTATCATAACGCCTCAATATTTCTTTTTTTTCTTAGGGGTGGAATTTAGTGATGAAAGCATGGATGATGCAAAGCACTTTCTTCAGGCAATCTCCTCATTTACTAGAGATGCAAATGCTTATATAAAAGGACAGCTGATATGTGACCCTGTTAGAGAAGACATACTGTGGGAAAGGTAAGTGCATCTCCTGTATCTGAAAGGTTGTGATTATATGAGCAGTAGTTTGCTGACAGGCTCAGAAGACTGAACAGTGTAATGTTCTGTGCGTGTTCCTTTTAAGAAACAGGACAAGAAGAAGGACTGAGAAGACGTCTTCTCTGCCAAGGGCAGCTTTTTTTCAGGTCTTTTTCTAGGTAGCCGTTTTCATTTGTAGTCTGCTACACTTAGTTCATTGTATTTTTAAAATCCATGCCATTTATCCTAACACAGGTATATTTGCCCCTCCTGGGTGATGTAGAAGGCAAAGTTATGACTGAGGTTATGAGACTGCCCAGTTCCTGAGTAGAACTGTGCATTAGCGACTGGAGGAGAAAGAAGGTGATTGGAAAGTAACACGCCTTGAGCACATGAGCTTCTAATCAAGCTGGCTACCACTGTGGTGCGCAGAAGATGGAGAGAAGGAGTTACTAAGAAACTGGCCAGGGCCAGAGGTGTCACAGGGAAAGAAATTATGGTTGTTGTGACCCTTACACTGACTAGGAGAATCTTTGGAGTCCGTCAGGAAAACCATCTTCCAGGAGAGAGACCTGCTGTATGTTGAATGCAGAGCTGAGAAGAAGAGCATGGTGCTCTGGAGTCAGGGTAGGAGGGGTGCTGAACAGCTTGAAGTGATGTATGTGCAGGCAGCTCTGGGATGTAGGGTCAGAGGGGAAGCAGCCTGTGCTGTAGAAGTGAGAGGCAGCTTTGTTGTGGTGTGAACATCTCACTGGCAGGGAGTTTGTGACTGCACCGACTAAGGCTTGCGAGGGGTGCTGGAATGCGTTACAGGGAAGTGGGTTGAATTAACCTGGTTGTGGTATTTTACAAAAACAAGTCCGTCGTGAGGCGCGTGGGGAGTTGAAATGGATTGTTAGTGGGGGACATGTGGGAGGACACAAGTTGTGCCACAGTAGATGCAAGAACAACAAAAATGAGACAGAGATCCTGATTAGGAAAGTGATAGATATTCAGCAGAGAGAAGGAAGCTTGCAGGGAAGAGTGTTGGGAGGAGTGAGTTAGGGCAGCAAACATCTGATAGCTGAGAGAAGGCAGGCATTCCAGGCAAAACCACTCAGAAACTGGCAAAACACAGTAGGAGAGCCTCTAAGGTGCTAGGGTACCTTGAGGTTCCCCAAGCATCCCTATTCCCTGAGCTCTATCATGAAACAGCATCCTTGGGGCAGTGCGATGGAGGTCTAGTTCACCTGGCTGCATACAACAGCGTGCCACTAGCAGCTGTTTGCAGCTCGCCACTTATTCCTGCTGCTGTTCTCATCCTCCCTCTCAAAGCACGTGCAGCTGGTGGTACAGATTCTGTGGCAATGAGTGCTGGTTGCCTGCTGGCTTTTGGTGCTGTTACATGAATGGTGCCACCAGACCTTTCCATCTGGGCCAAGCTGAGTGGATTCCTGGGGCTGGGACTGGGCTCACCTGGGAAATGAGGAAGGAGCGCCTCCTTCCAAGCCAGATCCTGCCAACAGGACTCCTGGCCAACCCTGAGTCAGCAGTCTTGCCAGTTACTGGAGTGATGTCTGTGACGTGGCTTTGGAAGAGGACCATGCCTTTAGTGTGAAAAAATGGGCTGCTGGAAAAAAAGAACTTAGAAAAATCTTTAATGTGCTTAATATCGACCTCCTTTTCCATCTGCCTTTTAAATGACTAAGGCAAGCCTTGCTCTTCTGTTGTTGATTCCTATGATTAACCATGTGTTTATTGGATGGGTGCAGCACTTTGGATTTTGACATGTGTCAAGTTTTTTCCTTTGCAGCTGAAATATGCTTTCTCCCTTTTCAGTGTAGCTTCACTCATCATAGAACAGCTAGGAAGGAAGTGACGGTGTCCTTTTGGTGACTCCCTCTGGCTGAATAGCTGATGAATTCAGTGTACTGCTGGCATCTTGTTTTGTCTTATCTTAAAAGTTACCTTTTCTTCTTGAAGGCTAGCCAACACAAAAGTAACCGTGAAGGCTGCGTTTGCAGATGACTTTGACACCTCCAGGGCTGTTGCAGCAATTATGGACCTCATTCACCATGGCAACAGACAGCTTAAGGCTGTTACTAAGGTAACCCATTAGGATACAGAGATCAGAAAATGACAGCTGTCCACTGTCCTACTGCTTAATGCAGACAGATTAGTTTATTGTTCACATGAGAAACCAGCAGAAACAAAGCTCCATAAATTGTTGACCTTAATGGTGCCCATTTGTCCTGACCGTATCACAGGAATTGTGTATCGCTATTGTTTTATGCTTCGTTGTGTCCAAAGGATGTTTCTTTCCTGCTGCTCTCTATTATTTATACCTAAGGTTTTCGAAAGGCCTGAAGCCATCGTGGCATGCTGCTAATTTTAGTGCTGGTTTTATGTTCTTGCCTTGCTTCTTTGCTTAATACACATTGCAGAAGGCAACCTAAATTGGGAAAAGGGAGGTGGTGGTTGCTGCAGGTGCACAGGGCAGTCTTGGTGGTGAATTCAGCTTTGGGGACCGAGTAGCTTTTGTTGTTGGCAAATTATAACTGTGGCCTCAGCATGTCTGCATGAGTCCATCTTCAGATGGCTGTTGGCAAATTGAGACCCTGTTAAGATCTGTTGATGCTGACTCAAAGGAGGCATCTGGTAAGGACAAGACCTGAGCGGTAAACACACTCTCAAGCACTTCTGGGTCTCCTTTTACCAACAGCCTCCTTTCTTGCAAGCAGCTCAGCCTTGTTACTGTACCTCTTGATTGCTGGTGTCATCACATCTACCACATATGGGCTGCAGAAGAAATTTTGAGTAATAGGTGATTTTAAGAGAGAATTTGCCTGTTGGATTAAAAATCCTTCCTCCTTTTTGTCCTGTTTTGGCACTGGCTTTAAATTCTCTCCTTGGCCTTATCTTTTACAAAATGATTCTCTGAGAAAATCCCTGACCTGAACCAGTTTGCAGCAGGGATCTGCAAGAGCATTACCACTTCTAAATACAAGTAGCCTCATTTTTCCAGTTGTTGCTAGTTTCCTCTGAATTCCTTCTGTCAATCCTTTTGTTGAGAACTGGGTGGGGTATTTACACGACAACTGACCCAGATTTCTAGTTGTGATGGTGGAGCTTTTGTGGGTGCAGCCCAGCTGTCTGAGTGTGCACATAGTTTTCCCCTTCAAGAACTATGAGTAAATTCACATAAATGTAACTACTCATTCCTCTCTTTAACCTTCTCACTGTTCTTAGCTTAGTTGGCATTTTTATGTTTCTTTCTCTGGGCAATCTGCTTCAGCTCCTTCCATTTCAGATATCTTGCAAATTTTGGGTTATGGCTTATTTTGAGCCCTAGTGGAGATGTCAGATAAAATGCAGTCCCAGCTGCTAATTCGATTGTGTATGTCATCAATTGCTTCTCAGTCTAACATCTGATCTTGATTTTAATTTTTTTGGTGAAATAAATATGGAAAGAAAGAAATACCTGTGTTCTTAAAAATGCTGCTCTGTTGCTGCTGCTAGTGGTTGCTTGTGCTACCAGGTCACAGCAAAACACCATGAGCTATCTCAAAGCAAGCTGCACGTTGTTAAATCAATGAGACACTCGAAAAAGGATGTGGGTTTTTTTTTCACTCATTTATTTTATAGGTGCCCTTGAAGCTGGGATTTTGCTCCTTTATTTTGTTTTCATACACTCAGCCCTTTTGTGCCCAGAAGCACTATTTTTAGGTCTCATTTTCTGTGCACATGTAATGCATGGCAGCTTCACGCACCCATTCTCTCGCTGCATGTGCTGGTAATAAGCTCTCCCCCTCCCCCGTTTACTTAAACCTTTTTCCTTTGTGTTGTGAGGTGCTTTTATATCTCTGTAAAAGTCCCCATCTGGGCAGGTGTTACTGGTGGAGATAGATCTATATAATTAGTAGTAGTTTTCCCTTGTGGACCAGGCTGCAGAGAGATGCTGAGTTCTGTAATATGTATTGACTGGACAACCTCTTTTGAGTGTTTTTCAAACAGGATACTGGATCTCCTAGAAGCTCTGTTGTGTATGGAAGCATTGTTTCCTATATAGAAGGCTTTTTTAGTGCACTTGGGATGTCCTTTGGAGAAAGACAGGTAGGAAACATCTCTTCTACTTGTACTAGTGTATGGTAGCACCGCCAGCATTACATTTTATAACACACTTTCCAGAAGCATCAGACGTAACAAAGTGAATTTACGATTTTAGTAAACCTTTCTGCATTGCTTGCAGTACCTACCATGATGTCTTAGGAGAGCATGTGAGCAGGTAGAACAGGAGAAGGCAAAGTGTGGGCTTTTTCCTTCTCTGAGATACTCCCGTGTGACTTCTGCAGCGATTGTGCTGTGGAAATGAAAGTTTGAGGAATTAAATGATAAAAAATTAGTGATGGAGGCCTTCAAGTTGGTATTGATATGTGTCTGGCTTTTTCCTGGCTCTCCGTCTTCTTTTTGATGGTGGCACCCAGGCTGGCTTTTGCTAGCCATGTGAATATTTGTGTTTATGACCTCCCTGCAGAGCAGGAGCTGGTGTCCAGCTCCTCCACAGAAAGCCAGAGTGCAGGGAAAGGGGCTGCTCTGCCTTGAGCCATGGCAGGGTTGTAGGGAGGAGAGGGCAGTGATGGGAACCATCATTGGAAATGCTTTACTGATCCTCTAGAGCAGGAGTGTCAAACTTGCAGCCCATGGGCCAAATCCATCCCTCCCCCTTGTTTTATCCAGCCCAGCACCCTGTTTCTCCCCAGCGGCAGCGCCGAGCTCCTTGTCCCTGTGCTCCTGCCAGCGCCAGTCACGTGTGCAGCGTGTGACGCACGTTACGCTGCAGGAGCAGGAGAGCGGTGGGAGCCAGGAGTTTGACACCCTTGATCTAGTGCCTGGAAAGGTAGGAATGGGGAGTGGGGAAAAAAAAGGAGAGGAAAGCTCAAAGTACTGCCCAGGAAAGAGAGTGATAAATATGGAGGTGATGTCCTGGTGTATAAAAGGGGAGCATTTTAAATGAGACAAGGTGCTGGTGCCTGGCAGACTGTTCTGTGCTCCTCTCCTGCTCAAATCTGGGGCTGAATACCAAGAAGTTGAAAACTTTCTTTAGAGAAACTTTTCTGCAGAAATTTCTTTTGGGGAGGAGGAGAAGAGGATTAAAAAACATAAATAACCCTATTTGTCCTTTGGAATTCAGGCAGAAGAGCAATAAATGCATTTATTTACTTTGCTTCGTTGTGGATTTTTCCACAAAATTTGTTTCAAAACAGCAGTTGGATGCGATTTGGCTGTGTGTTACTCCTCAAAAACCCATGGTTTGTCATGTTATTTTTAGTGGCGTACTAAGCACTTATATTTGTCTGTAAGTTGGATGGCAAAGTCATTCCTCTGGATTCTGTGCTGTCTATGCAGGTGCCTGCTGCATCGATGTTTTTGCTGTAACAAGTGTGTGAATGCTTTTCTTTTTGTATGCTGTGTGAGTTTCTCTGGGGCAGCAGGGTCAGCGGAAGATCTTGGCGTGAGATAGCGGAAAGGAAGGAGCAGCATGTCAGACTCTTCTCTCTATCCTTCTGCTCTTTCAGCTTCCAGTAAATGAATCAATCAAAATCTTCATCAGAAAGGTCTGTGGGCTGCCACAAGCGAGTGAATATAATGGTGCAAGATTTGTTCTCTGTCACGGTTTAGCCTTGACCCTGCTAAATTTCAGTAGCTAGAACTGTGCAGTTGGGCTCCAAGTTCCCTTCCCCCCACCCTCAGCGAAAGTGGAAAGGAAAATGAGAGGAAAAAGCCTTGTGCATTGGAAACTAAAACTACAGCTTTAGTGAAATGATGATAATAATAGTGATAAAAATAATTAGAAAGTAATAAAATACGTACAAATATCTGAGATAGTGCCCTATCCCACACCTTGATGACTGTACGTCACCGCAAATGCTGTAGAGCAAATATGAGGGAAACGATCCAAGGCTAGGAGGGAGCTTGACTCAGGAACTGGATTCAGGGATGCAAGGATCCAGAGTCAGGAGCAATTAAACAAGCAAGGTCCTCACTGGACACTGGCTGTTACAGAAGAGAGTGATACCCTCAGGTGAGTCCTGCACTTGAGACACAACGACCCCATGCAGAGTTCCAGGCTTGGGGAAGAATGGCTGGAGAGCTACCTGGAGGAGAAGGCCCTGGGGGTGTTGATTGACAGCCAGCTGAATATGAGCCAACAGTGTGCCCGGGTGGCCAAGAAGGCCAATGGCATCTTGGCCTGTATCAGAAACAGCATGGCCAGCAGGAGTAGCATGGTGATGGTGCCCCTGTACTTGGCACTGGTGAGGCCACACCTTGAGTCTTGTGTTCAGTTCTGGGTCCCTCAGTACAAGAAGGACATTGAGGTGCTGGAGCGCGTCCAGAGAAGGGCGACGAGGCTGGTGAAGGGGCTGGAGAACAAGTCCTACGAGGAGCAGCTGAGAGAACTGGGGTTGTTTAGCTTGGAGAAGAGGAGGCTGAGAGGAGACCTCATCACTGTCTACAACTGCCTGAAAGGAGGCTGTGGCAAGGTCGGTCTCTTCTTGCAGGTGATAGGATGAGAGGAAATGGCCTCAAGTGGTGCTGAGGAGGTTCAGATTAGACATCAGGAAAATTTTTTTCACTGAAAGGGTAGTCAGGCATTGGAACAGGTGCCTCGGGAGGTAGTGGAGTCGGGATCTCTGGAAGTGTTTAATAGTCGGGTAGATGAGCTTTTTAAGGATATGGTTTAGTAGTGGATGGATGCGGTTGGACTTGATGATCTCAAAGGTCTTTTCCAACCAGATGATTCTATGATCTCTCAGTTTTATACCAGGTATAATGTATATGGAATTGAATACTCTGTTTGGTCAGTTTGGGGCCACCTGTCCTGTCCATCCATCCCTGCAGGAGCAGCCTTTTTTGCCAGCCTTAGGATGGCCTTGCTTACTTGAGGAACCAGGATAAACATCGGCCTTTCTGCCTACCAAGGATCCGTGTTATTCATTCTAGAAACTTTCTGAAAAACATGCAGTTAGCTTTCAGAAACTGATGTTACGTAAAGGAAACTGACTCTAATTTAACTCAAACCACAACATTCTCTGACCTCAAGACTAACCACAACAGTTCAGCACCCAGCCTTTCTTGCCCCTTAGCCTTTGGGTGTGCAGCTCACCGGGAGCAATCCCTGACCACCATGGGTCCCAGCATGTGCGCTGTCTGGGAGAGGGCAGGCTGGCTTGGCTGCTGCTTATCAGGAGTGGTGTTGGGGCCATCTTCATTTGGATATTTGCACATAGCCTGTGGATCTGTCTTGCTTTTAGAATGGGATTCTTCTCAGCTAATTAGCTTTACAGTCTGATATAACTGCCTCTGCTTCTGCAGTAGTTGCAGAGAGAGGCGGCACTAAGGACGGTTCATCTTAGTCTGGTGATTGTATAATATAAGACTGCCTCTCTCTCTCTGCATTGACAAGGGAAGGAGCCTGAACAGCCACAAGCAGGTAAGATGAATCCAGCTTAAAAAAACATGGGTGGAAACCATCGTGCCTGTTTTAGAACTGTGGAGCAAAGGTGAGGGCTTTTGCTCTACTGAGGAGCGCTTGGGGTGCAGCTACTGGCTACTGGGTGCAGCCAGGGGCAAACAGGTGATCATCTGTAGGCTAAGGAAGGGCCAGATTTTCATATAACACTTCTTATGAGCTATTTGGATTTATTGGTACTACAGGAGAAGAAATTAGAGATCAGCCCTGAGAGGCTACACAGTGTTTTCTGTGGAAATCGGATGGGTTCATCTCCTAAAACTGCCCCTCCTTTTAGAGGATCTTGTCTTGTATCATAAGGGGGTGCCTGGTTTGAACTTTGGCATTGGTGTTTGTAGAGGTGTGTTTCTTGCTCCCGTCATAATTTGTCTTTCCCTTCTGTATCCTTTATCCTTTTTAAAGAACCTATATCCTGCTCTTACCTATGCTAGGTTACAGTGAGGCATTTCTGACAGATTATTACCTTCTTCGATCTCATAGATTTCTTTAGTATGTTTACATGTTTTGAAAGTTTGGGGAATTTGCAGCCTTTTGTGATTGTGGAGAGCACAGAGCAACTCACACTCAATCTTCAATAGCTTCCCCCACACCTCCCTCTCCTCCTCTTTGTTTGCTTGCTTCAGTCAGTGACCTCTGAAAATACTCCCTTTGATTTCCATCCTGCTGTTTGGTGACTAAATACAGTCCCCTCTGGCTTTAATTACTCAGCTGCTCTTCTGCTCCCAGTTGAGCGTTGCTGCCAGCAACTTCACCCCCTGGCCTTGTTATGCTTTACATTTCACTGCTCCGTTGTCTGCTCCCCACCTTGTGTCTTAGTCATAAAATACCGCAATGGCGTTTTCTTGTTTGTTGGAGCTTTGTCCTTTTCCTGCCCCTTAGGAATTTGCTTCTAATGAGAAACAGGGATGGTTTCTCTGCCAGGATTGAGAGCAGGAGCCTGGCTGTGCCAGCACCAAGGAGTGGCCTTCCTCTTGTGCTACCCCCCAAGCTGCCATACCAGCAGCTGTCGGAGTGGGACCCTCTGGGACAGGGGTGTCAAACTCACAGCCCCCAGGCTAAATCCCACCTCCCCCTTGTTTTATCCAGCCTGGCACCTTGTTTCTCCTGGTGGCAGCACCCAGCTCCTTGCCCCTGTGCTCCTGCCAGCGCTGGTCACGTGTGCAGCGTGTGACGCGCGTTACGCTGCAGGAGCAGGAGAGCGATGGGAGCCAGGAGTTTGACACTCCTGCACTAGGAGGAGTGAGTCATGCTGGTCCTGTAGTGTTTGTTGACCGGCAAGATTTCTGCCAAGCCAGAGGAGGCTGAGGAAGCTCAGAGCTGGCTGAGGGAAAGAGGGGGCCAGGCAGCAGGGAGCAAACACCCGCTGTGTGCAGCGGCTGCTGCTCAGTCGGGCCTTTTGAGCAGCTGAAACTTTGGATAAGGCGGATCAGATGAAAGTTCTGCGGATTTGGAGAGGTTTTCTGTAGACACAAGGAGAAAGGGTAGTCTAGAGACTTAAAACTAAAATATTTTCTCTTCTTGGTTTGTGTTTCCTGAAGAGGATCCGGAGCTCAAAGGCAGAGTAAGGGGCTGATGCTCTCTGTAGCTCTGCAGACATTTACAGCCGAGGGACTGTCTGAGCTGGCAGCTGGGCTTCCCTTGCTGTGTCGGATGGCTGTTGCCAGGCCTTTCTTCCATTAATTTGTCTAATCCCTTTTTAATTTATGCACGCTTCTAGCATCTCAGAGGTTTCCTGTGGTGATGAATTCCACAGTTGTGTTATGCAGAGTGTTATGCTCACATGAGAGCCCCCTGCTCCAAGACAGACACTTGCCTGTATAGGAACAGGCTGAACTACTTCTGAGTTATGACTCCACCGTAACTTTTTGTCCAGCGTGACTGAGATGGTGAGGTTTTAGTTGTACTTTAATTGTACCAATACATGGAAGATGCACAACCAAGAGAGGTGATGAGGTCTCGCTGTACTCTGCTAGGTTGGGGTTGATTTTGAAATTGTGCTCAGTTGTTTGTAAAGCAGCCTGTCCAATTCCTAGGTGGCTCTGGGAGGAGACAACTCTGCTGTGCTCTCTAACATCATTGATGAGCTTGTAAAGTTCCGCACGAAGGTCCGTCACTACGCGCTTGCTCTGCCGGAAGCAGCAGAAGCTCTGCCATTGGAGGGCGACACTGGAACCAAAGGACCAAAAGAACAGAAGGAGAAGAGGCAGCAGTTAATGCGGGAGAGAAAACCCCTCCTGGAGGCTTGTGACAGTCTGCGTGGGGACCTTGCTGCCTTTGGAATTCACATACAGGTAGAAGACGGTGACCCTCTGTGTGAGGCCGTTAGTCTTTTTTAAAGACAGCATTTATTTTTGCCTTTTGTGCCTCTTCAGCTGCTTTTGGTGTTGTGGCCAGCTCTGTGCACCACAGGAGGAGGAAGCTGAAGTGAAGATTTTGCCTGGTTGTACTGCCAGCCTTCTCTTCTGCTCCTCCTCAGCCTGGTGTCTCCTTGCAACCTGTAGCTATTTCTGCACTTAACCAGGGTGCGTTATTCAGTCACTGAAAACACCATAACATTCAGAAATCCCTCATGTGGCCCAAGTTCAATCCAGAAGGAAAGATACAAGTAATGTGTGTGATCTTTAAAAAGATTGCAGAGGAACTGGAAAGTAAAATCAGATAACTTAGGAAAATAATGCCTTCCCTTTACCCGTTCCCCCGCCCCCCTCAAAAATGGTAAGTGCTCACAAAAAAGCCTCTTCCATCTTCAGCAGCTCCGTTCCTAACTCTTCCTGAGCTGTAACAAGTAGTTTGCCTGATTACTTCACCACTCTCCTCTCTACACTGCTTTCTACTTTAAGCATATACCTAATGCCACTGTCCTTTTCCTTTATCCCAATGGTGCCTCCTGCTGAAGAGTAATCCCTCCGCTGGCTCACTGTCTCCTCTTGGTTTCAAGGTGCTTTGTTACTACTTTAACAGGTGTTGCTGCTTCCGGTTCCTCTTGTTTTCCATCTCACCTCCACTCCAGCCCTTGTTGGGTCACTGGTGCTCCTAATGCGCAGAATAATCCTCCACTTTCTCCCCAGCATCTTTTTCCCTTCCTCCAGTTCACACTGCTCATTTTTACCCTCACTTGCATATTCTCCTTGCATCCAGTGGGAGGATGTAAAGCATGATGACGTTAGGGAGTGAGGGCATACATTCAGGGGGTGTCGCTGCCTGTGGCAGGGGGCTTGGAACTGGATTATCTTTAAGATCCCTTCCAACCTGAACCATTCTGTGATTCTATGATTCTTTTTAATTGCTGAGTGTGAGAGCTGTCATTTGTCATTAAAAGCAAATACGAAGTGTGGTCAGCTGTCTCACAATCCCAAATGAAAGTGAGCACACTGATACAAACCAGGGCGAGGGCCAAAGTGTACTGGTAGTGAGCTACAGCTGTGAAAGCAAAGGAAGACTGTGGGAAGCTGGAACATCTGCTTTCTTAACTTGTTTGTATGTAGATAAATCTTTGCTCCACTTATCTGTCAAGAAAGTTTGCAAATCCCAACAACTGCGCGGAGACAAAGTCTTGGAGAAGAAGACTCCCTTTTGATCTGCTTGGCAAAACGGCTGCAACCCCACCTTGACCCCTTTGAAGATTTGGTTTTGCTTGTTTTTAAAGGGATTTATGGACATTGAATAACCTCCTAGAAATTGGCCATAACCAGGTTTCAGCCCATTCCATTTATTTATTTTTTTAATAACCTGAAGCTCATCATAATCTATCTCCTGCTTGGCCCAAAAAAGTTTGCTCCTGAAGACAAACCATGCATGCACGTACAGGCACATGCAGCACCTGCCCAAAGCTGAACTGCTTTTTTTTTTTGCTGATACTGTGGAAGAATCTGAAGATGTGCTGTGAAGGTTGCCCAGATCTTGCCTTCTTTGCAAATCCCAGAACAGTCCTGCAAACAGAGTGATGATGCAGCTCTGCAGCTCCTGAAACAAGCTCACTGGAGCAGACGTGTCACAAGGCATGGCCCTACCCAAAGCAGGGCTCTTGCTGCCCTGGTGCTCAGCATGAGGTTGGCTGACCACCCTGGGCTGGCTATTGCCAAAAAAGGCACAATCACAGGCTCCATCAGCCAGGTCCCACTTTCCTCCTAAGCACATGGGGAAGTAATTAGAATTTCTCTATTCTACTCTTGATTTCCATGAAGCTTTTATGAGCCCCACGATACACATGTGGTAATGCATCTGTTAACGTGCTCTCCCTTTGTCATGAGCAGCTGAAGTCAGACAGAAGCTTCTCAAGTCCATGTGCAGGAGGAAACACAGCAGAGCAGATGAAGCAGCCAAGCCTCATCTCCACCCAGTGCAATTAGGAACCTCTGGTTTGGGCCTGGGCAGGGAGGAGTGGCAAGTAACAACTTAAGACAATTCCAGTAACTTAATTCCCTTAAAAAATCAGCTTTGAAGAAAGGATAATTTCTCCTTCTGCTTCTAAGTTTGTGATTCCTGTGCATTGGTTTCTTTTCTCGTGCTGCTCAATGCCCAGGATGTTCTGTTTGTCTGAAGTTACAGAGCTTACAACAAAAGGATTAAAATACCCACTGGTCTGTTCATGTCATTATACTGTATTTGAAATACAAGCTAATCTGTGCTACTAAGTGAAATGCAGTCATTAGATATTTGCCCACCAAAACTAGTTTTCACTTTAATGCAAACAAAACTCTACATTGCATTCCCACCTTTCTCAGGAGTCTGAGCTCATGTAACGTTGCCATGTTTCTGTATTCAGATTATCTTTTATTTTCAACAACTGCAAACAGCTTGATCTTAGCAGTCAGAAGTGCTCAGATTGAGTGTAATGTTCTTTCAAAAATATGACAATATTGCTTTACAGATCTTTGCAGCAACAAGCTAATCTCCTAAAATTAAGACTAAGATCAGATGTGTTAAGTGTCACAGTTTAGCCTCGACCCAGATAATGTGGCAGCTAGAACTGTGCAGTTGGGCTCCCAAATTCCCTTCCTCCCACCCCTAGGGGAAGGCAAGAGGAAAAATGAGACGAAAAAGGCTTGTAGATTGGAAACTCAAACTACATTTTTAATGAAATGATAATAATAATGATGGAAATAATTAGACAGTGATGAAATATGTACAGATATACAAGATCTTACCCCCACCCCTCAATGACTGTACATCACCACAAATGCTGTAGAGCAGACAAGGGGGAAGCTGGACTCAGCAACTTGATTCAGGAACACATGGATCTGGGGGCAGGAACAATCAGACAAATGAGGTCCTGACTGGATGTTGGCCATTGCAGAAGAAAGCGAGACCCTTGTGATCTCTCATCTTTATACCAAGTATGATGTATATGGGATGGAGTACTCTGTTGGTCAGTTTGGGGTCACCTGTCCTGTTCGCCCCTCCCTGAAGGTGTGTCCTTTTTCACCAGCTCGAGGATGGCTTTGGTTACCAGAGGAATCAGTATAAACATTGGCCTTTCTGCATACCAATGATGTTCTGTGTTAGCACTTCTAGAGAGAAACTGTCTGAAAAACATGCAGTGAGCTTTCAGAAGGTGAAGTTAGTTAAGCTGGGCTGAGTCAGGAAACAGACCTCAGTTTAACTCAAGCCATAGCAGTTAGGCAATATATACTCATGTCCTGGCCATCAGAAGAGGTGTTTTCTATGTAGATGAGCCTTTTAAACATGAAAATGGGATTGATTGCCTGAATTTAACAGAAGTTATTCATATGAGAGAGGTGATGCACTGCTGCACCATCCCATGCTGAAGAGAAGACATTTCTATCATGGTGGGACTTTTTCCTTAGCAGGGAAGAAGTGTCTGGGTCCGTTTTACAGCTTCTGAGCATCAGTAACAGTGGCTTCCTGCAAGATGGCATCCCCATGTAACTTATTAATAGCTTTGCTATTAATATGTCTATATATGTATATATTGTTTAGATTAATATGTATTTTGTATAATATTGTATAGATTAATTGTATAATAGTGTATATATTATGTATATATACTATATGTAGGTATTGTATATGTTATGTATTGTATGATATTGTATATATTAATATGTGTATATAAAAATCTATGTATACATTAGTAGTATGGAGTCTGGTTGGAAACCCTTGCCTCCATATACCCGCATACGTGTATGAGCCCTGCGTGATCCAGACTGCTGGGACTCACCCACTTGCTTCTTCTTACAGGACAGAGCTGCTGTTTCAACCTGGGAAATTGTGGAAGGAGGGCAAACAGAGCGGCAGACTGGGGAAAAAAGCTGATCCTTCATTCTTGGACTTGTTTTCTGTTTCAGCTGCTTTGGCAACAGTTTTAAATACTGATACATCCCAAATAAAATCTTTGGAACAGAATGGCTGACAGAAAAACTGTTGACACTATCAGCAGGCAAATAAATACAGGACTTGCAGCAGGAGTGTACGTGGGCTCGTGGTGGAAACATCCAACACACAGCAGCACAGAAGCAACTGTGCCTCAGTGTATTCTACTGCAGGAAACACCCCAGTTGCTCCGTGAGCTGCGCTCACACCCTGTTTTGCTGAGGTGGCACTGAGAATTAAGACAGAGGCAAGAACTTAGACCTGAAAACAGTTTTATGCCCACTGGTTTAAACAATTCTGGTTTTCTCAGGCATAGCAGGAAGTGCCATTTTTAGCTCTGAAGTATTTCCTTATTGCAGCATTGCTGGTTTGGTCCTGTGAAATCTTTAACTGAACTATGATGGCATCGTTACCTGCAAGGTTTGATATCTCTGCAGTTTGCTTCTGCACAGAATATGTAGAGATTTCCCTCACATTGGGAGTGCAGCACGCTCGGGATCTCTCCATCAGAATTGGGAATATTAACTTAAGTGAGCAGGGCAGTAATAAACACACTAATTATCCCCTGCAAAATAAGTAACCTGGGTAAATTTCAGGCTTGGTATTAAATGTCAGTATTGAAAATAAACTGGCAGGATATCTGCACAGGCCAGCACACCTGAAACACCACAGGAGGTCAGGTCAGAACACATTTTCAATTTTCCCATGTTTGTGTTTAAAAGAGTCCCTGGGAAGGTGGGACTGTAGGTGGATGGAGCAATGCCACCCTTACACCAGCTACAACCTGTATTCTAGTGGCTGGGTTTATCTGGGGCTTGCACTTACCTGCCAGCACATCTTCATTAATTCATTTTATGAAAAGATAACAAAAATAAGAACAGGGGTTAACACATGAGGAATTTCACTTGAGCTACAATTCACGTAGCCTTTATCCTTTTGATAATTTCTTTATTTTGTTAAATGAGGAATAAGATGTGTAGCTGTTTTTTTTTTCTGCCCCCTTTCTGGTTATCAGGAAGGACATGGATCTGTTAGAGCGAGTCCAAAGGGAGGACCACAAAGATAATCAGAGGGCTGGTGCACCTGCCGTAAGAGAACAGCCTGGAGAACAGAAGGCTCCTGGGAGATCTTATAGGGGCTTTTTATCAGGGAGTGCAGGGATAGGATGAGGGGTAATAGGTTTAAGCTGACAGAGGAGAGATTTAGATTACACGTTAGGAAGAAATGTACATGAGGGTGGTGAAGCACTGGCACAGGTTGCCCAAGGAAGCTGTGGATGCCCCCTCCGTGGATGTGTTCAAGGCAAGGTTGGATGGGGCTTTGAGCAGTGTGAGCCAGTGGGTGGTGTCTCTGCCCATGGCAGGGGGTTTAGAACCAGATGATCTTTATAGTCCCTTCCAACCCAAACCATTCTATGATCTGTAGCACTAGAGAAGTCTGGGGAGTGTGGGAGGGGTGCGTGCATGTCTCCATTGGCACTTTGGGAGGTGCTATTTGAGTTGCGAAGGGCTGTATTGCTTATATGAATAGCAAATGAATGGCAGGCAGTCAGGATCTGCTTCTGTGGGAGTCTTGATCTGAACACACCAAACAAAGGACACACAATTAATTTGCTATTATTTTTATTTCCTACCCAAAAGAAAACTGCTACATTTCCAGAATGTTTAAAAATTGTAACAATTTGTTTACATTAGTGAATAACAGTTACTACTTCTGTGTAGCTTTAAAACCAGCCTCGCAGGTTGAAATCTGTACTGAGCTGTTAATTGACTTCACCTACAAACGCTGTTCAGATTCTAACACTGCTGATGTTCTAAATAAAAAAAAAAAAAAAAAAAAAAAAGCAGCAGCTCATTTTTAAAGGAAATCCAGTAGCTGTTTTAAAATCAGTTTTAACTTCCTGATTTTATTGAAAAGGATTTGGGCTTCTCATATAGTTTTAAAGGGGTAAAACATAGCTTTGTTTCCCCAAAGATGTAGACAGTTTACAAAACTGCTTGAACACCAAAACACCATCTCTTATGATCAACGTTGCTCTAATCTAAAAAGCCTGTGAACCCTCATAAGACCAAAATGCGCAAACATTTTAGAAACCTATTTTTAAAATAGGTAACTGGCTTAAAAAGAAAAACAAAAACCACAACAAAAATGCATTGGGGTGAGGTAGTAGTCACAGTGCATCCAGAAATACCAACTCTAAGGGCAGAAGGGAAATACTCGGAGCAGCCTTTCTGATTCCAGGTGCTTTCTGTGAGCAGCTATGCCAAGGTATGAGAATGCAGTCTGACCAGTATGCAGGGCACCATATTCCAATCTAGGGCACTAGGAAAGAGTGGCTGCAGTGAATATATAACATTGATTGCAATAACCAGACACGTTCTATGCTTGTTTCTGCACTTTAGTAAGAATTTACACTTGGAGCTGGCTTGGAGGTTTAAGGACAGTACACACTTTCAGACTTTAAGGAACGTTTTGTAAATGTACTTGGTGTGAACTCACCCTTCTCTGAATTGGTTCCATCCCTACGCACTTTGAGTGAATTTCCAAAAATTTAAGAAACAATACTATGCAAAATCCCACACAACTTCTCCCTTAGATGCAACACCTGCTTTGCCAACAAGCCTGACGGATACGGCTGTACAAGTCCTGTCTGTCCTGATAAGGACAGAGCAAAAAAACCCCAAACCCAGGTGCTGCACTCAGACACCACCATTCTTCTACTGCCACCTTTGACTCACGGTGCACAGCTGCCTGTGCAACACCAGGAGCATACAAAGAGGTGCTGTTGGCTGCTTTTTGTTCCTTCTATTCATATCCCTTCTAGTCAATAAACAGCCACCTGCATTCTGTACACAGATCTTCTCAGAACTCTAACTCAGGAGGCAATTTGAGTTTTACAACCACTTTACTCTTCCATGAACACTGAGAGTTTGATCAGTTTAGTCAGGTATCGCTAAGATTCCTACCCTGTCCTTTACCTCTCCAAATGATAATCTCACAAAGTTCATGACACAGAGTTGGAGATGAGTCAAGGCCAGCTAAAGACACAGAAACATTTCCTTTCAGGTAGCATTAAACAATAATTATGCCCAAGATGCCTGCGGTATATCCTTATTCTGACCCAAGACGCTGCAGGAAGGGGTGTCCGGTCAAAATGAAGGCTGCCTCTGGGACCAGGAATGGGAAAAGGCAACTAATTACATTCAAAAATCTACAGCAACTCTCATGCATTCCCTTTCCAAAGAGGCTTAACTTTTTGCTTCTTAATATACTAGCATGACAAAAAATCAAGTGCAATAGCTAATTCTAGACAGAGGGTCTAAGAACGAAAACATGACAACCTTGGTGCAATCCAAGAAATTCAGTTGAGCTGGTGGAAGAATTTTATCTTACGTATCAAGTGCATTTTATTTTTTTGCTGTTCACACTTTAGTTATTGCTCAATAACTATCAAAAAGAACAGAGGAACACTTTCAGTTTAGTTTTATTATATTATAACAGATCTGCAACTACAGCTTATTTCAGCCAAAACATTTTTTGTATTCCAAACTCTTAAAAAATATCTACATTAATCATATTTTTCTATTCTTAAAAATAAAAAAAAAATCTACCTAGCGTACCAATGCTGCTAAGCACTTGAAAGGGTGCGTTACTTAGGTCAATTCTACGGTAAAGGTAATTACTCTTGTAGCCATTGTTCTTCCTCTTCTTCTTTGCTGCTTTGGCTTCAGGTTTCAAAAAGTTTGTTAAAAGCCGTTCCAACTTCTGAAACCATGTCAGAGGCAGTCATTGAACGTCCAAATTTTTGAAAGGCTTGGTGGTTGGACTGCCTCGTGAGAGAGCAAGCTCCGAACGCAGCCACTAGAAAGGGATTTTGACTAAAAGGGAAAAGAAACCCAACATTATAAACAAAATCTGAACTCTCTGTGTAATTTGTAAGGTGGTGTCGAAATGCATCCAGAGGCCACAAAGATGATCAAAGGGCTGGAGCACCTCTGCTATGAGGACAGGCTGAGAGAACTGGGGATATTCAGCCTGGGGAAGAAAAGGCTCTGGGCAGACCTCATAGGGGCCTTCCAGTACCTGAAGGGGCTACAGGAAAGCTGGGGAGGGACTTTTTCCAAGGGCAAGTAGTGACAGGACGAGGAAGAACGGCTTTAAATTGGAAGAGGGAAGATTTAGGTTAGACATTAGGAAGAAATTCTTCACCCTGAGGTCATTGAGGCACTGGCACAGGTTGCCCAGGGAAGCTGTGGATGCCCCCTCCCTGGAAGTGTTCAAGGCCAGGTTGGATGGGGATTTCAGCAGCCTGGTCTGGTCGGAGGTGTCCCTGCCCATAGCAGGGTAACTGGAACTGGATGATCTCTAAAGGTTCCGTCCCACAAAAATCATTCTATGATTCCAAACTTCATAAACAAACAATTTTGTTTCTCAGACTCTTGCATTGCTGAGCACTTTTGGCTGTTTTTTTTCAAAACAAATTATTCCCTTCCCGTGGCACAGCATGTGACTGAGAAACACCACCAGGGCCAAAGGCAGAAGAAAAACGTGGTTATAAAGTGGCTAAGAAGACATTTCATGTCTTGTTTCACCAATGTGAAATGTGATCCTTTCCTTTAGACAAAAAGACTGAAGTCTCACCTGGCAGCCTTTTAACTCCCTTTCCTCCCAAGTGGCTGGGTAATTCAGTTTAGCTTTGTATTGCAGAGGGTGGGAGAAGGATGTGGAGATGTGGACAAGAGAGGTTGGATGGGGCCTTGAGCAGCCTGGTCTGGTGGGAGGTGTCCCTGTCCATGGCAGGGGCTTGGAACTGGAAAGGTTTTGATGTCCCTTCCAACCCAAACCAGTCTATGATTATGCAGATTGCTCTAGAACACCCTTACATTTCTTAAAAGTACATTGATATCTTAGTCCTAACGACTGTAATTTCATTTGGAGATTTCTACAGCGGATCTACAACAGTCACTGTAGGAGAAATACAGACTCAAAAGAATTAGGAAGTTATTAATCAATTCCATACCCGTTTGTTTTTTCTGCTCCAGCAAGAAATGCCCAGTGTGCTAAGACTCCAAGAGAACCAGAAAGGAGGTCCCCCTGTCCACCACATCTCCGGCTGCTTCCTTCGTGACTGCACACAAGTACTACAAACAGACAAACCAAAAACAAAGTCATGCACATTTCTTCTTCTATTTATAGTGCTATCACTGTAGTGGTGAAAGTTAACCTCCGAGGCACACAGCAATTAAGAGGTGAGAGATTAATCACAGGCAGCTGGGATTATGTATGCTGAAATACATTGTTCTTAAAAAAAAATGCACTGAAATTTAATAAATATTTTCTAATTACTTTTCAATTGTTTACAAATAACACTGCACAATGTATATACTTTCTCCACCTCACTCAGCCAGCACAGAAGATTCAGTCATTAATGAGTTCAGTGATTCACATGGACCTGATGCTGCCATGATGAGCCATCACCCCAAACTGGATCAGGTCCCTCACAAAGCCACTGCGCAAACGCAGCTCTCCACAGTCTCTGACCTTCAGAGTTTTCAAAGGCAAACCATGGTGTTTTACAAAAAGCAAATGCAAAATAGAACTAAAAGCTCAAATTTTCTGCCATGTCCATTAGAAAGTTATTTTACTTTTCCTTAGACTTTGTAAAAACCATATGCAATGAGAGATCTCTTTTTTTTCTGTCAATGAACAGTGTCCTCGGCATCCGTGTATGTTTCTGTCAGCACTGGCACTGTGGATTGGCTCTGTCAGAACATCAGATGAAACATTTCTATTTTAAATATACAAAGAATCTGATCTCTTTGTGGAGCTTTAACTATGAAGAACATGCAAATGGTTTCACTAATTTCACTTCTGTAAGTACTTCACTCTCAGCAAGCCCAAGCAGGAAGCCTGAAGGATATGTAAGGCACACAAAAAGAAAACAGCATCAATTCTACCACCCTTCTCCAAACTCTCTTGTGATTATGTGCGTACCCTTAGCTTTCCTTCTTACTCAGCTCTGAAAAAAAAACAAGAGAAATTTACTTTCCTCTCCTAGGAGAAAAGAAGAGCTGGCAGAATCATTTGTGGTCAAGCAGTGATCCTTCACATCTCCAGTCAGCTACTGCCGAGCTACTCAGGTTCAAGACTATGCACACAATCATTTCTGTGCTCCTGAGCATGACACAAGCGAAGTACAAAGCAGGACACTGCTTGGACTACAGCTCTTATCTCAATTTTCTCAAGTAACTTGAGCTGGGTTTCTCCAAGGTGCACAGACAGAGCAGCCCAGGTGTTTTAGAGAGAGTACCTCCTATATTTTTCGCTTACGAAATAATGGGAAAAATCTGTGCAAAATCAAAGGGCTTGCAAGCAAACTCCCTTAAATAGCAAGATATAAAAAAAAAACCTATTTAGCACTAGCAAACCCTTTCCAGTTCATTAGCACAGTTCATTTCTGCTTTGTGTTATTTGGTGCAGCAAAGAATTGTACCTCACTTTCATTTCCCACCGATTCTTCCAGCAGTAATTGCTGGGCTTGTGAGGCCAGGCAGTTGTGCATTTTTGCTGCCACTGAGAGGGCAAAGATTCATTAGTCACCATGAACACAGCAGACACTGCTGCAGCGCTGCCAGCAGTTAATTTTCCCAATCACTCTCCTCCCCTCCCCCCTCACCCCAAATTAAGATTCTGGATGTGTTTGTCAGTGAGCAGCAGTTAACTTCAAAATTCACAAGTGCAATGCTCTTCTGAGTCAGCTGTTTGAAAAAGCTACACCCTTTTAGGTGGGGTGGTATATTTTTATTTTTTTCTTTAAATACAGTGCTTTGCTGAAATTAACTCTAATTCTGCTACTTTGAAGATGGTATCTCACAGGATTTTCATTCTGAGGGCTTGAACTCCTGGCAGGAGGCAGGATGGAAAGCCTCTGTTTAAAAGCTTTGGGGCCTTCTGACTGACAGCTGAGCACAAGCCCCTGCTTATTAGCTGTGTGTCACCATCTGCCACTACTCTGTAGCCCCACACCTTCCCGTCAGTTTTGAGCTGTACAGGAAAGCAAGACCTCCTCAAACTAGGCCAATTATAATACCTTGCTGAAAAAAAAAACTGGTCTTTTGCTTGTCATTCGTTAAAAAGTAAGCCTTAAGAATGTGCAGACTACCTCACAGGCAACAACAAAAGCAGACCTTTGTACACTTCACAGAGATGCTGGAAAACAAATCCACGCAGTAACTTCAAAGAAGCACAACTACAGGAAATTCACTAGAATGAGGAAGGAAAAGTATAATGCTCGGGCAATTCTTGCACAGAGGCTCAGGTCCTCAAAGAGCATCTCAAAAATAAAAGGGTGATGAACATCACAACAGGCAATAGGAAGGAATAAAAAAAATCCCACACTACCATGAAAACCAACCAGCACACTGCCAAACCCACAAAGGAGAAAGTCTTCCTGATGTTTTTCCCAGCCTTCTCCTAGATCAAGGGTTTCAAACTCCTGGCTCCCACCGCTCTCCCGCTCTTGCAGTGTAACGCGCGTCTGACTGGCGCTGGCAGGAGCACAGGGGCAAGGAGCTTGGTGCTGCCACCGGGGAGGAACAAGGGGCTGGGCTGGGCTGGATAAAACAAGCGGGGGGGGGGGGCTGTGAGATTGACACCACTGTTCTAGATAAACAAAAACAAAACTGCTGTCTTTCCACTCCCCCAATTCCACATCCCCTGCTGAATGTGATCCACTGACTAACTCAAGCAGTTCTTCAAGGACCACGGCATCTTCCTATGCTGCAGCGAGCAGTGACAATCAGTGGCAATGTTACAGGATCTCGATTAGATGGACATGACTGAACAGTCAGTGACAATGCCGAGAAGGCAGGTGGTTCTGCTCCTTGGAGAGATGCAGAACAACATATTTACACGAGGATGAAGTATTTTTCGGTCCATAGCTCAGTGAGGCTGTATCATGCTCAACTAGGAATGTATGTGCACAGCAGAAGGCTTAGAAAACCTGTTTTTTGCAACAGCTGAAGAGACTGAGACAACTGGACACCGGACAACAGGGAAACTACAAAGACTGAAACCACCACAATGTGTCAATGTTGAAAGGCAGCAACCAGGGTCACTTAAGGTCAATTAGTCTGACACCAGACCCAACTGAAATAATGGAGAAGTTCATCTATAGTTCAACTGACAGATCTTAAGAGCCAAAAATCACACCATTCATGCCGGTCAAACTGGCTGCTGGGGTAGGGTGTCTTGTTTTGGTTTTTAACAGATCTGGGCTACCAAATCTGATGTCGTTACTTCACAGGGCGATGAACTGAAGAAATAACTAAACATAATTAACAGTCTTTTAATGAAAACTGATTTACGCCAAGCAGCTTTCTGAAGAAAACCCTACTCCATAGCACTCCAGGGTATATATTTGCTATGATAAGAAAAGGCAAGATGAATTAAGAATGTTATCATGAAAAAAAATCACTGAATGAAGTATAGCAAGGAGATCTGCCAGAGTCAGAACCACCACAGCCCTATTCAAGTTTCAACATAACCTCAGCGATTAAACAGCTCATAAATATTGCCAGAGCTGTACACAGCAAATACAACATGCCCCTCACCCATGGTCACCTAAATTTCTAGCTTACCTAGGTCCACTGAAAGAGTTGGTACCAAAATATGAGTGCAAAAGAAACAATAAAAAGAAAGCTTCCTACTGACACAATATTGGGAAGTAGAAATTCAAGAGCTTTAGGTTCCACACAATTCAAAATTCTGCCCCAGGCTTACTGGATAACTACGGCCAAGTCATTTCATGGCTCTATGTTTAATGTATTTCAGGCTACAAAATATGTTACCATCACTCCCTTTTCAACACTCCTTGAAGATAAGATAAATATTAGCATTTGGGGAAGCACTCAGACCATGGTGTCATGCTCAACTCTACCACTGCCAGCAAGTTTTAAGCTGAAGAACTCCCAGCCCAAACTGCACTGGCAGATCAAAGCCCAAAAGAATGACCCACTTATGTGTGTTGTATGCTTATTTAAAAAAAAAACCCAGCCTGTTATGTAACTGAAAATAGCTGCCTTCTCTTTGATTGAAAAAAAATCAGAATTTATTAGCTTTGCTGAGAGCAAAGCACTACAAGTTAACTGTGAAGCACACATTTTGATAAAGCTGCAGACAGCACGAGCTCTGGGACACATTACAGTCAGAAAACCCAATGCACCTGTAGTATAAAAAGTAATGTATGTTTGTGTTCTTGATTCGCAAGATTCAGAGTAGTGAAAAAAACTCCAACAAAATAGGGATTCATTGTTGATGTTTTTGTTTAGAACACAGAACGTGAAATACGGGATTAAAGAGGTAATGCTGGTGATGACAAAGAAAGCTGAACAGCCTATGCAAAACATCCTACTTACTGAGGCTGCAGTCTAAAAGACACCTGGAGATCAAAACTTAATTCTTGAATCCTGGGTGCCCTGAGCAAGTTCTCTGCACTTGTTTTCTTCTTACAAAGCAGGAGTATTACACTTATCCTAGTGTGCTCAAGGATGCGTGAAAAGCATGACCATTCTGACTTCTGGTATGATCCAACTGGATTAAATTAGCTAACAACAGCTACTCCACAGAACAACAAATACTCTTGTTTAATTAAAAGGTTTAAGTTTTCCAATTTCTGTGCAATATAATGTAGCTGTCAAGGACTATTTTGCTTATCAAATATAAGATTCCAGTTTAGACCATTACGAGACTTCAGTACAACCTTTTACCTATATATATATGGGGATTGGAACTAGGTGATCTTTAAGGTCCCTTCCAACCAAAACATTCTGTGATTCTATGTTATCCCTGACCTGGCAGATATTCAGGCCAGTAAGGAATTTATCTGTTTCCTTTTGCAAGTTGGTTCACAAAAGCACATAGCTGGAGACTGTGGACTCCCAGAAACATATCCCAGAGTGCACACAGACAGGGAAACCAATATCAACAGCTGGAGAAATCACTCAACTGATGAGGAAAATGTAAGTTGGCTTTTATATAAAGGGTGCTTATACTTTCCTATTCCCTAATCACACTTTTAAAACTTAGATAGGTCCTTGAGCGTGAAACACCACACAATATAAGTTAAAAGAATATAATTCAAATTTTACATTTCTCTTCTTGGATAGGTGCAGGAGCCAGAGTGTGGGTGTAATGACAGATGAGCAGTGCCAGGGAAACAGCAGGCTGGGCTGTGCGTGTGAAGGAGAGCACAGCAGCACAGGGGCAGGGACCATGACATCCCCATTCTGCTCACTCTGGAGAAGCAGGACTGGAGACATAGGTACAGCTTCTCAGTCAAAATCCTGAAAAAGATTTGCTGAGCAGCTGGACATCTTCACCTTAGTGAGCTAGGGACTTAATGAGCATTCAATTGCTTCTTTTCCAGCTGTACAGGGAATGAATGGCAGAAATTGGAAGTACTGCTTGGGGATTTCTGGCAGGAGCTAGCTTTTTACCCCATATTCAGCACTCAGTAATCCCTCTCACAAGCTTCTTTGCTTTCATTGACCACAGCTGCAGATGGGAAACTAAAGAGAAACTATGTTTGGCTACTGGCTCCAGCTAAAAGTAGTCACAGGCAGCAGCGGGCCAGTTACCCATAAAGGCTGCCTTTTGGAAGAGAGGACAAACCCAGCAGCTGGGGAGAATACAGAAAAATTCCTTATAGCATTTTAAAACAAATATCTAAACCCTCTACTTCAAGGACCTAACCAAATTTTAAATATGTTAGGAACTAAGACTGGTATAACCACACTTTATTATTGACCAGTTCTCCAAAGAATAATAAAAGAAAAATCTTAGAGAGCTGTGCCATAGTGAATAAAAGCTGACTTACCTTTTACCCACAGGCTGAGTACTCATTCCTACCCTGGTCAGTGATGGCACTGATAGCACCTACCAAGAGCATGGTGAAGCTCATCTTTGTAGAGCAGGGAATCAACAACTGTAGACCAAGCTATAACGTGAAATTGCAAAAGGAAAGAGAAAAAGAGTATATAAAACTTAATTTAAAATCTTGGTGATGACGTTTACAGGGCAGTTGGTAGCTCACAACTGAAACGGAGGCATATTTAGGAATACCTCCTTTTTTGCATAGGATTGCGACTCATTTCAGAGAGGTCCTGTACACGATTCAGTACTGGGTTTATAGCCACAAAAAAATACCTGTGTCATCTAATCTGATCTGTAAAAAACAAATACCAAAGGTGTACAGATACTTCACAGTTTGGGAATCCACTGAATTTCATGGTATGTTACTGCCACAGCTGTTTTATTTGTCTGTTAATAAATTCTACTGTACTTTTAATCTGAATTTATTAAGCTTCAGCTTCCAATCGGAATTTATTGTGCCTGCCTGCTTAGATTACAGAGCTATCTGCTGACAGTAATCCTTCACCAACACGTACTTGCAGCTCACTATCAAATCACCTGAGAACCCTTTTTGTCTTCAATGAACAGAAGTAAATTGGGTGCTGAATTTCCTACAGACTCATGAATAAAAGTATTGTGATAATAACCACCACAATCCCTTTAGGACATCAAGTATTCACCAAGGTAGTTTTCCCTGTTGCAAACTCTGCCTCCTCACAAAGCCCTCCTTCCACAGCAGCCAAGCACAGCACGCTAAAGCTACATTAATTCTGCAATTTCTGGTTTTCCTGGAGAATACTGAGACTTACTTTTTTTTTTCCCGGCCAGCATGCATGAAGTATATTCCAAAAGGGGAAAGTTTAAAAGGGACATATGGATACTATATTATCAGTGTGCTAAGTACATGAACTCAAGCAGGAAATGCCTGAAAATAGGTACAGCTTAAGCATTACAAACAGATGATGCCATGAAAAATAAAAGGTAAGAGGAGTACATAGATTTTTTTCATAATATTTGATTGTGCTCAGAGGACACTGGCCTGAACCAGTGATCTGCATTTCCCTCACACTGGAATCACCGTGTTGTCTCTGCTGAAGAAAAATGACATCAGATCAAAAGGACAGATAAAAAAGCAGAAGTTAAGAGCAAAAAATCTGGGAGAGAATTCAAGGTCAGTGACATAACAACATGTTCCATGTCACGGCACAGAGCAGACAGTAGAAGCTCCTTTCTCAGTGTAATTTTGCATTTGAGAAGCTTTTAAAAAATTGACTGGCAGTAACTGCCAGATCCAAGAAACATTCTTGTTTAAAGGAAGCCGAAGTATATTGTTTCTCCAAAATTCTCAGGAACCTTTTTGCAAGCAATACAAACCCTAAAAACAGCATTTGTAACAGACATAATCTGTATTAAACCTGACACCTGTTTTCTTACAGCTCAGCAATGCTGCCTATAATGCCTGTAACCTAGGAGAAAGAAAGCATCAGTGATAGAACCAAGGCAAGAACAAGAAAGCAGCCTATAGCAGGACATCAAACAACTGCTATATAGGCACAGAACTGGTTTTATTTCAAATCAAAAAACTACTTTAAGAAAAAAGAAATCAGAACACAACAGAGACAAAGAACAAGGTAGGAAAAAACCGCACAAAACCAATGAAAAGCCCCCAAAGCACACAAGATGTTCATCAAGCCTGCGCCACACCTAAGCGTTCCAAATTGAAACTGGAAAGAGTTTCAGTTGTTTCCTGGTTTTCTACATGACAGGAGACAACTGAAACTGAGTGTCCCCTGTTTCCAGCAATGGTGGGAGGACACTTATGTCAGTAGTAACTGCTCAAAACGAGAACAGAGATACAGCAGGGAATGTGCTCAATCTACAGCGCTCAGTTTTGCCAACATCCATTAAAAAAGCAACAATAGTGCATAAAAATAATGTGGTTGTAAAAAAAACAGAGAAAGAAGATACGCTACAGTGCTCTAAAGCTCTCTAGCTGGCACAAACTGGAGCCAGGATATTTTATCCTCTGGCAGAGTTCATCGTCCCTTAAGCGTGGCCCGACTGTCCAAGGTTACAAATGAAGTCTGCTATGGGTGCAAATATGACAGCAGACTTCATGCAGGGCAACTTGGATACTACATGACCGACCAAAGTCCTTCACAATCAGCACAACTGTATTGTTTCCAGATCCCAGCTTGCTTCACAATCTGCTATATCTGTACCAAAAGGGATATGTGGAAGGTGGCTCAGCACGAAGCAGTTGTTACATCTGTTTTTCTGTTATAAAAGACTCCCATGGCTCCCAATAATGAAAAATTAACCATATATACAAAACGGTTCTGAAGTGGCATAAACATTTATCAGAGATTAGTATTTCAAGCAATTAGAGGCAGAGCTGCTGCTTGCTATGTATGTGAAATAAGACCACAGAGTCAAAATGCGATGAAGGCACTCAGGAATTAATTTTGTACTGATCACAGTAAACGATCAGTATAAACAGCATCAGACAGGCAGCTAATTTCATTAAGTATACTTCAACCATATGGGTAAGTGACTGTTTCTATTAAAAAGCTATCACGGCAATCTAGAGTTAATTTGGTTTGGGTTTGGTTTTCTTTTTGTAACTGTCAGGGCTAATGTACAAGTCATACATACATGCTAATCTAAAGCCCCATGGTGGACAGCATCAAGGAACTGAGCAGCTCATAGACCTCAGGACTTCTTCTTTTTTCAGACACACAAACACATGGTGAAACACCACCATTACTCTGCATTAGTCGAGCAATGACATCTGCACTTTTATAGACCATCTCAGCTAAGGATTTTAAAACAGTTCATAGATTAAAAAATTCATTTCTCAGTACCTGTGTAATGTAAAACAGAAGTTACAGCCTTTAAAATGAGCAATAAAATGAGCAAGTTTTTTCAGCAAGTAAATTAAGTTGCACTCTTAAAATCAATTTACACAAATCGTCTAAGGGTGATCTGCAAAGACAGTCATCCCTCCCCTTCAACCTTCAGGGGAACACAGGTAAGCAAACAAATAAACAAAATTGCATTGCAAGGCTTCACTTACCTTTCTCTCCATCTGAAATAAGATCTCTTTCTCCCTTTTGAACAATTGTCAAATTTCCCATGGCTTGGCTCAGTCTTAATACACATCCATGATGATCACTACTGTCTACAGGGTCTCTAAGCTGCAACACAAGAATTCCATACACAGCATATATTTTAGTACTAGAACAAAATATCCTAAAACATGCTACTTACTTCAGTATATGTGTGTGTGTGGGCAAAGCACCATCATCAGTCTTTCCAGGTGTTTTTTTCTATACCCACTGCATGGCCAAAAACGCATAAGAAAAGGTCTTCTTTTAAAAGAGAGTTCTGTTTAAGAATACACATTATTGTGACAACTATCCCATGGATTAAAAACCCACAGAATGCTTATCTCGCATATAAGAAACAGCACAAAATGTTTAATCCAATAATTTATTTTTAAAGACCAGAAGCCTAAACTTGCATGTACTTAAATATCAAGAAGAAAAACAGCTCACCATGGCTTCATACAGTCTGCTAAACTCCATGTAGTTTGGAGTAAGAATAGCTCGCTGGTAGCCTTGAATAAGAGAAGGCTGCTGGGAAATGAGCCACAGTCCATCCTGAAAAAAAAAACCAGAAGAGGAACGTTTACTGAACAGATTCTTAAATGTCAAACCATTGACTAAAGAAAGAAAATACTTACAGCATCGATAATGATAGGAATTCCTTTCACTTTAGATTTTTCTATAATGCCCTGCAAAAAACGGAGATAACTTTAAGATGCTTGCTAAGTCGTCTCATAAGAACCAAACCAAATTCATACAATAAGTCGGATCACATAAGTTTTTCCTAAAAATTAAGATAGAAAACCTCCTTGCTATATCCTGCAAACTAATATAAGACATTTTCCTAGCAATGTCTTATTAATTACTAGGAATTTCCTAGTAATTTCCTAATTTCCTACTGATTTGTAACTAATTACAACTAGTAATTTTACAGTTACATTGTTCTCTCCCTGGTTCAGATATAAGCAGTGTCAACAGGATTTCTGTAACTAACACTTTGGTGTTGATATTCAAACAAACAAGCAATCTCACTCCCTCTCCCTGCTGTAAGAGGCATGCAATGCCAAGACAAGTTGCAGAGTAAAAATACATCTCCAATTAAAACCAAAGAAAAATCCAAATGAGTATTGCCAAGATAGATACCTACCAGTAACTATAGCACTAATTTTAATTGCTTTCCTGACTAAAGCCCCATTGCAGTGCTTGAATTTGTGTACAAACATCCCGAGATGTATGTAAGCAATTAATTTCACTCATGGTCCTCGAGGTTTTATACTTTCAAAGCAAAAACAAGGAGGCCCAGACAACAGACCATTTGTAAAAGTGTTTTTCAGCAAGTCACATCACCAGCAGAACATCTGCCCTTGCTCTCTCTCCTCACCGAGCAACAGCAGTGACTGAAGCTTTTTCAATGAGCAATAGCCGAGTCAGCTTTGTTGGATGTTGGTTGTTACCAACTTGTCTCGAAGCTGGAGAGTTTACCTTCCGCCAGTATAAGATAACAGAGGATGGTATCCATCCAAAAGTCCAATTATTTTTGATTGTTAGTAAGATTCTCAGATTAACTATCACACAGCACTGAGCTCCACAGGTCAGCAAGGCATTACAGAAGTAATAAAGAAGCAGTTTTTAATTAATGTTCAAGCTCTTGAACATAACTATGTTCTTGTATTGTGGTCAAAATAAACAGTGCCCACCTTGCTTCCTGTGAATTATTAGTTATGGTATATACATATCTTCACAACTCATTCCTATCTGATTCTGATTTTTCCAACATCAGTAGAAATATTTCCCTTCTGTTTTCAAATGACTGACCAGAATTCAGCAGCATGCTTTGACCTAACACTACTTTTGTTTTTCTGGGCACCGATAGCATGTCGTAAGCGTGAGAATGAAACACTACTGACTGCTCCAAGCCTGCAGCTACATTAGAAGCCACTACAGAATATAAACCTCTCCATGACATAAACACACTTGCACAGGTCTTGGCTTGGGCCATGTGTCACAGACTGCCAGGTGTCCTTCCCTGTCAGAAACCCACAGGAATATCTGAATACGGTTGCACATTGAACACACAGCGGAATATGAGCCAGCAGTGTGCCCAGGTGGTCAAGAGGGCCAATGGCATCCTGGTCTGTATCAGAAACAGTGTGGCCAGCAGGACCAGGGAGGTCACTGTCCCCCTGTACTCGGCACTGGTGAGGTCACACCTCGAGTCCTGTGTTCAGTTCTGGGCCCCTCAGTACAAGAAGGACATTGAGGTGCTGGAGCACATCCAGAGAAGGGCGACGAGGCTGGTGAGGGGCCTGGAGAACAAGTCCTACGAGGAGCAGCTGAGGGAACTGGGGCTGTTTAGCTTGGAGAAGACAAGGCTGAGGGAAGACCTCATCACTGTCTACAACTGCCTCAAAGGAAGTTGTGGCTAGGTGGGCTGTTGGTCTCTCCTCCCAGTTGACAGGCAACAGGGCAAGCGGTAATGGCCTCAAGCTGCACCAGGGGAGGTTCAGACTAGACATGAGGAAAAATTTCAGGCACTGGAACCAGCTGGAGGTGGTTGAGTCACCATCCCTGAAGGTGTTTAAAAGACGGGTAGATGAGTTTCTCAGAGATATGGTTCAGTAAGTGGACAGGTATGGTTTGACTTGATGATCTCAAAGGGCTTTTCCAACCAGGTGAATCTATGATTCTATGAAATCTTCTCTTATATTCAGCTACTTAAATAATATTGAATCAACTGCAAGTTTTACATATTCAGCTACTACTAAATTATTCACATTTATGAATAATTATATTTAACAGCTGTGCAAGGATGGAATCTTAAAACATACCTAGAACTGGTAGTGGCACGCTGAGAACCAGAGAGCCTTTACTTCCAAAGCTTTTAAGAAATTTATGAGACAAAGTCATTTCTTTACTCATTAATGTTAATCTGCTCACATATGCTCAGCTTAGTTTTCCTTCACAGAAGCTGTACTGCTTTGCCCCTGCTGTGTTAAGTTCATTAACAATTATGTTTAATTTGACTCACTTGGTTATAATAAAATAAGGCTATGGATCCAGCACCTAAGTTTATAGTTTGTTTTTTTTCTGTATAAATGAATGTTATACATCCTAGAGTCCAATCATTTTTGAACCACACTGAGCTCTTCTGATTAGATATCATCTGGCACTGAGGCCCAGAGGTCAGCAAGACATCATACAAGAAAACATTCAGATCATCCTCCTGCGGTTTTTTAAGACACAAATACCACTTACTGCAACCTCATTTTCTGACTGGTTTTAATTAGAATATTTTTTGTACATCTGCAGTTTCATCAAACTCCTCAGTACACTTAAAATAATTACTGTTCCACTTCCCACTAACATGAATCACCAGTTTATTCCAGTATGTTAACTTTGGTAAGCCAGTCTTTCATGACACTTCATTTTTGAAAACCAAACAAAGACGTCCCCAACAGATTCCATAAGGAAGTCTGAAGGAAGACACTAGATCTCAGAAATCTTTATCCTTTCAAACTATTCATTTTGACCAATCCACAGAACCGATTTTGCCAAAGATCTGTTCCCAACACAGGTAAGGTTTGGCTGCTGATTTTATTGTATACAAACATCTTAAGTTGTACATAAGGAAAGTAATTTCACTCATAGTCCTCAAGGTTTTATACTTTCAAAGTAAAACCAAGGTGGCCCAGACAACAGACCATTTGTAGAAGTGTTTTCAGCAAGTGGTATCTGGCCCCTTTTCATGTTTCCTACAATGGTCATCTTGACTACTGGTTAGAATTTCTACTTTTGTCTATAACAGCCTAAATCAGTAATCCTGCAGATCCATTGTTCACCAAAAGAATGTAAGTATAAGGAAAAAAAAAAAAAAAAGGTGTAAGTTACGAGGTATGAAAGTACACGTACGGGTAAATAGCTTCCGGAAGGCTGGGTCACTGGTACACTCCAGAGAAATAAGATATTTCTTCTTACTAACATTTTGAGTTCCTACCTCTCCAGCTCGTCCTCCATAATCCTGAGACATACGACCTCTGAAGAGAAATTTCATCTTGCTAAGTAAAGCCTACTGGCCAAGCAACTTTTACTGCATGCTGAGTCTCTGAGGTATCAGTTTCTGTTCTAACATACAGAATGATCTTTGCTTTTTCTAATCAAGGGATACAAAGCCCTTTGTGTTACTTAGAAAGCTCTTTTTCTGTTCAAAACAAACAAAAACTACCCTAATCATTTTCCTTTCTACTTCCTTCCTTAAACTCAGGCAGAAACTGCTTGGAGACAGGCAAGGAAGTTCTTGGGGAGGGAGGGGGAATCTGGCAACCATAATAAAGTAGTAACAGAGATAAGAGAAATACCGTAAGACAACCACCTGTTTGAAGGACACAACATTCATAGGAGAACCTCCGTTTCCTACTGATTGCAGACAGGACCCACCTCACCTGCTGCCATTTAAAGGTCAAATGGCTCACCACTGGAGAGCAATTCATCCTGTTTGGCTTAGACACTGCATTTAGGGTGGGATGAATCACTGACAGACACAGTGGGAGCAGAGACACCTTAATGCTTTAATTTTAGACAGCAAGAGTTAGGTGCGATGAAGCCCACTTTTAAACACTCTATTTCTGAAGGTATTGTATTAAAACAAACAAACCAACTGTGTAAGAGGTGTTTACAGCGACAATGGCAACATCCTCGTACAAAATGTTTTGTTCCTGGAAGTGAAAATGAATTTTTAGCAGAATCTGTGTTTCCTTACTTGGCATGGACTTTCCTGGTTTAATACTTGTAGCACACAGAAGAACTTTCACTGTCAGTTGCACAATTAATACAGCTCAGACTAATTCTACTTTCACAGCAAAATCTAGTTAATGGTTTCTGAATGAACATGAATCATCAATTTTATCCCATGTAACAGTTATCCATATGGGAAAGGATTTAGAAGAGAACACTGCCAATTAAAAATACTATGAGATGTTACTAAGACAACATTTGAAATCCAAGCACCAGTCACACATGTGAACAGTAACACAGACAGGTTTCGACGATAAGCCCAAGACATCACCCCTTCCCTTCAAAAGGCATTTTGAATATTAAGATTTTGGAGATTTTAGCTCCAAGATATGCCTGTGGACTATCTTCCTGTGCACAGAATATATTATACTATGACAGCAGTGGTTCAGCTTGGTGCGCACCAAAGCAGGAGCACTTGTTCACTCAATTCCTAAGCACTCGAGGACATCTAGAAGTGAAGGACTGGACTCACAGGGCAGCCTTGACACTAGTCATGAAGCAGAGAGGACAATGAGGAGGAGGAGAGACTGACACACTGCTGCCATCCAACCTCATGACATACAGCCACACTAGTTAGCTAAGATATCAAAGACTGAAATTTGGCTCCTTCTTCTGCAATATCCATAGCCAGGCCCAAATTTCAATCTTCTTACCTTTTGTGTAGAGACTCCTAATAACAGGGGTTTGGGCTGCCTCTCCCTAGAGATATTCTGCTTTATGTGTGTTAGGCTAAACACTTGGTGACTCCCTGAAACAGCGATTTCACAGCCCACAACATTTAAATGAGAAAAGGGAAACAGGTTCCAGTCTGCTGTGATTAAAACCAGCAATAATGAACTGTACTACAAGACTGCAGGACTCATGCTAGAACAAATCCGTAACAAGAGCTTCCTGTCCTAATAATTGAAGACCATAGTTTAAATTTTTATCCTCAATGAGCCAAAGAGGAAATGCACTGGAATTCACATATCCCATGAAGGTGCTATATGGGACAATTTCCCACAGTCATCATTTGTTAGTGGCACCAAATACTCGACATTTAGGAATGCCCAAAGTAACATTTCAGTGATTGCAATTTTTGGTGGAGGTGGTTGAGGGAAGAAGAGCCAAGGGGGTAAAATTAACCTTAATCTATTCCTACTCTGATCTTGAAATACACCATTTCCTGAAAAATCTCTCTCTGACTGGGTATCCAGGACCTGTATGCAAGCAACCTACTCAATAAGAACTGAAAAATAAGTTGTGTCACAGAAAGCAGTGCTGTATCTGGGTAAAAGTAACCCTTTTCTGTAATTAGGAAAACTTACAAAGGAAGGGTGAAGAATTTAGGTGTTTTAATAAATACTTTTATTATCATGGAAGCTAGTCCTTGAAATGCAATGCACTCACTTTAGTAAAAACCTGTGTACTCTGTCACAGCTTTCACATGGGAAATATTTTAAAATAGATTCCCAAAACTAAATGCCACTTTTTATTTTAAAAAAAAAAACCAACCAAACAACCAACCAAAACACAACCCCCCAACACTCCGAAAGGAGAACAACACACACACAAATTCAGAACCATTCAGACTGGAAAGGACTGCAGGAGGAAGAAGCTTGAAGGAATGGATGGACAAGCTACTGCTGAAAAGAGGGCACAGTAACGAAGAAAATAATATCCACTAGATAGCCTGTGGCTATGCTATGAAACACAAGCTTCACCTGCACTGCACTAACAATGGACATCCAGGAGTCTTGCACACTTCCAGAATTATGGAAAAAGGGAACTGGCTGAGATGAGCCAGTGCAAGACACTGGCTGCAAAAAAAAAACAGCTATAAGGGGAATGGCAGGGAGAAACATGTGAAGGAGGAATAAATTGCTACGGAGCTCCTAAGCACAATCAAAGGCCATCTCAACAGCCATGGAATTCATTAGAGCAGCCACCCTGAGGCACCAGGAGCCAATAGCAGTGGAACACTCATTACAAACACTCACAGCCTCTTGCTAAACTCTGTAGTCAGTCTGGACTTCCCCACCCAAGTCCACGAGCCAGCAACAACAAACTGTCTCCTAATTACTCTGTCTGCACACAATAGCACGCAAACTGGTTCTCCATGGCTCCTTGGAAAAGACAATGACAGAATCCCAGAATGGTTTGGATTGGAAGGGACCTTAAAGATCATCCAGTTCCAACTCCCCTGCCATGGGCAGGGACACATCCCACCAGACCAGGCTGCTCAAGGACCTATCCAACCTGTCTTTGAACACCTCTGGGGAGGGGGTATCCACAGCTTCCCTGGGCAACCTGTGCCAGTGCCTCAACACCCTCATCATGAAGAATTTCTTCCTGATGTCCAATCTAAATCTTCCCCCTTCCGATTTAAAGCTGTTCCCCCTCATCCTATCACTACAGGCCCTTGGAAAAAGTCCCTCCCTGGCTTTTCTGTAGCCCCTTCAGCTACTGGAAAGCTGCTATAAGGTCTCCTCAGAGCCTTCTCTTCTCCAGGCTTAACAATCTCAACTCTCTCAGCCTGTCCTTATAGCAGAGGTGCTCCAGCCCTCTGGTCATCTCCATAGCCCTCCTTTGGACTCATTCCAACAGTTCCATAACCTTCTTACGGTGGGGATGTACAGTTATGTACAATTCTCCCCACATCTGACTTAGATATACTTTTTGGCTTTTTTCATTAGCTGTGGACTGGCATCAGAATGCCTGCAATGACTCTTAATACATTATTAGTTGTATTACTACTTGTGTTTTTCCTGATGAACTAGTTTAGCTACACAATAACTTTGGCACTCAAAGTTTGCAAAGGGAAGAATCAGGAAATTAGAGCCAGTGGTTTTAACAAAAGACTGAATTTTAATGAAATAAACAGAAAACCGCAATAGCAGCATCTATCCCACAACAATAATTAATTTTCACTAAGGATGTATTACATTGTCATCCTTCTACCTTGCAAAGGAAGATACTGCAGGCCAAGTTTCCTTTACTGACATCAACAACAGACACTGCATTTCCTACGTCCCCTCAAGAGTCATGTCTGTCTTGGCCTACTCTTGATAAAATTCCTCACCCAGGTGCTCAAAAAGAGGTTCAAGCATCAGCACGCAATAATAACTGCACTGACATGATGACATCCACACATTTTCAGGAAGCAGTAAAACCTTGCCTTCAGCCCACCAGAAGTGCACTCTACTGCAACCTGCAAATGCCAAGGAGGTAATTAAACCTTATAGATGTTCCAAAGTAAATTTTAAATATCTTAGGAGAGCTGCTAAGGAGGTGAGGTCCTTTAAACAAGAGTTTGTACCCATACAACTTGTTAATAACCGGATTTCTAAGAGAGAGTAACATCCTTGCTTGTCCAAACAGGTAACTGCCAGACCTCCTTGCCATCTCAGCAGTATGTGCTTTGCCAGGCAAACACCAGGCCTGTGTTCACATATCTAAAACTTCAAACAGCTGAAGCTTGCAGAGCAAGTCAATGCTGTCCTATGCTGTACTCCTCCAGCAGGGTAATCAAAGGCCTGCCCATAACCAGGAGAGGCTGAAAGGCCCGTTCTCTAAGAGCCCAAATATCACCTTCTGGAATGCTGGGTACGTTAAGGTGACTGATAGCGCCGTTTAGCTCCACCGCTCCAGCCCACGCTACTGATTGACAACACTGGACCGAACCCGGGCTCTCGGCTGACTAAGCTGAAGTCACCAGACTCAAGGCAGCAAGAGTGACATGCTTCTGGTGTGGAAGAGACATGCAAATGCGCATAACCTGGCACTGATTAGGACTTACACAACCTGAAACAAACAAAAAAGGAGTGGCAGTCCCTTTTATAATACAAAGAACCCTCTACTGAAAGCTGGGATTGGAAGCTGCTATTGAAATGCCACCTATAATTGCTTGCATTTTCCGCACAGATGCTGTTCTCATCCAATAATCCTGAACCCATGGTTTTGTCTGGAAAAGAGAGATAAAAAGGGGAAGAAATAGCCAGAGATTTCCCTGTAAATGCTGCAGTTGGAAGCATTTCTGCACACTCCCCTCCCCAAGGTGCCCGGGAGGAACAAACAAGTTCAACCCCAACACGCTTCAAATCAATTTCTACAAATAGGCACTGAAAACCCTAGGAAGCATTTCTTTCTTCAAGCCTGGATAAATGCAGAGTTAGCAGGGACTCAGCTGCATAGAGGTCAGGATGCAGCTCTGTGGCAGAGATGCTTGGAAAATGGGCTTGGCAAGCAGAAGTCTGTAATCTTGCACAGCTAGAGGTAGGCACACATCCCAGGCTATGTTCAAGGCCACAAGGGTTGGGGGCGGTGGGAGAAACTTCCCTAAATAGAATAGATTTGATACAGGAGGTTTTCAAAAACGTTAAAAATAGAGTTCTACTCTTGGAGTTTCTTCACATTAGAGTCATATTTCCAGTAACTGGTTTTGATTTTTTATTTACCCACAGGCGGAAACACGTTTTCATTAGTAACCACAAACAACTCCCAAGAACTCATCACCTTTGAAAACTCAGACATGCCAATCAAAATCTCACTCTGCAGACAAGATTTATATAAATCACCTCTAAGTAGCCTAATTGCCCAGTTTTACTTCATATATTCCTGCATGCATAACTATCACGAGCTCGTTAATCACCCCACTAAGCTCTCAAACCTCACATAAAAAATTATTAACTACTCACTACCACTCATACCACTTGAATGAAGAGCCACATAACAGAGACAAACATCCTTTATTTGAAACAAATAGTTTCTTCATCTCCTGGATTAAGCTCCATTCAATTTAACTGGGTCTTTTGTCTTTTAACCATAGTACCACACGCTAGGCCCTGTTTTCCAAAACAGATTTTCAGGTGCACAGAAAAATACTTCACTTAGGCCAGGTGGAGGGTGATAAGGACTCTAAAGAGTACATCATTATATGATTAAGCTCATTAAGTGCTTTAGGAAATGTTAAAAACTGTGCTACAATTAACAAAGCTGAAGACTCTGTAGACGGCAGCTAACCAAAACTGTTCTGTTCTACATAAAATAAAAAAGAGATGAGAACTATCCACTCGTAGATTCCCTCTTTGAATGCAAAGCAGATAACTTGCTGTCAAATTTCAAGCAAAACTGCAGCTAAGTTTCTTAATATCTGCATCAACCATATACTAAATTCTTAAGAAGAATCCTGAACACAAAAAAACAAAGCAAAAGCCTCTGAAATACTGTCCCAGTTATGCAGAAAACCAGCACTCCTTTTTAGCTATCGCTTCAAATTAATGATTAACCAGATACATTTATACACTTTCATCCCTAAACACAGCCAAATCCACTTCAAGCAATAATCCTGTTCTCTTCAATCCAAAGTAAAAAATCTAAATCAGAATAAAAAAAGGCACAAAATTTTCTTAGGCTGTCTCATCCACTGAACATTTGCACTCACAAAGCAAACTCTACAAGGTTTCAGATTTATGGTTGATTTTGTTAATGTTAGATTTGGCTTAAGATATTCACGGTCAGCTGCTGGTATTTTGTCTTAAAATGAAAACAATAAATATAAACTCAAAATGAACTCTGCAATTTATCACTGTTGATTTCTTTTTAGGGTTTCTAGCTGAATGATGCTCAGAAAGAGTTGAAAAGGTATCTAATTCCAGCGTCTTTCTTACAAATGGTTTTAAGCATCAAAACCAAGATAAACAACAATATAAGACCGCACACACAAAGCAAATAAACATCCCACTTCACTGTGAATGACTTTCATCAAGATCCATTACATCTATTAGAAAATAAATTCTGCTTGCAAGCTGCATAAACCTGTATTTAAGGTCCTGTTAGCATATTTTTAAACACTGTTTTTGTAATCAAGACATTTGTGAGGAGGCCACAGAATACTAATAGTTCTCAGCACAAGCAGTAGTAGCTCTTAGCGCAACCAAGAAGATCTCTCTGCCTCAAGCTGGCATTCCCAAGATTTATTCGCACCGTTAACCACCATCACAGAGAAAGAACTTCATCCTATTCCAGCAACTGCCTCACCTTAGGTGAAGACGTCCACAAATTCTGCCTCTCATCGGGCTGTTTGAAAGCGATGAGGCTTGACTTGTAAGAGTTTGTTACTGGATACCATTTGTGGTATACACATCAGTACTGGGGTGGGGGATGAGAGAAATGCAGTTACACACACATTCTCATAGCGGGTGCACGGATGACCCCTCTGGCTTTTGCCTCTGCAGTATCACAGGCACGAGATCCCATCACCTCCTCCTAGATGATGGCTGAGAATAGAAAGTGGTGCGTCCTTGCTGCTACTTCAGTTCCCTATGGACTGCTGAATCCCCACAGCAGGAACGTTCAGAGGTCTTTTCAGAGGGTATAAATAGGGCAGGAACCAAACACATGCGACACACAGTAAAGAATTAAGTTTCTGGTAAGTAATGCTTCTGCTAACTTGAGTCGACATAAGCAGCGATTCCAAACAAGCTACAGGACAAGAGGAAATGGCCTCAAGTTGCACCAAGGAAGGTTTAGATTGGGTATTAGGAAATATTTCTTTACCGAAATAGCGGTGAGGGATTGGAACAGGCTGCCCAGGAAAGTGGTGGAGTCACCATCCCTGGAGGTGTTCCAAAAATGTGTAGATTTGGCACTTCAGGACATGGTTTGGTAGGCATGCTGGCGTTGGGCTGACAGTTGAACTTGGTGATCTTAGTGGTCTTTTCCAACCTTAATGATTCTATTCTATTCTTCTGTTCTACCCTGTTGTTCAAATTCATACACGTTGGTAGGTACTAAGACAATACTTCTATACAACTGCAGCGTTGGCTTGGGGAGTTTCTCAAGTGTCTTTTACTTGGTCATAATAGAACCCAGGAAGCTGCTCAGATATCAAGAGGAAAATGTTTCTCAAGGCCCATAGTGGCAGATTTAGCTTTAACCTCCTGCTATGACAACAAAAGGTGACTCTGTATTCTGTAGCCCTCTTATCTTGCAAAAAGCAGTGAAGGCAGTGTACTGGAGCACATGGTCTCCTTCTCACAATTCATTAAGGCTGTGAAGCATGGCCTAAATCCTGAAAGCATGAGGCTTGAGAGGAGGAAATCAATGCAACTAACCAAAAACAAACACAGAAAGGCCGACACCTCAGTTGTGGTGGAACTGAGAATCCATCTAAAACAGAAAATTTCCAATGGGCTCTCTCCGGACACAATCCATGGCAACAGCTCGACCTCTTCCACCCTCTGCTAGGCATTAACTATGGCCAAAGCACGTCCACACAACCTAAAGACCATATCACTAGGGGTGGAAAATGAGATTTCTGAAATTTAGACCCCAACAGACAGCAGAGATCTTTAACGGCAAAGGACTGACTGAGGACAGCACTGCAGGGCGAGGCGGTTGGAGGAAAACTAATGGGCAGAAATGGCAGCTAGACAGGGCCTCAGCCAAAAGAGGAACCCAGGCTGGTGTTCAGGCCATTTTCTTGAAGGTTAAACAAAGATTGGGAATTGAGCAAGAGGAGCAACTATGTGGTTTCAGAACAAGTATGGGGTTTTTCAGCCTGGAGCAGAGAAGGCTCTGGGGAGACCTTAGTGCAGTCTTCCAATACTGAAAGTGGGCTACAGAAAAGCTGGGAGGCGCTCTTTATCAGGGATTGCAGTGATAGGACAAGGAGCAATGGTTATAAGATGAAAGGGGGAAGAGTTAGATTAGGAAGAAACTTTTTACTGTGAGGGTGGTGAGGCACTGGAACAGGTTGCCCAGAGAAGCTGTGGATGCCCCATCACTGGAGGTGTTCAAGGCCAGGTTGGATAGGGCTTTGAGCAGCTTGGTCTGGTGGGAGGTGTCCCTGCCCGTGGCAGGGGGCATGGAACTGGATGACCTTCAAGGTCCCTTCCAACCCAAACCGTTCTATGATTGACAATATGCCGGTGCAATACTGACAAGAACTGACATAAGAACAGTATCAGAGAGGTGACAGACAACCATGTTTCAGCACTTTAACAGGACAGGAGGAGGAAGAGGAGAAGATCTGTGCCACTGTCACTCTGATAAACCCCCCTGACCAGACAGCAGACACTATTCTAAATCCCAGCCCTGTATTCCTATGACAGCGTGCTGAGTTTAGCTTAAAAGGATAACAGAAAATTATACACCAAGCCAGCCTCCTTTAGAAGTTTAAAATAGCAACGCTATCATCACTTGTTTTTTTTTTCTTGAAGGTGAAGAGTGATACAAAGCTTAAAATTCGCTGTTGAAGCAAGACAGAGACTAGCCTTTCCTCAGCACAGGGAAGCACCAGTCTTCCTCAAGCAGGCAACCAGAGTTCACTTGTCCCCAGTTACACGTTAAAAAACCATCACTGGGTAACTAATGACCACTTACATAATTACAGTGAAGACAAAGAACTTGAGATTTAATGTGACTTGAAGTTAATAAGGTCAGATTCACAGCTCATATGAACACGGCCTGAAATATTGGCATGAAGCAACTTCCAAATGCCTTATCCTCATTGGCTGGATTTGTTTCTTTAACTTTAAGTGAGCTCACACAGGACAGCCAGGCTGAAGTGAAAGTATGCTTGTAATTCACTAAGAAAGTATGATTATTTTTAGCAACGATGAAAAAAAATACACAAAAAACCAGACCCAAACCTACTAAGGAATCTTCCAGGTAATTCTGTAACACAGGCGGGCACATTGACAGATATTTATAAAACTCATATGGAATTCTGATACAAAAGAAGCTTATGTTATATATCTTAGCTATTATAAATAAATTCGTATTTGATTGTTCAAAGTTCTTTTCCTTTTGGAAAAAAAATTGAAAAAAGTTTTAAAAAAAATAAAAACTGTTGAATTTTTTCACTCAGAATATAATCTGATTTCTTGACCAGCTGTAATAAATTCCTTTTTTCTTTCTTTCTGAATTCATCTTCTGTATTAGTTTTGCAGCTCTGTATCATAAACCAAGTGTTCTTTGGAGGCAGAAGGAGAATTAAAGAAGCAAAGAGCTCCAACAGCAAATTTCTCTAACAAAAGCTTAGCAAAACCACCCTCCACTGCTCTCAAGATATTCAAAACTAACTCCATAGTAGGGTGTCCAGTCCCTTGCCTCCCCTGTTTCGTAATTCCACTGTGTAACTGCCTAGATTTCTGTAAATTATATTAATTTACTTAAAAATTTATTAATTTATATTAATTTCAATTAATTATTCAGTAATACTTCTCAGGAAAAAAATTAAAATTGTACAAAATTAGATTGATATTAGACTGAAAGACATACTTTGAGTGTACAAAGATGTGTTGACAGGAATACAAGACATCATGTGGAAGATGGTGTAAGTACATATTATTTAGAGTACAGAACCATCTAAGCTGTTTTCAGCTCTCCACTAAGACTTGACAGAAAATAGGATTACCTTTTTATCCAGAGTAGAAATCTGCAACTTTTTTTTAAATAAGAGTATTATTTCTTATTGCAAGGGGACACAGACTCTATTCTTCGGTACCTCTCATAATACAAATTGTCAAATATGGTTCCAAAAATTAGGAACTCAAATACATATTTATGTTCTTACAACACAGGTGCTTTGCACTTAAGAAAACACAGAGCTCTTCACCTAGAGATGTAAACATCTATTTCTTAATTAGCAACTTGCACAATCAAAACACAAGCAAATCAAAACAACCATATGGGTGCCTTAAATTCAGAGTCATGCTTATAGTTTAATAATGAAGACCATAACTAATGGCTTTAATTTTCAGTCAACAATATTATTATGTTCGTTATTTAGCAACCCTATCAAAAACATTTGTGTAATCATGTAAAACTGGGGTGTCAAACTCATGGCACATGGGCTGAATCCCGCCCTCCCCCTTGTTTTATCCAGCCCAGCACCCTGTTTCTCCCCAGCAGCAGCACCGAGCTCCTTGCCCCTGTGCTCCTGCCACTGCCAGTCATGTGTGCAGCGTGGGACACACGTTACGCTGCAGGAGCAGGAGAACGGCAGAAGCCAGGAGTCTGACACCCCTGATGTAAAAGAAGACAGGAAATTGGTCAGTAAAAGACACACAGAATAAAGTATCAGTATACACGTTACCTTAGCATTCTCAAGTAGAACTTCATCTCTACCTAAGCCAGGTCCTATGACAACTGAGTGCAGTCGTGGTAACCACTTTTCCACTTCATGGACAGCATTGGGACTATCACTAAATGGAATTGGGAAAAATAAACAAGTTTAAAAAGGATTCATTTTAGTATTCTCAGAATCTGAGATACAGATAGAAAGAGGTATTTCCTATCTTGAGTGTCAGGCAATTTTATCCTCCGAACTATCAAAAATCTGTGACCCAGGAAATAAGGAATGGTTGTCTAAATATTCTAAAATGAAACATTTCTCTATTCGTTCCTTAGGGGCTACCACACAAAAATGAGGAGGGAACTGCATGTATCCACTACGGTTGTTACAAAATAAAAAAATAAAACCCAAGCAGGAAACCAACAATTCTTACATTCTGCCACAATTCCCTATTTAATGCCTCTTTCCAGAGATTACATCTTGGAGAGATTCACCATCTTGCACAGATATAGCCCAGCTTGATGCAATTATTTATTACCCTGCATGGCAAAATGATATATGCACTCATATGCTGTTTTGTCAGTTGCTTCATAAGCATTTGTTCCAACTGAATTACAGCCAAACTGTCCCCTTTACCCAAAAGGCAACAGAAGAATCACGCTATTCAGTATGGGGTTTATCTGCTTGTAATGCTTAAGGTTTCCGTAGCATTCGGGTTTTATCTGCATTGGAAAACTGATGAGAAAATCCACTGCCAAATATAGCTGCCACAATACAGCATTCAGCCACTGACCAGAACTGTTTATTTTGTTCTGATCAGTTTTGTTGTGTAAATAGGTCAGAATATTTTGAAAGCACTGCCCAACAATGTCAGTTAATCCTTACTGACAGTACCGAAGGAAAAATTTAGCCTCCCTCTCTCCCTACCTCCAACATAAATGATGACAATAAATGAACATTTTAACTGAAGCTGGGGGGAAACTAAGCTCCCTATGGGGCTAAGCAACAAGGTACTATTTGACTGTATTACTCAGAATATTTTGAGCTTGCAATACTTCAGCAAAGCCTTGTTATTATGGATGAAAGCCCCTGCATGTTTTTCATAACCTACAGCTGTATTGATGGGACACACCACTTGGGAACAAGCGTTTAGCTCGCGTCTGGCAGCATCAGCAAATTCCGCAATGATTTCTGCAAGTGCCAGGCAGGAGCCCAAAGCTTTTGCAGCTGCACCAAGTGAGGCAGCGTGCTCAAGGCCACGGGGATCCAGTGCCTCGCTTCTGGCCACAGCCCAGCAGCCTCTCCACCGACAATAGCTGCTTCAGAAATCCCCGGCTGCAGCAGTGCCCGCTCCCCAAAGGCACCCTGTGCTGACACCACAAAACAGCTCTGTCAAAACAAGGCTGGTGGGTGGAAGCGATGACCCGCTGCAAGGGCAAGGGAGACAACGAGCCATGTGAGGACATCGGTGTCCCTGAAGCAGTCCTCCACTTAGCAGGCTGAAGTTCAGTTTCCATTTGAACCATGCAGCTCCCTCCCTTCTCTAACTCACAAGGAAACACAGTAACAGCTTGAGACTTGCCAAACAGTTCACTTCGGGTTTTTTACAATCATCTATCAGTTTACGATGCAGTAACAGGCTAGAAATAAAAATTATTCAAGAAATATTTAAAGCACCACTGAAAAAAAGGCAGTTCTTTAACATGTAGCAGGTTGAAAGTGAAAAACTGTGTGCCAAACTAAAATAAATGTCACCGTTTCTGAATGCATACCAAGTTTTTATTTACATGCTAGAACCGATTTTAAATCTAGAAGAGCAATATATACCTCAAATACACGTATTACTCAAATAAATATGTCATATCTATCTGTATATCATATAGGTATAAGAATACTGCTGTATATATAAAGATGTTTGAATGGATTGGATTCAAAATACCTTGGAGTAGTAGAAGTCAAACACATTAAATAAAAGTTCCATTAACATAACCTAAGAACGGAGCCATAGGCAGTAACATAACTGTTCTGCTCTTCTACAAATACCTCATGCAAATAATCTCAAGGTAGAAAGTTTGCTCATTTATTTATATTGAAGATTGAAATAAGATAATTCTGTCTCCAACCCAACTGATAATGCGCACTCCTCCAAACAAAGCCATCTCTGGGGAAATGAACAGTCCAACATTAAGCCACTCCTGCTCTCTTTGCCTCCGGTAATAATAAAAACCTACTGTAGAGCTTTTCATCTTCAAAGCATTTTACAAACATTACGTTCACATAACTCCTTTGCAACTTCACATCAAGAAGCAACCCAAGGCATATGAAGGGCCAAGAGATTTAAAATGGTGATAATGACTATCAGATTGCAAAATCAGCTACAAAAACATGCTGAAAAATAACTAATGGATTTTGATTCTTCATAAAGAAAGAAGCAGAACAAATACTGCCTCAGAGAAGCATCATACCAACTTCACTTAAAGATACTGGATATTCACAACAGCTGTGGTTTCATAGCTAAGGACATCCTTACAAATATCCTGTACCTACATCCTCTCTCGAAGTGGAAGGGCTATCGTGTCATCTTACTGTTTATTCCCACACTCAGACATAAATGTAGCAGCATTTTAAAACTGATAGGATACAAATGATCGATGTGCAACTTCCTTGAGGAAGGGGTGTCACCTTGAATGTTCCTGACCATGGGATTTAGCACAAAGACAGAAACTCCTCTAGCTCTTAACAGCTACAGTCTATACACAACATTTCATACAATCATAGAATCACAGAATGCCTTGGGTTGGAAGGGACCTTTAAAGGCCATTTAATCCAAACCCCCTGCCCCCACAACAGGCAGGGACATCTTCCACAGATCAGGTTGCTCACAGCCCCATCAAACCTGACCTTGAATGCTTCCAGGGATGAGCCTTCTACCACCTCTCTGGGCAACCTCTTTCAGTGTCTCACTTCCCTCAGTATAAAAAAATTTATTCTTCGTATGTACTCTAAATCTACCCTCTTTCAGTTTAAAACCACTACACCTTGTCCTATCACTACAGGCCCTGCTAAAAACTTTGTCCCAATCATTCTTACAGATCCCCATTTAAACACGCCCAAAAGAGTTCTCAGACACTAAGGTCAGCTGGCCTCTAAATCCTCCAGCTGCAGAACAGCTGACACTCAAGCTGCCTATCAAGCACAGTCCTCGGACCGTGGCAGTTCTTCACCAGTGGAAGAAGTTGGGAGAGGCTAAAAAATCTTGCCAAGGATCATTTGGATAATCTGCCAGAATAGATAATCACGTTTGGATACCTGGGAATAAATATTCCTTGGCAGCGCTTAGTTTATTGGCTTAGAAAAAGCCAATGTCTATTCTTGTTTGTCTGTGGATCAAAACCTGACAGAAATCCTCAAAATGCTTTGGAAGCACCAGCACAGAATACAAATTGGGTCCTCAGCTGTTCATTGCTTACTGTACTGTACACAAACAACACTGTTAACTTCTTTTGTCCCTTCATACCTATTGCTCCACCTGATTACTAAACTGATTTCAAACCTCTCCATTTAATTATCACATCCACTGCCTAAAACATGCATGTACAATTGAAATTATCACTGTACTCTACAAAATAATATCTAAAAAGGTATGAGGTATGAAGAAGACATCTCCTTTATCAAGAGAGATGCAATCTTCAGGCTTTGACAGAAAGGGATCAAGTAAGCAAGAATTAGTATTGCCCTTAGAGATGCAGAGCCATATGATACATGATTTGGCTTTTTTCTAGAACAGGAATCACAAACAAATACACCCACTTCAAAGCACAAAGTTAATATTAATATAAAGAGGAGTCAGAAAATCTCTTGCAAGGCTATGAGAAAATAGCATTTGAACATCTGAAGAGAGGGTAAAAACCTTTGAGAGAGACTTTCACAGTATCACAGTATTACAAGGTTGGAAAGGACCTCTGAGATCATCAAGTCCAATCTATAACCTTACACTAACACCAACACTTAACACCAACCCATCATCTAAACCATGTGCCTCAGTGCCTCATCCAGTCTCCCCTTAAACACCTCCAGGGTCGGCGACTCCACCACCTCCCTGGGCAGCGCATTCCAATGGCCAATCACCCTTTCAGTGAAGAACTTTTTCCTCACATCAAGCCTAAACTTTCCCTGACGAAGCTTAAGACCATGCCCTCTAGTTCTGTCACTGGCCACCTCAGAGAAGAGACCAACCCCTGCCTGACTACAACCTCCTTTTAGGTAGTTGTAGAGAGCAATGAGGTCTCCCCTGAGCCTCCTCTTCTCTAGACTAAACAGCCCCAACTCCCTCAGCCGCTCCTCATAGGGCTTGTGCTCCAGCCCCTTCACCATCTTTGTTGCCCTCCTCTGAACACATTCCAGTATCCTAACATCTTTCCCAAACTGGGGGGCCCAGAACTGGACACAATATTCAAGATGAGGCCTGACCAGTGCTGAGCACAGGGGGACAATAACGTCTCTGGTCCTGCTCACTACACTATTCCTGATGCAGGCCAGAATGCCATTGGCCTTCTTGGCCACCTGGGCACACTGTTGGCTCATGTTGAGCTTCCTGTCAACCAGCACTCCCAGGTCCTTTTCTGCCTGACTACTCTCCAGCCACTCTGTCCCCAGTCTGTAGCTCTGCATGGGATTGTTGTGTCCAAAATTAAGTACCCGACATTTGGACATATTAAACATCATCCCATTAGAATCAGCCCATCTCTCCAGTCTGTCCAGGTCCCTCTGTAGGGCCATCCTACCCTCTAACAGATCGACCCTTCCTCCCAGCTTGGTATCATCTGCAAACTTGCTGATGATGGACTCAATCCCCTCATCCAGATCATCAATAAAGACATTAAAAAGGACTGGACCGATCCCTGGGGGACACCACTGGTGACCGGACGCCAACTCGATGAAACACCATTGACCACCACTCTCTGGGCTCGGCCATCCAGCCAATTTCTAACCCAGCACAGAGGGATCTATTTGATCTATTAAACGTCAGGGATTTCCCAAAATAAAGCAAACCTTTTTGAAAGGGGATGGGGCAAGAGACTGTGAAATAGTCTGGCTTTCCTGTAATTTGTAAACACAAAATGGACATACACAACAGGAATAATTTGGGAAGCTGAATCCAAGCAGTAACACCTGTAAACATGGACAGTGAAGTAGAGCATCATTGCACAGACGTGTACAATTACAGATTCTTGACAGACCACAGCTGTAGATCGGCAGGGAATGCACAGATCTTCAAACAGTTACTTAACTTCCACCTACCCACTCTGTGTTATGTGACACATCATCAGATGCCATTCTGATGGAAATCTAGATTATGACAGCAACCAACCTCACCAAACCCAAAAGCTTCCTCAAGGTCTTCGCTTGTCTGGAAAACAACCAACAAAGCTCTAATGGCACACAGAACTATCACAGGATAAATGCATTAATAAAGAAAGCCAAAAGAGCTTCTGTAACTCATCCCATACCTGTGAAGTCTACTCGGAGCCTAAAGCATTGTGTTAGCATTCAATCAACTTATACATTGTCCATTAGTCAAAGCAGATCTAAACAAATAAGCAAGCATACAGAGAGTTTCACAGCAGGGCACACTATGAAAAAGGACTCCACAGATGTCCACCTGATCAGCGTTCCTTAGCTGTTAGTGAGAGGCTGGGGAGAGACAAAGCTTCGCTCAGTGGACGCTGAGAAGACTGCGATCTCTGTGGAAGACAGACACAACAGCTTTATCGTTTGCCTTTCCTGTGTAAACAGGGCCAAGGAATGGCGTTCAGCATCTTACATTATCTTCTTGCTCTTTTCTCTGCCTCCAAAACGTATTGAGAAAAGTACTTTCCACTGCAAAACCTACAAAGGCTCTTCAAGTCAAACAGCACTGAGTCTCCGAAAGGATGAGGACAAACCTTCTTTGTGAATTACTGGTAGCCTTAGATAACGTCTGCCAAATTAAAATCAATACACCTTGGAAAAAATGCCTCTCCTCTTGCCACCTCAATTATTTTTGCATATAGGAACAGCACTGGTTTGGTTACAGTGCTTACAGCAGTAATTGCTGGATTAAGTACTGCACAGTCTCACAGATGCCTCTTATTGCACAACCTCACATTCTTACACTACCTCTCATTTTTAAAAAAGCTAATGTAGAAAATAAAAACTTTAAAGTCGATCTTTTTGCTCTTCGGGATTCTTTCATATTTCACTACCACACAATAAAAACTGGTGTAAAAACACAGTTCTGTAGATCTTCATCTTGGCAAAACCTTTCCAAAAACAACAAGAAGCCTGAAAAAAGATGGTGGCTACTGCCCTAACATCACTCACAGTTTCTAATCATCTTCCAGAGCAGTTTCTAACAGATACTTGAAGGCTGCTCGAAAGTCTGCTCTAGGTTGGTCACTGCCCAGAGTAGGAAGACACTTGGCAGCTAAGGCCTGAAACTCAACTCCCGTTCCCACACCTCCAAGAAAAAGGAACATTTTGCTGTACGCTGCATTTTGTTCAAAGACTGGCTTTCACCAAATGATCAAAAGCCACCTAGGCAATAGCTTTAAATTATTACAGAAAGCTCTAAACACAGCAGCTTCCCTCATTCAGGATGAATGACAGTTACTGTCGTTGCTTTCTGGAGGAGGGAAAGGAACAACACTGATAAGGTGCAGCCTTGTCAAATTTTACATGGAAACAAGAAAATGTGAAGTCAGCATGGGTGTAATTGGGAGCTACAGAAATGGTAGATAAGAATGAATGACAGCAGAGATGGGAGGCAACAAACTCTTCACACGTGTTTTAGGCAGAGCTGGAACCACCTTAGTAATCAGAGATGTGGTCTGGACATCACAAAACACCAATCAGTGGGACCTCCTGCTAGAAAAGGACACAGGACACAAGCAAGACTGATATCACCTGTTCGACTATACCGTTCCTCACTTTAGAGGGTATTTTTCAAATTCTGCTCATTATCTGTACACACTTGGTGTGACTGAGGCAACTCCAAATGCATTAAAACGGACCGTTGCAAAAGTCTGTTGCGTAAACTCAGACAAAGCCTCTTTAAGTGGGCAGTTTCAAAAGCCAACCTAGAGCCTTATCTTCAAAGATGGGAAAAAAGCCTCTGATCTGAGGATGAAAGAGTTTCAGTTTTGTTTGTCCAAGCGCTGCAGGTAATTACATTAATGCGAATCAAATGTGAGACCTGCTGACATTTAGATACTGCCATGCTATACAGCACATCAAAAGAGCAAAAAGACAGTACATAATGCTTAGCTCTAGAATTTAAGTAGTTATCTCAGAAAGCTAATTATTAACTATTGTGGTAAGCCTTGGGTGAGGTCATTATTGGAAACGGGTAAATAAGATAGGGATAGAGATAATTCTGGAATTAAAGGCAAATCCAAGCAGTGCAAAAAATGTTTGAGCATAAAATTAAACTAATTCTATATTCCAAGACTAGCTATGTTTATCAATGTTTAAATCATCATTCTTGTAAATTAACTCCAAATTTCCAGAAGCCTGAAGGCTTGAGACAGCCTCTTTCAACCCCATGAACAGAACTGGAAATAACAACTTATCCCAGAAAAGCTCACTGATCCCATAATCAACTCCAGGGTCTCTCACCAAGCACCTTAATCAGACAAAGAAACTCTCAACAACACAGTGGTGTGAAGTTGGTTGGATGCAATTAGGGACCAAAAAGACTTATTTAATAAATTAAGATTAGTATATTAAAATGCACTTCCACCCCCAAAGTTTACAAAATCAAATCAATGTTTTCACCCACCAGGCTGCTGAAAGATCTTTCAATAGTGTTTAATCAGCAAATGCTGGGCAGGCAATACCTATTTTCTTGCTACAATTTGATTAATTGATAGGGAAGAAAATGAAAGAAAAACAAACACCCTAACGAGAGAGGGACTGGACACTGTTCAAACCAAGTGTTCCTTGTCAGCCATCGAGTAAGTTTATTTAGACACCAGAAGTGACCCTGGAAAGCTTCACCCGAATATTAACAATGTGGTAGCAAGAATAGCAACCCATTATACAGGAGAATTACTGGTGTCACAAGTTCATAGCAAGAGATTGTTCTTAATATGCAGATACTAGAGTCTTTACTTGCTCCATATTCTACATCAAGGCAGCAAGAGTGTGAATGATGTAATGACGTATACATTTAGAACAAAATACGTATCTACCATATTGTATCTTTTATACCATAATAACTATGATAAAAGTAAAAATATTTCCCACTGCTAACCGGACACCAGACTCTCATTTAGGTATCAGATCTGCTTCTCTAGGAACTGGGTTGTCGACACACAACTGGCAGAGCCAGCAACAACCTCTTTACTAATGAACCCAAATGCATTATACAAATGGGGTCACCTCTCCTAGGCATGAGCCTCTCACATGCTGTGAGAAAGAACCCCAAAGGAGAAGCAGCTGTTGCTTATCTCATTTTTTTTGGATTTCTCAAGTAGACATGATAACAGCACTCAAGGTCAACCTTGGCCAGTGATGTAAGGGTACCACAGGTATCCAGACAATAATTTTACTACCTGTATTTAGATAAATCCAAATATTTAAAGCAGTTGTAATATGTTTTTATTTCAATTACGTTACCAACACGCGCTATGACATCCTCCTCTAAGTACAATGGCAACCAAATGTCTTGACCTTGTATTTTCAGAGTTCACAGAAATGGTCTTGACCTATTAATACTTCCTGTGAACTGATTTGATAAGTAGAATCTGTTAATTATTCCAAACGGACTGCTATCAACTGAAATGTGTGACTTCAGAAAGTCACAGAATGAAGCTGAGATGACAACATAATTCACCCCAGAATGAGGCAGACTTAAATTTTCCCTAGAAAAAACTAATGCACTTGGGTTTTTTTTAATGTTAAACCCAATAAAGTGACAAGCTTTTATTAGATCAGTATCCGTCTCTAGCTTTACATTAAACTCTTCAAGCACAAATGATAGTTCAATCAATAGCCAGAAAACTAGAGTATTTCAAGTTGGTTGTGGACACATGAGAAGAGAGAAAACGTCTCAGTCTAAACATCCGCTTTGCTAATTCTAAGCTGGAAAGAAAAGAATAAGACCCTAAAACCTTCAAATAATAATAATAATAAGGAAAATTAAAAACCAAATCCCAGGCATGCCTGCTTTCACACAAACTCAAGAAAGACGAAATACCAAAGAAATCTTATCCTGGTGTCACATCACAGCAGTACGGCAAGCGTACAGAAGGATGAATTTGGCTAGGATCTAACTGGAGTAAAATGCTTCAACACATCTCTTCCTGACACATCAGAAATCAGCATGAATAGCAGTGCTCCCTGCAATGATGCTAAAAATCTTTGGCTACTTCTCACGTTTTGAGGAGGTGCCAAAAACTCTGTTATTATCACTTGGGATAAGGGCCTCTGGCAGGAACAGGAAGGAAAAGGACTATAGCAGGGGTGTCAAACTCACAGCCCGTGGGTTGAATCCAGCCCTCCCCCTTGTTTTGTCCTGCTTGACACCCTGTTTCTCCCCGGTGGAAGCGCCGAGCTCCTTGCCCCTGTGCTCCTGCCAGCGCCAGTCACGTGTACAGCGTGTGACGCGCCTTACGCTGCAGGAGCAGGAGAATGGCAGGAGCCATGAGTTTGACACCCCTGCATTATAATATGGGGTGAATACACCTTCTGTCTTATTCACTCTGCAACACACAGAAAAGAAGCAGCAGCTTTCTGCTGAGAAAGCTAGATGCAGAAAACTAGTCCTTGAACAGGTTTTGTTCATGGCACTGCACAAGAGGATCAGAAACAGTTTAAGTAAACTTCTCTGAGACTGCACATACAAACTGACCTTTCTCTCTCTCTTTCCCTAAGTACTTAGGAAAAAAAAAACAAAAAGCTTTCCCATGTGACTCCTCGCAAGGCTACTGTTTAAATGAGGCTTGAGAGGAACATCACAAAGTTTATGCCTGCGCCTTCTCTGTAGGTATAAGAGAGATCCAGCAGTCAAGTAACTTGGGAGGCATCTTTTTGGTAATCAGAGCAACCTGTGCTTTCTCCATCACTTTCCCTGATGACAAGAACTCTTGCACTTCTTCCAGCAGATTATTCAAAAGAGAGCTTATCCCACATTACACAGCAGAAGTGGTTATTGGCTATCCTTAGCTAACACAACAAAAGGTATGAGCCTCCTCCCACAAACGACCAAGGTTTCTGAATCTCTTCTCCACATAGTGAATTAGAAAGGGCCGAAAATCTAAAGATTGTCCCTGGGCTTTCTTTAGGAGACTCGGTATTGGTTAAAAGTGCTCAAATAAGTTTTCAGGAGTGTACTGGCTATGATTCACTTTCATGATTTTTTGAAATCATCAAAACATAGAAAAAATCCAATAAAACTAGATAAATATGTTCCAGCAATCCTGATACAAGCTGAAGTTCTTCGTAAATAGTAACTGGCCTCAACACGTAGGCCAGCCTCACAAGAGTTTTCTCCCCAATTAGTTTTATTTCAAACTGAAAAGAATGATCTTTTTCAAAATTCAAACCCAAACCTAAACTCCACAATTAACTGTGAGACTGCCAGTGATTCTGGCAATCTTCTCTAGTCCATACAGACCCACAGATACAAACAGTCGGGAGGAAGGTCTTAGTTCTAAAACCATACCTAGATCAAGGGTGATTTTTTTGGGGATAACTGAAAAATTAAGTGAATTCTTCAGGACCACAAGAAACAAACAACATGATGTCAACTTCTCTGGTAAAACTCTGGAGATCAAGTCGTATATCAAATATTGACTTTACAAATTGCCTGACAACCAGGTTACAAGTGGGCTGCTTAGCAGTACCTCGATCTTTCCTGGGCTACACAGAAAGAAAAACTATAAGACTATGAAAAAGTCCTTGCAGGAGGGAATCTAACACAACAGATTTATTCTCTCTTCTTTTAAAATATAAACAGCTGGGTTCATAGAGCTCATTTAACTCTGTGATCACTCGCCGATCAAGACAGCATAAGCTAACATAACAGAGGTATCCAAGACGTCTATTCAACCTGACCTGAACCAAGAAATTAACATGGGGAAATATGAAAAAGCCCCAGAAGACTGTTCCCTGGAAAGTTTTTGTTCTCCCAACACTAATGCAAGAAAGCATGTGCACATCTACACCAGAAATCCACACAGAAAATGCCTGCAATAAAATTTAATAAAATGCAAAACCTAAGTTCTCTCTTGACTGTACTTGTGTAGAGTTTACAGTAGGAGCATGTTAGCTGAGAAAACAAAACAATTTAGCATGACCCAACAGCAGTGGGAACGGAAGCAAGGCAGCTGTGATGAAGACTCTGTGTACTCCACTATTCAAAAGACCCTGAGTTCTGCCACACACACCTTTCACTTCTCCACAGGAGAGCAAAGAGTCAGTCAGCAAAAATACTGAAGTGGTTAGCCAGTCAGTTTTTAATTAACACTTCCACTAATACCAAGTTGTCATTGAAGTGGGTATAATGCATTTGACAGAATCCCTTAATAAAAAGGAAAAGCTGCTATAGATAATATTGACTGTTCACGGCCCCTAGACACCCAGCCGTCATTATTCAGCTCAAGCAGTGAGGACACACAGAGCCAGGTGCTGAAACTTCATCCTTCCAGATCCCAGACTGCCACGTGCAGTGGCTCTCTTACCTTCACTCACAGAAACAGGGAATGGAGTCACGGAAACAAAAACCACGAAGAAAGTTGTGTTATGGGTGTCCCCAGCATGGGATGTTTCACCAAAATGAACCCTAGGATGGTCTGCAGCTGGGGCCACATGGAATTGCCCTGGTGATGCTGCAAAATGAATGCCCATTTTCATAATACTCTTTCTGCAACCCTATTCAATCTTTCTTGCATAACATTGCTCACAACCTTGAAGTGTCAGGCATTGGCCAAGGACCTGAAATGCAAGAGCACAACCTCTAGCTCTTGCATACTATTGCTAGTCATGCCAGCAAAGGCCCGTGACAGCAGCTCTAACCAGTCAGAAGAGTCCCCATATTCAGGAGGGAGCAGCCAAAAATAGAGCCTGTTCTTCCTTTGAGGTGATCCCTTGTGAGGTGATGGGAGTAGGGAAAGGTAGCAACAGCCAAGTCACAGAGGAGATGATAAAATGTCAGACTCCTGGCAGTACAAAATGGCAGCTGAACCCTGGCAAAACGCCAAGCTGTTCAAACAGTGAATTGAGGAGTACACGGGGCCATAATTATGATTAGCATAATAAGAGAGTGGTACAACAGCCACCTAGTTATTCTGAAGGGTCACGGAGAAATCATAACAAAGCAAAGTTTTAAGGAGAGACACAAAAGAAAACAATGACGTAGCTGCTCGATGGGTTTTACCCGGAGGTTCTTCCATGCGTGAAGTGCGGCCCGGGAGAAAGTACAAAGACTGTTTAAAAGATCATGCTCTGAATCAAGAGCGGCCAGCCGTGCCTGCGGAACTCAAACGGCTCCACGACGTATAAAAGATCATATGAAAAGTGTGACACTGAAGACAAAGGATCTTTGGAGAAAAATAGGCTGTTTGTGTAAATTTGAATAAAACCTGGGCTCAATAGAGTCAGTCAAGATTTCTTCCTTTCTAACTAGAAAAGACTATTTTCTTTTTTCCTCAAATGAAGCAGAAAAGAAGAGATAACAATGAGAGAAAATTTAACAAACAAAATATGAACATTTTGATATTTTTTGATATTTGCATTTTTTCATTTGGAATGCTATATGAATAATATTTACAGATCCATTGCTTCATGCAATTAGCCAGCTGTCTGGGTGAAATTAATCAAAGTTGTAATGAAAGTATTAAACATTGAGTTCATATATGGAGATGAAAATCTCTAGATTCACTGTACTTTCTATATCTGGAGGAATTTTAAGTTTAAGAGCTAAGTTTAGAATCAAAAGTTCTCTTTCCGAATAGAAAGATCAGTTTTTATTGAGCTCTGAATTCCACAAAAGACACTGAGAATCTATGTATTAAAAAAAAAACTAATTTAGTAGGTGCAATCTGGTCCTCCATGAATAGAAATTCTACTGTTTACACATTGTCACCTTCATTTTTCTCTACACTGCTCCTGTTTCTCCTATTAACCACAGACAAGAGTCCTGCGTGTACAAAAAACGCTTCTCAAGGGAAGGTCAACTTTCCTACACAAGACAACCACATATCCAGTATTCCAAGCATCAAGACAAGTTACAAGCTAATACTGCCGCTAAGGTTCTCCATCTCATTTGTTTTCATACAATATCAGACAAGAACACCAACTGAAGATACGCCTTTTGGATTTTAGAGGCTAACGCAGTCGGACTGGTAAAACCTCTACACTGGTATCTTCCCCCTGCTTTCAAACATCATTTTTTCCCTGTCTAAAATCCACAACCCAACAAATGAAACCAACAAAACACAACCCTTGCTACTTGTGTGTTTGACTTCTAAGTACCTCTCTCTACACTGGCAGGAGAGAAACCCACCTTTAGAATGTCATAAAGCTATGGCTTCCAACCCCAGGCATCCCCATAAGGGAGATCATGTTCTTCTCAGACATAGAAATATTTCTGCTGCCATAAATCCTTCCTGACAGCAATATCTGACAAACACAACTTGAAATTATGCTTTTCCTAGCTTAATCACAGCTTTGCTACATACACCAACAGATTTTGACACGCACTGGTGCAAGCTAAGCTCAGGGACATACACTTAAGGCACACATCTTAATTCTTATTTGCAGCGCTCATTGTAAACTATCATAACATCTAACTGAAACCATTTATCCTGTAAATGTTCACCAATCAGTAACACATTTCAGAACACAAATTCAGGGAAGCACACACTGATTTTTCCAATTAGGATAGTTGCTTATTGAACTTCTTATCTTCTTGTTAATAAACTGTTTTCTAGATCATTTCAGAACATCCGTTTACTCCCTGGAACGTGTTTATCTAATGCAACACTTTTACAAAGAAAAATGAGAATGAGTAATCCCTCTTGCCCAGTAATTTTGCATAAATGACTATATACAAAGCAGTGAGAGGGGAAAAAAGATACACTCCTGTTAGGATACTGAAACAAGAAAACATACTCTATTTGCCTTTCAAATGCAGATTCTGAAATGCTGACTTGTAGTGATTCTTAGTTCTGGATTTTGCTGCTGTTCACAGTTAAACGCGTTACAACCACAGAACACGTCAGCAAGTAGTGAAAAGCGAGACCTTTGCTTTTTAAAAAAAATTGTACTTTGATAGCAATGAAAAAATCACAACTGATTGTTCTATATTAAATATCAAACTGTAAAGAAAAGGACTAACCCAGGAGTTTTTGCAATCTCCAGTTCACCCATCCTGTAACTCAGAAACTCAGAAAGATAAATAACCCAAAGTAACCAACTGTCAGACTGAAATATTCAAACTAGGAATCCTGACTTGCTCATTTAAACAAAAGATAAATCACTTACAGAACTGGATGAACAATCAGCTCTGGACTATATGATTTGATTACTGTTGCCGCATCTTTGGTACAAAACACATGGGATAAATCTGCACCCTAAAAAAGAAAATTTGCAAACAGAATTATCGAATTTATACTTAACGACAACTTTAGCACTCTAAAGTGTACTCAGTGAATAATTCACCTGAATTCTTGCTTCTCAGTAGTTAAAGCAAACTTTATTATTTTTTCTATTTTGGCTTAGACTACCATGCATTGTTTTGGAGAATTTTTTTCTGTATGTAACTTCCAATATATTTTTTTTCTCTTTCTCTTCAATAGGATGATTGAAAATACACATCTTGAACCTCAACTCACTTGAGAAATGTTTCTCATTTGCAGATGAGCAAAGACTAAAATGTACAGGCACAATAAGAAGGAAGGCTAAAGAACACAGTTGAACAAGAGACAAGCTACATTAGAGAGGAAGAATAATACTGTAATATATTTGCAAAATATAGATATGACAATCTATGAATATATTTCCAGTCCTACCATTTTCACTAAATGGGCCAAATCCGCACCAGATAAAAACTGGCACAATTTCAACACCACCCTTAAGTTAAATAAGCATTAAAGTTGAAGAGTTTAGCCTCAAGCTTCTGTTATCAACTCAAAAAACTCAGACATACACATACCAATCAAGTAAGAAGTGACCAGACAGCCTGATCTCGTATCTGTCTTGCATACTGAAATTTCCCAAGGTTAAGAAAGTGTTTCCTCTGCTTTAATACTATACATTTAATGTTTCCAGCTACTAAGCAATGCAGAGACTTGATCCTATCTTGATCTTCACGTGCAGATGCAATGATTTCAGACCAAGTGTCTTCAACAAGGAACCTCCTAGTACACTACTGTATTGCCACATAGCAAACAGAAAGTTGAGTGGCCTTAATATCTGATGTAAAAGATCAGTTTGAACTTCTTGAGGGTCTGCATCCATGGGAGTGGGAGGTAGAAATACTTGGATTGGTTATCAAAACAAATGTTCAAAAAGAAAAACATATACACAATGAATGAAAAACACTGACATACTATATAGAGTACTGAAAAGTATAAGTATTACATAAGTATGATTTGTTTACATTTGAATAATCACTTCTGTATTTATGTAGTCTGCAGTAACATTTTTTTAGCCAGTTAATATGCCACTAAAATAAGGAAGTTCACACTTCTAGGAAAAAAACTCAGAAAATACTTCTGTTTAAGATTATAATATAAGTAAAATGTGTTAATAAAATTACATTTAGTTCAACAAACAACCTTTAGACTTATGGGATATAAGAATTTTACTAGCCTGAAGCTCTAAGTTTTGAAAAAAATTACTTCATTCAACTCGCTTATTAGGTCCAGAAAAAAATTATGAAGAACTGACTGCAACACTGAAAACATAACTTTAAACGTTAGTCTAAAGTTATTGTATTATTCACTGTTGGAGGAAATGCTTCAGGGAGTTCTGAAATTTCCTATCCAAGTCTGATAAAACAGTTCTCCCTCTGAAATTTTGAATTTTTTGACATATGTCCAACTTTACCTTATATAGTGAAAATATTAACAGAAAACATCGCAAATGACTTATATTTACAAATTGTTTCCACAAATTCAGGATTAAGGATTTTCTTTGTTAAATAGAAGACCTTTCAGAACTCAAATTTCATGTGCAGAACAGAACAAATACTTTTACAAAATGGTGCTTAGCCAATATAAATGATGAAAAGTTCATTCTGGACTGGTATAGAAGAACACGTACCACTTTGAGAGCTGTAATTGCAGCAAAATACGGTGCTCCAGTGTATCTAGAATGCAACACAATTTAGGTTAGGAACACAGTCATGAGATTAGGTAATCTGCAAATCAACCTGACATAATGAAATTCAAGAGCAAATTTTAAAAAAAGCTTTCTCTTTTTTTTTGCCGTCAGATAAAATCTTACTATATTAAAGGCAATCTTAAACCTCGCTTTGATTTCAAAGGCGCAGGATTTCACCTTACCCACCTTTCACAGAAATACTTACAAAGATCATGCCATCAAAAAGCAAACTCTACACAGACAACCAAGTTGAAAGTTTAGAGACGAACAAGAGTCCGGCACTGTTTGCAAGCCAAATCTGGATCAATCCCATTTGGTTTTAAATGCTTTACTAAAGTGCCTAAACTGTGATCCCAGCTGCCCTCAGTTCACTTTATGAAGACCGAAGAGAAAGATATGGACAGAATCACCCTTCAGAGGTGCCTGCTTCTGCCAAGAAGTGAGAACCTAAGCCCATTAGATCAGCAGGAAAACTAACTCCCGGCTAATCAACCCAGCTATTAAGACGACATCTTTTTGCTCTTTATAGAATGTCTGTTAATGGCAGATGTCCAACAGCAGATCTCTTTTACAGGAGAAAGGGGAAAATGAAAAACAGGAAGGTGTAGCGTGGCTCATTAAAAGTATTGTGCAGATTACTGGATGTGGCCAAGAGAAGAATAGAGTCCATTTTAATCTCTAGGCCAGTACTGTACTTAACTGATTTATGCTGTGTCTCCTTTTCCCCCGAAACATGCTATTTCTATTACTCCAGAACATAAAACAAGGTATCAACAGACTCTAGTAAACACCACAATTTATAAAAATGAAAAGCGCACAGTAAGAAAGTCATCTAATCCTGATTTAAAAGATCCAGTTCCCAAGGTACTAAAACATAAAACAATAACTCCGGTGTACCACTGTCTTACTGTACGCTGCTTATTCTGTAACTTCATCATGCAAAGGGAAAAGAATAACGCTGAAAGCAGAGAAAGTCTGGTAAAAAAATACAGAGAAGGCAAACACAGACACAAACGGCATTCTAAGTTTCAACAACATTCACTACCAAAGTTTCACACAACACAACTGCAGGGAAACACATTTCATAAGTATGCATGGTCCTGATGATGGACTAATAAAGCTCTCCAGAAAATACTCACGTTTTAAATGTGAATTTGAATGGTTTCTGCAAGTACTTATGGCATCCTCACACTCTCTCAGAAACAAAAATCAAATCTCTGTTTAACTTACTCTCGACATCCTCCAATGATGCCTATACGTCCATCTTGACCTTTATGCCTTTTCCCTGTTAGAGGAGGGATAACATTGCGCACCAGCTGAAAAATGTTCTCCATATCCTTTAGAGAGTGTGTTCTGTGCAGTGAAAAAGATCTCTCTATAACTGAAAAGAAGAAAAAAATATTTTTAAAGTATGTTCTTTCTTAAACTACCACCAGCATTTCTTTTAAGCCCTCATAAACACTACTAAAATCACTCAAAGATATACCAAATGATATAATTCTAAAAACCAAATACTTCATCACTTAAAGGCCTTTAAACCAGTGAGTAACTGGAGACAGCGAACATTTCAAAAATTAATTTAGGATCTGATGCAGAGAGTGTTCCCACTTATTGCTCATCGTCCTAATTCAGTGCTCAAGTATAGAAAGAAACAACAGCCCGGAATAGTTTTATGAACATTTTGTAACTAGAAATATCTTCTTAGTTCAGCCTGAAATCACTTCCATAATTAAGCTCAACTGAAATAGGTGTATTTAGTAAGGACTAAATACATCCAGAACCAGAGCAAGCGCAGAGCAACCAAAACCACATTTAAATGTACACTCTATTTTATTTTTTGCTTCCCCTTAAAGACTTCCCCCTCTTAGCAGAATCACAGCCTACCTCACTGCTTTTTTTTACCTTGGCAGGCAGTTACAAAGCATAATGAAAGTCCGCAAAACCATAATCCAATGCAGTAAATGCAATCACTACAAACACTACACAAAGTTTTTAGCTAGAATACAACTACAGATCTCTAATGCAAACCCACATGCCAAGCAACAAATTAAAAGGCTACATTTTCAAACTACACAAATTTAGAAGAATAAAGTAGTTCTACAACTACAACTAAAGAGAATTAAATGTCCTAACACTGGACAAATTTGAAGGTCAGTACTTCTATCAATGATGTGTTAACTATAAATTCCAATAAGTACACTAAAAGAATAAGTTCTTGTATTTCAACAATGTTCTTATATTTTAACAAATTTTCTCATTAACTGTACAACTTTGCTAAGAAAAGCAGTGTATTTGAATGTTAATATTAGTCTCCTAGACTGTAGCTACACTTTTTTTTTTTACAGATCTTAAAAAGCTTTCAAGGAACTGCTACACAGTAACACATAATTATGTAAAAAATAACTCCCACAATACTCACTATTTTCAGCTGTATAAAACTTAGTAATCCCACCCCCAAGTCGAAAATCTAGAAGGGAAAAAAAAAACCAAAATACAAAAACAACTATTCCAGAAATTCTGGACATAATAATAATAATAGGTAAAAATGCAATGATCAAGAAAACTCTGCATCTGTGCTCTATCAGCAGAAAGCACCTTTTTCTCCATCTTCCACAGAATCTAAACCTAAAGCAGATGCGCTAATCTTCAGTAACAAAACGCTTCAGTGTTCAATAATGATAAATACTCCCAGTTGATCTTATGCTTTTAAAATCCTTCCATAATACAGGCATCCCATTCCTACTGAGATTAAAACAAACAAACAAATAACTAAAGAAGAAATAAAAATTAAAATTAAATAAAAACACTTTGGCTTTGGATTATGGCCAAAATAGCATTGCAGTGACCCAGGGGAGAACAAAAAATGCTTATCTCCTCTGGAAATAGGGCAGATTATTTTCTTTAAATCACACTTCATGACTTGCTGGTTTTCAACCACACATTAAATATGTTTATCACATAGCTTGCAATTCTAAAAATGCAATGTGCTTTTCTTTGTTTATATGTAAATATAAAGTGGCTGCATAATAACCTCTTTATGATAAGAGCCCCCCCACTTACCTACAGAAACTCTAAGTCATATTTAGCTATACACAACTGAAATCTTAATTCCTTAAAAGATGCGCTGCCTGATGCATTACTTTCACATTTTATTATAAACGCTTTGTTACACCTTCACCAATTAAAAGATCAGAATCCCGAGTTGCTCTTGCTACAGTGAAACAGATATAATGCATTTTTGCACAGTGCAATATGATTGTACACCTGGCAAGACAAAACCCAGCAAGGAAAAATGAACTTCAGTTTCAAGTCTTCACACAACTCTTGCAGCGAAAAACCCTTTGGAAGTAATGGTAAGGCCTTGTAGGTACCATCACCCCAGTCTAGAACCCCAAATGATTTCCTAAGAGATATTCTAAAGCACTCCCAGTTTCCTTTTAATTTAAAAGTGAAAATGACATTTAAACACAGAATCCAAACGCATGCCATAATTAATCAACACAAATCTGTTGTCGTCAAGGAATGCCACAGACCAACCATCCTGTCAAGAAGAAACACAACCACTTCAGCCAGCCTAAGCCCTCAAACAGGCCTAACCATCCAGTCCCCCACTCAGTTTACAGGGAAACACAGCATGGAACGTAGAACTGAAAAGGCTCCAAGATCCTCTCAAGAATCAGAGAATGCCCTTTAGGATCTGGCACGCTGGATTATTATTCAACACTAAGGCTGAGTGGTACTTTTTTCTTTTCAAATCACACTTTTTTCTTCTGAGCAGTATGAAATTCGGAATTCAAACAGAATGAGACTTGTTTCATTTCCACGCGGCAGGCTACAATCACCAAGCCCCAGGCTGACTCTGGTTTCACCACTGACAGAGCATCCCTGTTTTCCTCCTGTTCACACAGTCTGCCTCCACATACAAAAAAGTCATGATAAAGATACATGACATGGAGCCACTGATTCCAAGAAGTCTATTAATAGATGCCAATATCCAATTATTAGCTCTTGGCTCATATATAAGGAAAATGGAAGGAATAGCCTGTGCATAAATACCAATTCCAGAGCTAGAGCTTTGCCTTCTTCTTTAAAATAAAGTCAGACGCACAAAGAATATATAAATGAACTGGTATGGAAGAAAAACATACGCCAAATTTTCATCTTCTATTACACCTACACCAATATGATGTTTAATTAAAACATAAGATTCAGAGTTTTGATTTAAAGAAACTGATTTCAAAGAAGAAGGATTTTAACATTTGACTTACTTCAGTGTAGGCAAAACTCTACTTTTCTCGCAACCCTGAAGAGCCAGACAAACAGCCGTAGCATCATATATTGAGTTAGGCCTGTTAACTTTAACATTGGTAGAATTTCCACTGCAAAGTATCTAATTTAGTTTCCAGATAGATTTCAGCAAACAGTGCTACTTTCCTTTTACGTATAAAACTTCTCCTAATTTCACTTTACAGAGACGTGAATGTGTAAAGTTGCCCCCACTGCTGATAGGGTTTGAAAACCGTGATTTCGCTCAGTAAAATTAGTTTTAACTAATATATCTCTATCAAATACTCAGTACAATGGTACAAATGATATTTTCATTTTATATCAGACAGACACCTTCACCACAATATTAAATAATTCCAATTAGCTTTTATTTTCAAAAGCTACATACTACCAGTGCTTTCACACAGAAGTTTTAAAAAAAATAGCTTTTATTTATACTATAGAAGGAAGTACCTATCGGTGGAGAAAGTGCTGCTGTCATAGCATTATAATTAAAGTTATCCCCATACGAACGATGGTTCGCTCTCTGAGGTGGACTTGCTGGTATAGATTGTGACCTTTGTGATACCGTAGAAGAAATTCCTGCCAACATCTGTCCCAACATCTGTAACATCTGGAGCTCTCGAGCATGCTCAGCTTCCCGGCGCTTGTCCTCAATTTTGAGCCTCTGCTCTTCATATCTGTAAAACTTCTCTTCTGTATCCACACTCTGCTGCAGGAATTTCTCCATCATTTTATCCCATGTTAAATTTGCATGGCGTTTTTTTGATCTTTTGGGCTGACTGAGAGGTGGCGTAATAGTTGGAGCACTTATTTCTTTAAAGCCTAAAACAAAAAGAGACACAATTATTTGAAATTTCAAGAAGAAAGCAGCAAAAAATCTCCCTACGAGACGTGGACCTAAAGTATCACAAAGTTGTTTTTTAAATGTGAATTGTGATTATATCAGATATTTTTACTTCAGAGTACCAAAGCAAAACCACAACCTTCTATGAAGTTATAAAGGTAACAGGAAAATCACAGAGGCATCTTTTCATTGTTGTAGTACTAAACTTCAACAATAGGAGTCTTTTTGATCTCTTAAAAAAGGTTTAAGCGAAGGCTATTAAATACTACAGCCTCATTTGTGTACTGCAGGTAATTACATTAATCTAAATTGAGTTTCAGTCTGTTGGAATTCTGGATTTGCATTTCAAAAGAACATTAGTGTAAACAACTCTTTGATGAGGTTTATGTGTAAAAAGAAGGTTGGTTAAACGTCAACCAATTGGCTGATTCCTCAGTGATGTCAACTTGTGAAGACAGGTTCATGTTTGTATTAAAACCGCTGCCTTAATCTAGATTTAAAACAAACAAATAACACTGCCCCGCCACCTCCGCAACACAAATACGGAGCTGAGGGTCAAGAATAAGTAAAGATGGGACAAGCGTAAAGGGCTGCTTCTGCCGACATGCCCGCTAAAGTTAGAAGTAGTGTTTCTGAAACAACTCAAGCAATTAATTACGCAAAAGGTCTCCCCTGGCTTTCTAGCCCATCTGCAACAATAAGCAGATTTTTCAGGTATTATCGTCATCATCATTTTAACACCGACTAACAAAACTGCACACAGTCTGTAGGGAATGGGAAAACCCTCCAGATGGAAAGATGCCTATTTTCTCATACAGCGCTACCTGACACTTTGTCTTGATAATCTCTATCAATGGGAACCGATGGAGAACTAGTGCAAACATCCATAAAAACTCACCACGGGTAAGGTCTCCCCTTACACCATTTGCAGCATTTCCCGCCCCCCGTGTTCGCCAGGAGGAGGAAGGAAAGAAAAGCTCTTAGGGACGCGAGAAGCAAGGTGCAAGGGAGGGGGGCGGCACGGACGGACCGAGCAGGCAAGGGCGGACTGGGGCAGGCATCGGCGACCTGGGAGGGTACCGGCGGACCGGGGGCGGACGCGGCCTGGGCGGAGGGGTACAGGTGGACTAAAGCGGGGGTCACCGGCGGACTGGGGGGTATAGGCTGGGACAGGAGGGAGCAGGGTAGGGCAGAAGCCACTGGAAGCACGGTGTAGTTGGAGAGGACTGAGAGAGCACGGGACACGCACACACACAGGGTGGGACACCCGACACGGGGAAGCCCGTCGGTACTCACCGTCTCCCGGCGGCACGGGGATGGCGAAGGGGGGGCACTCCACCTTGATGGGGTGCTCGGCGTAGGACGAGCACTCCCCGGAGTCCTCGGCGAAGTTGCCGCGTGGGGATCCCAGCTCGGCGTCCTCCTCCAACTCGGGGTCAGCCCCGCGGGCGCTGCGCGGGGTGCCCGGCGTGGGAGGCGCGCAGAGGGGCTGCGCTCCCTCGGGCGGCGCCGCCAGCGGCTCGGGGGCGCCCTCGGGCCCCCCCCTGCAGCTGAGGATGCGGTCCATCTCGTCGTAGTACTTGCAGATCTTGCGGGCGTGTCCGTTCTTCTTCAGCCCATCGCGGGCTTGGTAGTACTGGCGCTTGAGGCCCTTGATGCGGATGCGGCACTGCTCGGGGGTGCGCTCGAAGCCCAGCTCGGCCAGCCGGCACGCCACGTCCCGGTACACATGGCTGTTCCGAAAGTTCCCGTCCAGTGCTGACTGCACGTCGGCCTCGCCCCAGATCTCCAGCAGCGCCCGCGTCTCCAGGTCCGACCACAGGAAGCCCCGCGTGTTCGTGATCATCCTTGGCCGGCCGGGGTCACTGCAATGGCCGCGCGCCGGGAGGGAGGGAGGCAGGGAGAGGGAGGGACAGAGGGGGCGGAGGAGGAGGAGGAGGGAGGGACGGAGGGGGGTTCAATGCCCGCGCTCGGCGCTCGCAGGGGCCGCCCACGCCAGCCCCGGAGAGGCAGGGAGCAGCGGGCAGCCGGTGCCCGGCACCCGCATCCCAGCGCGCACAACTTCCCGGGCGCCTCTTTATAATGCGGGCACCTGCAAAAAGGAGGGGGTGGTGTAAAAAAAACCTCCAACCCCAATCCTTTCGCACGTGGCTCGTCCCCTCCGAAAACAACGCTGATAAATAAAAAACCACCACCGGGCTCGGAGTCTCGGCTCCCTCCCCCGGACAGCCGCTCCCCAGCCGCGGGCTCCTCCAGGAGCAGCAGGACCGCGGCGCTGGATGCACTTGGAGGCCCTGCTCATCACAGCGCGCCTCCCTCCTCCTCCTTCTCCGCCCGCTCCTTCCCTCCTCCCTCCCCGCCGCAGTGGAGCGCGGTCCCTGCATGCACACACGCACACGCTGCAGCTCGGCGCACCCCTCACCCCTGCTACAAACGTTCCTATCCCCTCGCCAGGGCCGCCGTGCGGGGCAGACCCGGGGCGGGTGGGCAGCGGGGCTCCCACGCACGGGAGGAGCCGAGGAACCCGGGCGCAGGCGGCTCGTTTCGGCCACAAAGCCCAGCACTGCGGCTGGCAGAGACGGCGCCTCCCGGAGACTCCCGCTGGATCAGGAAGCCCCTTGCGAGGATGCTGGTGGCCGGGGGTCTGTGCGCTCCTTCCCCCTCTCCCGCACCCGGGCATCCATTCATAGAACCATACAACGGTTTGGGTTGAAAGGGACCTTAAAGATCATCCAGTTCCAAGCGCCCTGCCATCGGCAGGGACACCTCCCACTGGAATAGGCTGCTCAAGGTTCTATTCAACCTGGCCTTGAACGCTTCCAGGGGCAGCACAGCCCAGTTTCAACTCCCCCCTGCAGCCTTTCCTCCGTAAGGAATCATCCACTCATAGAATCACAGAATGGTCTGTGTTGGAAGGGGCCTCAAAGATCATCCAGTTCCAACCCCCCTCCTGCCATGGGCAGGGACACCTCCCACCTCCCAATTCGGTCTTGAACACTTCCAGGGATGGGACATCCACAACTTCCCTGGGCAGCCTGTGTCAGTGCCTCACCACCCTCAGCGTGAAGAACTTCTTCCTAATGTCTAATCTAAATCTTCCCCCTTCCAGTTTAAAACCATTCCTCCTCGTCCTGTCACTACTTGCCCTTGGGAAAAGCCCCTCTCCCAGCCTTTCTGTAGCCCCCAGCCCCATTCGCAGGGCAGATAAGCGGGGCCGGACCCCGCTGTGGTGGGGGTCATTGTCCCGGCCCCCACACGGTACTCCGGCCCCTGTACTTTCGCTCTGGTTTCGCTCTGAATCCGGGAGCTGTGGGGCGGCAACGCCTAGCCCAGCTCCCCATCACAGGGGCCGCCTCCTCCTTCACCTCCCTCGCACGTCAGCTCAGCCCCCCCTCGCAGCGGGGCAGCCTTGCCGAGTCTCCCCTCCTTCATTCAGCTCATCCGCTCTCCCTCTGGCTCCCCGTGGTTCCCTCGGAGCGCAACCCCCGCCACCCCAGGGTCGGCCCCTCCCCGCAGCAGAAATGTTTATAGAATCATGGAATGGTTTGGGTTGGAAGGGACCTTAAAGACCATCCAATTCCAACCCCTCTGCCATGGGCAGGGACACCTCCCACCACACCAGGCTGCTCAAAGCCTCATCCAACCTGGCCCTGAACTCTCCAGGGACACCCCAGCCCAGTTCCCCCCCGCACCGGGGCAGCGCTGTCGAGCCCCCACGACCACCCGGCGGCCTTTCCTTCCGTGAGGAATTATCCAGTCAAGCAATCATAGAATGGTTTGGGTTAGAAGGGACCTCAAAGCCCATCCAGTTTCAACCCACTGCCATAGGCAGGGACACCTCCCACCAGACCAGGACGCTCAAAGCCCGATCCAGCCTGGCCTTGAACATCTCCAGGTTTTGGAAGGAGGTAGATTAGACATTAGGAAGAAATTCTTCACGATGAGGGTGGCGAGGCACTGGCACAGGGCATCCACCACTTCTACTTCTCCGGGCAACCTGTTCCAGTGTCTCACTACCCTCACAGTACAACATTTCTTCCTGATATATAATATAAATCTCCCCTAAAGTGGTTTCAGTTCAAAACTATACCCGCTCATAGTATCCCTGCACTCCCTGATACGGAGCCCCTCTCAGCTTTCGTGTAGCCCCTTTAAGCGCAGGAAGGCTGCTATAAGGTCTCCCCACCCGCCCACCCTTCCGCAGCCCCTCGGAGCGCAGCCCCCGCCTCCCCCAGGTCCCACCCCCTCCGCAGAGCTGTTTATACCTTCATCGGCCCGCAGCCAGAGGGCCAGGGCCAGCGCGGCCAGCGCGCCGGCGGTGACAGCGCCCCGTCCCCACATCCTCCCTAGAGAGGAGGAGGCCCGGGAGGGGCCGCGGCCGCTCCGCGCTCTCCTCTTACCTCGCCACGGCGCGGGGCTCCCGGCGCGCCCTGCCAGCAGCGCAGTCACGCGGCGCATCCGCGCGGCTTCCGGGTCTGCGCCCGGGCGGGCGGGCTGGGCAGCGCGGGGCAAGGCACAGACCAGCGCGAGGTTACGCGGGTGAGCCCCGCTCCGCGCCTCCCGCCGCCTCCCCCGCGCGCACACCCCGCACCCTCCCCGCGGCAGCAGCCAATGGCGGCGCGGGGCAGCGCGGGCGGGCAGCGCGGAGGTAACGGTGGCGCCGGGCCCACGGAACCAATGGCCGCGCGGAGCGAACGGGCGCTGGCTGAGGCACCGGCGGCGTCCGCGAGACCAGCGGCGCCCGAGGCACCGGCCGCGCTGGGGGCAAAGCTGGCGCGTGAGGCAGCGGCCGCGGCTGAGGTACCGGCGGCCTTGCCTGGGTGGCCGCTGAGACCGGCTGCGCGGAGGCAATGGCCGCGCAGACAGCGCTGAGGCGGCGGCTGAGGCAACGGCCGCACCGGGGCATCGGCCGCGGCCGTGGGAGCGGCGCTGGCTGAGGCAGCGGCTGTGCTTGAGGCACCGGTCGCGCGGAGGCGACGGCTGCGCTGAGGGCTCGGTGGCACGTGAGAGAACGGCTGCGCCGAGCCAGTGGCCGCGCAGGCAGGCCGCGCTGAGGGAGGAAGCGGCCACAGTCGAGCCCCTTTGACACAAGAAGTTGTTAGTGCAGAGAGTGGAGTATTTTTACTTACGTATAGTTAGTTTTATGTAGAATTGGTTTTCTAACTCACTTCAGTTAAGCGATATCTAAGTGGCAGTATTTTTTTAAAGTTAGACACGGACTGTTCTATTGATAGTGTATTTTTGTTTTAAATAGTGCTGTTCCCAGACAATATTTCGTCATTGGTTAAGAATGCAATGTCAGAGCTGGCTTCAAAGCTCTAATAAGCGGAGATCTGGCTGTTGAGAAGTTCCTAATATTAAAATGAGTCCTTGGAAAGTAACAATATGCGTGAGATTGCTGGGAGAATTTATACACGTGCATGTGAGTTAGATATATATTCTGTCCCCAGCTCTTGTTACACATGATGGATGGGAATCATTCCTTCATGTATCCAGCACTGAAATAAAGGATGCTTTCCTTTCTAAAACTCTAAAATGAATCTTAAAGAGTTTATTTGCTGGCATTTTTGGTATCAAGCAGTGTGGGCTGGGTGGTTGTGTTGCAGGGTCTGCCCCGGGTGGGGAGAGGGAGCAGGGAGCACCCAGCCTGCCTATCAAGGTGCTTTGGGGCTGCCTTCACAGCCCTTTTCATGGAATCGTAGGATAGTTTGGGTTGGAAGGGACTTTAAAGCCCATCGAGTTCCAACCCCACTGCCATGAGCATGGACTCCTTCCACCAGATCAGGCTGCTCCAAGCCCCATCCAACCTTGTCTTGAACACCTCCAGTGATGGGGCATCCACGACTTCTCTGGGCAACCTATGCCAGTGCCTCACCACCCTCACAGTAAAAATTTTCTTCTAATACCTCATCTAAATCTCTCAGCTTAAAACCATTACGCCTCGTCTTATCCCTGCACTCCCTGATAAAAAGCCTCTCCACTTTTAGTTGGTAGCAGTTTAAAACTCCTAGGAATAACCTTTTATTGCTCTTAGTATTTAAAAGCCCTTCACACCCCTCAAATTGCGAGGCCTTTCTGAACAAATGTCTGATTTACTGTGCGATTCATGTCCCAGCTGCTATTTCTAACTCAGATACATCATTTTAGAGCACTATTCCTGTAATATTGTCTTTTACTCTAAACCTCACCAGAGCTGGTAGAAATCCCAACTGATGTGCACTTCTGATCCTATGGCACCTACTTAATCTAGGCAATAAATCAAAATACAGCGTCATGGAGGTGATGTCCCTGTCTACTCTGCACGTGTGAGACCTAACTTGGAGTACTGTGTTCACTTCTGGTGTCCTCAGCACAGGAAGGACATGGATCTGTTAGAGCGGGTCCAGAGGAGGGCCACAAAGATGATCCGAGGGCCGGAGCACCTCCCATACTAGGGCAGGCTGAGAGAGTTGGGATTGTTCAACGTGGAGAAGAGAAGGCTCTGGAGAGACCTTATAGCAGCCTTCGAGTACTTGAAGAACTGCTCTGTGGTTTCTTCTGCAGGTTTCTGCTGAAACTTTGTTTACAATATTTTTAGGTTTTGCTTCTGATTGCTTTGCACCCACTCAGCACTGAAGTCTGAATCCTTGCCATCCATTTGGTAACTGCTGGGCAACCCTGCCTTCCCAAGCCAGTCCAAGGTGAATGTGGACAGCAGGTAGCAATAGCAGAGCTTGCAACATCCTTTGATTGCATTATTTCCATTAAAATAATTATCAGCTTGTCCTGGATTCATCATTTAATATCATAAATATTACAAACATATCTGTGTTAACATGTCCATGTCTATAACTGCAACAGGAGACTTAAGCATTCCTGCAGAGAGTGGGAATCGAAGAACGAAGAAGTAATAAGTAGCTTTAATTGAAGCTGTCCATAAAATATGACCAAAGATTTCTTTGTTGTTGAAATGGAAATCTGGAAGGACTTTTAATCATGAAAAAAAATGATGAGAAAGTTGGAAGTCTTAATTTCATTTCAATGTTTACTTAGCTAAATTGTAGAAGTTAGAATTGATAGTGGTAATAAGAGAAGGCTGTAATGGTGTATGTGTTAAGATAAAAAGGGAGGCGTTCCAGCAGAAGTTACTAGCAGTACTATTTACTGTCCTTAAAGTGAGTGGAATGAGCATGTTTTACACCAAATATTAAATTTCTCTTAGTACAGGACAAAATGTGGTTTATATGGTTTAAATTTAATTTGTCAGTTATGAAAGAAATTAAAACCAGAATACGAAGACCTGAAGCTGTAATAATTATTCCTGTCACTACCTTTGGTGCATTTTTTATATTCAAGACAAAAGATAGAACTAAGGAATTAACAACAAGCCCTTACAAAAACACATCAATATGCTTTGGTTTGCCTACGAGTTCACTAAATGGGAATGTCACATAGGCTGAAGAGGGGAACGGAAACTGTAAATGAGAAGAAATACACTCACACCTAATTAGATGCTGTATAATAACATAGTTCAGACAGCTTCTGTAATTCTTCATATTTTTACCAGGCCCATACAGATGCTATCACTTCTAGACATATTCAGTATAACAATATTTGTCAAGCCCCATGCTTCACTACATAAAGTCACTTCACCTGCATCAGGGCAATCCATGGTTTCAATACAGGTTGAGGGATGATGTGATTGGGAGCAGCCCTGCAGAGAAGGACTTGGGGGTGCTGATTGATGAGAAGCTCGACATGAGCCAGCAATGTGTGTTCACAGCCCAGACAGCCAACTGTGTCCTGGGCTGCAATCAGAAGCAGTGTGTTCAGCCTGGAGAAGGCTCCAAGGAGACTTCACATCAGCCTTCCAGTACTTGAAGGGGCTACAGGAGAGCTGAGGAGAGACTTTTTCCAAGTGCAAGTAGTGATAGGACAAGGGGGAATGGCTTTAAATTGCAAGAGGGAAGATTTATATTAGACATCAGGAAGAAATTGTTCATGACGAGGGTGGTGAGACACTGGCACAGGTTGTCCAGGGACGGTCTGGGTGTCCCCTCCCTGGAAGTGTTCAAGGCCAGGTTGGATGGGTCCTTGAGCAACCTGGTTTGGTGGGAGGTGTCCCAGCCCATGACAGGGGGGTTGGAACTGGATGATATTTAAGGTCCCCTCCAACCTAAACCAGTCTGTGATTCTAACACAATTGTTTTTTTATCCATATGAACAGTAACATTTTTCTTTTCACTGCTAATGGTGAAAAGAAAAGAATAGGAAACAATAAACAGAACATTTCTGTCTTGGCCTCTTCTAAGAGCAGGCAATATGAGTGATCTATGTACTGTAATTTAAGTGAAAAGGATTTTTTTGGGGGCTCACTCAAATTCTTCAAACAAGTTCTTGATATCTCATGCAGACAAACATACATAAACTTGAACACCCCTTAAGCAATATTGAAAAAGTTGAAACAAATGGTCTCTTTTTCAATAGGGAATAATGAGACTTTAAGACTGTAAATACTGCAGAGTTCTATGGTTTTCCATAAAACTGCTTTTGCTTTTGTCCTTTGTTGGCAGAAAGTAACATTCACCAAATCCATTAACTTACACAATTTAGAACACTGCTTTTATTGTGAAATAGACTACTCATTTATATCCCTTTTTATATCCCTTTTTCAGTGCTCAATAGCTACGTGATGTTTTATTTTAGTTATGTTGTAGCTGAGCTCAGAGGTTTTGCCAGGGTGTTGTCTTATCCATTGTACGTACACGAAAGTCAGCCCCTTGCTCAAAACTCAGCTTTATGAGCATTTGAGACATGGATACTCAGATTTGTAAAGCGTAATTTGGTTTTACCTTAAGTGACGCAGTTCAGTTCAGTCTTAGAAACACACAGATGTGGCACAGCAACAAAGCTGGTGAGGGGGCTGGAGAAAAAGCCTTATGAGAGGCAGCTGAGGAACGGGAGTTGTTTAGCCTGGAGAAGAGGAGGCTGGGAGGAGATCTAATCTTTGTCTACAACTGCCTGAAAGGAGATTGTAGCGAGGTGGGTGTTGGCCTCTTCTCCCAAGTGACAGGTGATAGGATGAGAGGAAATAGCCTCAAGTTGCACCAGGGGAGGTTCAGATTAGACATCAGGGAGAATTTCTTCACTGAAAGGGCTGTCAGGAGCTGTCAGAGGCTGCTCAGGGAGGTGGTTGAGTCACCATCCCTGGAGCTGTTTAAAAAACAGGTAGATGAGGTACTCAGGGATACGGTTTAGTAGTGGACAGGTATGGTTGGACTTGATCTCAAAAGTTCTTTTCCAACCAAACGATTCCACGATTCTATACCTACTAGAAGAAGACTACATGCAATATCCACAAAGGGTTTTGAATGCTGAAAGGTTCCTCTTTCAGGTACCTTGCTTCCTTTTTTTCCTGTAATATGTTGCTAAGTCACCTCACAGATCCAGCACATCAGCTTTAGTATTTGTGTCCCCAGGTTCTTCTGGAGACTTTGTACTTACTTTCCTCACAACCCCCTAAGCCTTGTGTTTGTAGTGAATCTCAGATTGCTGTAATGCCACGGGGGATGTCTTTGCCTCCAGTCTCTCCTGCAATCATGCATAATCTTATTGCCCAAAGGAAAAAGCTGTAGTTCCCTTTCCTCCCTGTGAGAGCTGTTGACGTTACATATTCCTGAGACCTCATATGTGGAAAACATACTCTAGTCCTTAAAATACCTGCTCTTCAATATTAGAGGTGTCAAAATTTAACACACATAACCGAGTTTGATTACAGCATCCTCTGCTTGAACGCCAGCATATGTGCATGTGTATTATTTCTTCCTGTTGTTGCCACAGCTATGTAAGTGCGTGGGCAGCAACAATTAATTTTCTTCATGCCCAGGCCAGCTCTGCAACTTTTCCTGGTATAATTAATCCCACTGAGGGAGGAGAAGGTAATTTAAAAATAAGAGTCAAAATAGGGTAAGAGGGCAGATATAACTGTATCATTATGAAGATGACACATCAGAATGATGATTTTCCTTGCTGTATGGCAATAGCTATCCCTGTATAAAACACCTGTATAAAACACCTTTATACAATTATAGCTATAGACATGTTAAGAAGTTGAGATAGCAAGGAAATTGTATTGCGTTAGTTCTACCATGGTAATTAAAGTGGTACCTAATTTTGACAGACAAGCATCAAATAACCCGTGGCAATTTTAAATTGCTTCATTTGGCCAATGGTTTTCTGCAAAGAGCTTGTCCTTTCGTGTGAAGTAAAATGAACTTTTCAAATCCACGTTTGCATTTTATGTCCTTCGTTATTGCTAACGGCTTTCCCAGAAAGGTGTGTTGTTTCATTGAATCCTGGTCTCATAGCATGTTTTCATGGAGAGCAGTTAAGGAAGGACTGGCAAAGATCAGGAGGGGCAGGAATTTTATGTGGGGGTGTGGGGAGAAGAGCATTGACAGATGGTTCCCCAGAACCAGGGCTGCCAAACAGCACATGTCAAGAAAGAGGATGGCTGGGGAGGAAGGGAGGCAGGTAGCCCTTCTGCCCCTGAGCTCCTGCTGTCACCTCTAGGTTCACATTAGAACAGTTTGGGCAGCCAATGCTAGGGTCACCATTCCGTACCAACCACCTCTCCCGTGTTCTGCTCTCCTGCTGTCTTCCAGTGTCATCCTCAAAACCAGATCGCATTCATAGACTATGGTAAGATCAAACCCTCAGTGAGTGAAGGGGAGATGTGTCTGTGTGTCCATCCAGTTTGGGAAAAGCCTGGCTGCCCTGAGGACACCTTGCTGGTACTCCCGAGCTCCAGAGCCTTTCCTCTCCCTCTGCACCTGTCTGCTCTCAGCCCCTTCGCTCGCTGGCCACACTGTAGCTCAGCACCCTGTGCCAGCTGGCTCCAGCCTCCCCCTGCCATGCACTGAGGCTGTCTGCAGTGGCCTTCTACTCCCCTCTCCGTGCACAAGAAGTGGCTCCTGCTGCTGGCAGTAAGGCAGACACAGCCTGCGCTTCATCAAATTCCACCCAGGCAGGGCCCCCAATGGAGGAAAAAGAGGAGGTGTGTGCGGGAAATTCCAGATATCTTAGCAAGGATTAACCATGCAAACCTTTGGTACTGTGGTAGGGGAACAGGTGACAGTGACAATGAGCTGGAGTGTCTTGGGATACTGAGGTCAAACTTCTGCTAAGGATGCAGTGCTCAAGTGGACATGCAATACTATTGTGTTTCTTCTTCAGCCTGCAGTGGCTTATGTCCCATCATGCTAAACTGCCCCTTCAACACCACACGGGCAGAGCTAAAAAAGCCCTCTTCAGGTACCACCACTCTGCAAGTAAGGACCGCAGAACATTCCTCTTACCTCTCCCATTATTTAATTACACATCCCACTCCCTCAGGCCAGCACCCCTTGTAGCAACTGATTGCCCCCCTCCTTGTCTCTCTCAGACAAGATGATGGGCTGCAGCTCAGACAAAAAAACACCAGCTTTTCACTGAAAGGTGTGAAAACAAGCTCTGCCCAGTAAGATGCTGAGAGGTGTCATTGCATCTGTGGTGCAGTGTCCTGTGGGGAATTGTTTCCGGATCATAGTTGTCAGTAATTTTGCATAGGTAAAGCAACCTCATAAAAGCTGATTTTAGGACAGAACCAATTGAGGACTTCACTAGTGCAGTGACATCCTCCTGGCCAGTGACACCTGAAACTGCTGGTCGCCTTAATTGCCGTTGTGAATATTATCTGTATTATCTGTATTCTTTTGGTGACTATTAGGCTTATAAGTATTTTTATCCATGGATATTTGAATAAATATTATGTCTCATATAATAAGTTTTCATGAATATCTAGATTCTTAATAAAACATATGTATATATCCTGACGTTTGACTGGTTTAATTCTTTACCTATGGGGACTCAGTGGGTACTCTTGCTTTATTTTTTATTTACAAACATTGTCTGTGGACATCCTGGGCTGCATCAAAAGAACGTGGCCAGTAGGTCAAGGGAGGTGATTCTCCCCCTATTCTCCTCTCTCGTGAGACCCCACCTAGAGTACTGTGTCCATTTCTGGAATCCCCAAGAAAAGAAGGAATATGGCATTGTTGGAATAGGTCCAGGGGAGGGCTATGAAGATGATCAGAGGGCTGGAGCATCTCCCATATGAGGACAGGCTGAGAGAGTTGGGGTTGTTCAGCCTGGAGAAGAGAAGGCTCCAGGGAGACCTTAGAGCAGCCTTCCAGTACCTGAGGGAGGCTACAAGAAAGCTGGGGAGGGGCTTTTCATCAGGGAGTGTAGGGATAGGATGAGAGGTGTTGCATATACACCTGCTTTACACAGTTGGGCAAAAGTAGGGCATCCAGGGAGGAATCTGGGTGTTCTTCTGACCCAGAGCTGCCCTTCAGAGCCTGAACCTTCACCAACACAACCCCTGCTGGTACTCAGATTATAACACCCCTAACTTTTGCCTCCCTGCTCTCCCCTTGCTTTCTCTTGAGTACCTGCCTGTCCAACTGCACAGCATGCCTTGAGCCTGACTCTGTGTTTTCTTTTCAAAGAGGGTCCCAGCACTATGTTGAACATGAGGGAACACCTTGCATTGGAGCAGGAGCCAAGCCTCAAATATTTGTACTGAATTGCTGTGCATTTCCACACGCTATTCTGTATGTGCCACAGGTGGGCAGTTTCTGCAGATGACAGCAGAGGAACAAAGAAGGAGTCTGTAAACTGCCTCCAGCCCAGTTGTCAGCTGGTGAGTTACCTGCTGTAGAAAGTCTTTCAAGGCACTGCCTTCCAAGTGGCTGTGAAGGTTTCCTCCTGTTATACAGAAACCAGATTATCGCTGAACTTATTTCATCTGCTCCTTGGGAGTAATAAAATACACATTTTGCTCAGTGAAAACTCCATCTGGTCTCTGAGATATATTGGCATGGCAAGCGCCCACCTTCCTTTGCTGTCACTCGCAGTCCCCATCCAGCCACTTATCAGTTCATCTGTCACAAGAAGCAAAAAGATTTCCCTTGCATAGACGAAAAGTCACCTCCCCGAGGCCCCTAGTAACCGGTTCTGCCTCTACGCTGGCAACCGAAGCAACATATTTTAAGGCTGCAGCAGCTTAAAAAGTATTTAACAGGCTGTTCCGTCTGTTTGGGCATTCAGAACTGCCTCTCTACAAAGAAACTGTGTAACAAGGAGGGAAAGCATTGGGAAGAAAAAAATAATACCACCCTTGTTCTTTTCCCTGGAAGAGCTCTTTTATAATGGAGAGAGACAGCAGTTTGCTGCTAGGGAAAATAGGTAAACTGGATGCTGTTCTTTTGAGATAAAATGTGATGCCTTCCATTTGCAGGTGTGCACACAGAGTTGTAATCCACTCTGTGTTTATCAGGTTCAAAAGCAGTTTTATCAAACACAGTGAGGAAAAAGAAGTGCCATGGATTTGGGCTTCACTATCGTTCTGATACCCGTGGGTCAAGGCTGAGACCTGAAAAGTCTTTCCTTTCTCAGAGGGGGAAACTACTTCCCTCCCTCTTAGGCTGAGTTTATTAAAGCTGCTGACCTGTTTCAATTTATTGATAGGATGAGGGGTAATGGTTTTAAGATGAAGGAGAGGAGATTGAGATTAGATACTAGGAAGTCATTCTTTACTGACTTCACTGTGAGAGTGGCGAGGAACTGGCACAGGTTGATCAGAGAAGTCATGGATGCCCCATCTCTGGGGATGTTCAAGGCCAGTTTGGATGAGGCTTTGAGCAATCTGATTTAGTGGAAAGTGTCACTGCTCATAGCAGGGGGGGTTGCAACTGGATGATCTTTAAGGTACCTTCCAACCCAAACCATTCTATGATTGTGTTTACACAAGTGACTCAGTCACCTTTCAGAAGTATTGCATTATTTCAAGATAAAAACACTACTGAGTAATACCATGACAGTAACTATTCGATGAAAATCACTGTTTATCAGATTTAACAGATGCTTGAGGTTCTTCTGTCAAGTGTGCTTTGTGCATGTGTTTCCTTGACATTGTTCAGAGGTACCCTATGCCCTTCTCCCTGTTTTTTTTTTTTGGCCTCATAAGCCAGAATCCACCAGTATAGTAATTTTCTCAGGAGCACAAGCCTTCTCAGAATTGTTTACCATGGTAAGATTAATCTTAACTACTCTCCAGTAATTCTAGAATCTCTAAGATGCAAATGATAACCGTTGGTATATTAACCTGTGGACATCTCCTGTGTGCAGAGCCTGGAGATTCAAATATTTTTGCTTTCTCTGGTCTTCCAAAGTCTCATGTTTGTAACAAAAAAGCACTTAGGTTATTCAACGTGAGTGAAAAGACTCAGAATTGGAGGTCAAAGTGACAAAGGACCAAGATGACCTAATTGTGGAGGTGTGTTTGAGAGTAGTGGAAAAGTGGAAATAAAGGAGGTCAAAGAATTTCAGAAGATGCTTCTGGCAGAGTAATTTTGCCAGGTCATGAGCTGTTAACGGGAAACATGGAGTGTAATTCAGCTCCAGAGTGTGGAGGTCTAAATTTAGCTATCAAATGTAGGTAACTGCCTGTGAGCCACATACCTAAACTTCCATTTCAAGCAATGCAGATCAAGTCCTTAGAGTTATTGGGGCCTGGAGAGCTACCAAGCTCATCCTAAATTAAACACCTACAAGGGCAGTCAGTCAAAGACCTGCTGCTGCTAAGGTACTTCTTAAACTTTTGTGAGTCTATTTGGCACATACCCAGATGCCTTGGGTGCCTGTGCATGTGCTGGGTTCCCTGAAGCCAGAGGAATCTCACACATCCATCTGGTAACTGTGTTGGCAAGGGGGAACTATGTACCTGTTTGTCCACCCAGAAACATGCCAGATGGTTGGGGCAGCTTAGTGTAATGCATCCTTCAGAGCAAGCCTCCCTGAATGTCCCAAAAGCTGCTCACATGCTTGTTTCACACGGTAGACACATGAAGGACATAAACATGGCATCAGCTGCTCCTGCGAAGCCCAAGAGCTTCATCTGTTTAGACTCTCTCTTCCAGCCTCACTAATGTTGGCATCATCTATTAATTGACTGGGCACAACAATCCTGGCACTTTATGCATATGGAATATATCTGGAACAGATAGGGAACGCTAAAATCAAATTTTATAGCTCCAGCACTAATACTTATAGCTCACCTGTTTACAGGAGAAAGAGCACTTTCCTCACCCTCTATTCAGCTTAAAAGGTTAAAAAAAAAGCCCAAGCAGACCCACAAAGACATTATCAGAGCTTGGTTTTATCTTTTTCTTTGCAGAGTTCACTAACAAGGTTACAAATCTTGCTGGTATTTTGCACAAGGATTAGAAAAATTTAACTACCCATGGATTTTCACAGTAGAAAATCAGATGAGTAGAGAGCATTTTTGGAAATACAGTATATTCATGCAGTTGAACTTAAGATATGTGAACACACAAATATGTAGCAGTGGATATTAAGAATGGATATCATTGGCTAACGTAGGAGGATATATGCATAGATAATTGACTTGCACTTCATGAGAAAGTTCTTGGTCCCTCACTGCTCATTGCACATTCTCTTCACAAGTTATTCCTGGTGCATATCTGCTTTAAAAGCATCATCAGCTTTGTCTGTGCCACTGTTTCTACACAGTCGTGTCCTTTCGTGCGGTTGTTAGGCTTCTGTTTGTAACTAAAGGCTGTTACTTCCATCTGCTGTGAGCAAAAATCTGCCTCTGAAAGACTCTGGCTGTCCTTTGGCAGTGTGCCACAGAAACGTCTCTCCACAAAAACAGTAGCTGTCAGTGCTGAGTTTCAGGCATAGCCAGATTGCCTTCAGTACATAGCAGTGCACCTTTAAATTTCAGTTATTATTAGGCCCCTCCAGGACATGAATTTTCTGGGTTTGGACCTCTGAGCCTTTTACATTCCCCAGATGGGCAAAGTGACTGATGTACAGCCCACTGCTCATGCAAACACAGGGCAGCCTGGCGAGTTGCAGTGCTGTGAATCTTCTCCTTCCTTTTCTCACTTTTAAGCAAGACAGCTTGAAAGAGAAGCAATTCCTCTCTCGTAAATTGGAGGGATAACTGTGCTCTGCTGTCTACCCAACAAAAGATTTCCTCCCTTCTACGTCCTTTGCAGTCATTATTGACAGCACAATTCCTCTGATTGTCAATCAGATTTATGACTTGGGCATCACCTTCAGATTGAAACTTCTCTTCAAGTTGCTTGCATCCAAATTATGCTTAAATCTTGCAGGTGAATTTTGCCTGCTGTTCTGAGGAAGTGATCTTTCCTGTATACTTACACACCAAAAAGCTTATCAAATACAGGCACTGCAATGATAAAATCATAGAATGGTTTGGGGTGGAAGTGACCCTAAAGATCATCCAGTTGCAACACCCCTGCCATGGGCAGGGACACCTCCCATCAGATTAGGCTGCTCAAGACCCCATCAAATATCAGAAGAAGGGTGAGAACTGCTATTTTTTTGTCAGAATCCTTGTCTGTAATTACTGTCATGTTTAGCAGTGCTGCTCACTAATGAAGACCTCATTTCACCAGCAATCACATAAAGCTCGTAAAAAGGACAGGGTCCCAGAAAACTTTCCAATCCAAGTATATAGAATCATTTAGGAAAAGACTTTTAAGATAATCCAACTCCCAGCCCAACACCACTGTGCCTACTAAACCAGGTCCTGAAGTGACATGAGACAGCACTTGGCAAATGCAGAGAATCAAGAAGTCATTATGGTCAGCATAGGAGTGACAGCATGTCTGGCATGCTGCAGAATAACAGTTTCAAGCCCTTCACTGGAAAGCTTTGTCAAGCATAAACATTTCTGGCATTCTTCTCCCATATGTTATGGCTGCACTGAGGGAAGCACCAAGGGGATACATAGGTGGCTGGAATCAGCATTTTTTAGAGAATGAAGGTGCAAACATACTAGGAAGGCCCGTGCAAATGAAGACAGGGATATATTTGATGAGAGAGGAAGAAAAGAGCAGAGAATAATGGTGCAGTTCAAAAGCAAACTGCTGGAAAGGAAGTAGAAAAGCTAATGGAGGGCAGAAGCTGTTACATATGGCAGTAAGGGTACAACCTTTAGCTGAGCCACTCCCTAAGCTGCTGACTATGGGAAGAAAGAGAGGAATCCTCTATGTTTCTGGTTTTCTGCCCGTGCTCTGAGCATCTCTGGGACTCCACAGGTGATTTCAATGAATGCAAGATAAGGTAAATACAAAGGAGAAGTCTTGCAAGTAAGGTGGGGTATTTGCACTGGCAAATGTTTTGGGAGCTTTGCTCTGAAAAGTAATGGTCTGTACATCATATTCTCTAAATACACCTAATGACCAAAGCAGGGCATAAGTTCAGACTTTGTTACCAGAACAGATGGAAGAATGAAGGACATACAGAGGATGTGGGACTCGGCACCAGAAACTTGTCTGTATTACATCTACAAATTTCTTCACTGTATTTAGCTAGCTAGAGAAAAACTACAACATCTGACTAAGATACTGGCATCTAGATAAATCCAATTAACTTACAGTCTGCATTAGATTATTTGCAGGATTCAAAAGTGTGTCTTATATTTGTTGTTTTCCCTCCAACCACTCAGTACCTTTTGTGCTACAACCTGTTTTACCTAGAACATCTCTGACTTCAAAGCCACTCGCTTCATCTCAGCCTTTTTTCCACTTTAATATAAAATAAAAGAGGTTTTGAACCAAACATCACTTACAGTGAAATTCTTTTCAGCTATCTCTTGTCATTTAGAAGTTCGTCTATTAATCTAAAAGCCAATGGACCGATTTAGTTCTGGATGAATACAGAGTGGTTAATTTCATTCCTTAAAAGTAAGTATGTACTCATATTTTCAAAGTTATTCTAAGTCCTTTAAGGTAGGACTTGAGTTTTTTCCTGACCTTGAAATCAAAACTGTGGTTCAAGTGCACTCAAAGGTAAATCCTGTATTACTGGTTACCGATTGCCCCCTGTTGGAGTTCATCACTGCCTTTTTCATAGATCTAGGTCTTCTTTAGGTGAAAAAAGAGCCTCAGGAAAGGAAAAGGAGCACAAACATCTGGCTTTCCCCCTAGTGTGCTGTCAGGGTGGACTCAGAGTGGGTATCTGGACACTGATGCTCTTTTATCTATGACATATCATACTAAACCTATCTTTATATTTGATAGGGAAGAGTGTTGTGATTTTTTTGAGCTGTCAGACATGGTATGCAAATCTAACATCTTCACAAAGCCCAGCAAGGGGAAGAGGTTAACAGGACTGTATTCGAAGGCCTTTGGCAGCCACTTCTGTCTCCTTCTTGCACTTCTTTTTACCAATCTCTCATAATTTTATGATGTTGTTTGGATATACGTTTTCCACATTTATTGCTTGAGATTAGTTGTATGTGATTATTAAACTGTTTACGTGTCTGTAGCTGCTCTTTGCATGATTCTTCTCGTTTTGAGAATGTTCATTAATACTTTTGAGAAAAAAGTGTGCACAATAATTCATAGACATAGCAAACTGCCTCAAAAAAGCTGCTCAGTTTTCTGAGCTCTCAGTTTTAATCGTCTGTCCCTTTAGTGTCAGCTGAACATTCAATACCAATGAGAAGACAGCTGGTTGCTTAGACATGTATGTACAACATCTGCTGGCTGCTCTATAAGCATGACACTTGGAACAGCTTCCACTCACTATGCACCTGACTTTTTTGAAAGTGGTCCAGTTTTTGTGTCTGTGGACTGATTTGTTGCCTTTATTCATCACAGAGCATCTCCTCATTCCTTCTTTAGACATCCTTGAATGTGTGCCACACTATCTGAAAATAAAAGACTGAATTGGAGGAATAACACTTGGTTTATAGATTTTGCACCGTACTTGTATTATTTCCTTTAGTTAAAACAAAAATGAATTACCTTTGGAATGCCTGCAAGTCTGTGTGACTCTATCTCCCTTGGCAAAGGTGGCAGAAGTGAGAAAACAAAGAACTAAAATCTCACAAGCTTGGAGTTACCGGCATGGAGAATCCGCGTAGGAGTGAAGAGTGCCTGGTCCTGCAGCAGCCGAACAGTGAGGTCTCATTTATTTAAGGAGGAAACAGGCAAAGCTTCTGAGTAGTAAGCATGCCTGAGAGAAGAATTAAAACAGCAGCATTAAAATCCACTCACAATAAAGAAATGTAAAGAGCTTGCGGGTTCCTGGTTGTAGCTGGGTGAGCATCCAGCAAGGAGAAATGTTTCCAGGGCTGTAACCCACACTGACAATGCTTCCTAAGCTGCTGGGACCTTTCAGCAAAATACCACAAGATGGTTTGCAAGTTCTGAAGATGTACATGTACAGATGATGGCTCTCTGATGTCCCGTCCCTGGAGTGTTCAAGGCCAGGTTAGATGGGACTTTGAGCAGCCTGGTCTGGTGGAAGGTGTCCCTGCCCGTGGCAGGGGGCTTAGAACTAGATGATCTTCCAACTCAAACCATTCTGTGATTCTGTGAGGCTATGATTTTATGATTCTATGATTGAACAGCTTGGTCCAGTGGGAGGTGTCCCTGCCCGTGGTAGAGTGGTTGGAACTGGTTGATCTTTAAGGTCCATTCCAACCCAAACCATTCTATGAGTCTATGAAATGCTTTCTTTCCAACAAACAGCACAGACATGGCATTCCCTGCTGGCGTGAACGTGCTCCTACAGTTTGCTAAACATATTCTTTATGTTAAAGGAAAAAAATGGTGAGATGGGAACTTTATTTACCATCAGCACAAAAGAAAGGAGGCATTTCATTGCCTCTACTTCACCTGCACAGACATATGAACCTGTTTAACCTCAAGTGTGCAAACTGATTTCCACGGTGGGGTGGGAAGGTGTTGATGAGCTCAAAGTTAAGTTAGGAATGTAAGTTCTCCAGAGACAGAAGCATGCCTTCCTGGGCAGCTTGGATACAGCTGTCGTCAATAGCGTGCCCTTATACAAAATTCCTGTAACCACATCACTTGAATCTCTCAGTCGTGCTTACTGGCTAGATAGTGTTTCATGAATGCATCTACACATCTTCTGGATTGAAGTTAGCTCCCTAGAGTGAGGGGGGCTTACTGGGATACGCACCAGGTGCTATCCAGTGTCCAGCACAGTGAGGGCTTTGGGTCTTGCCCAGAACCTGTAGGTACTATTGCTGTAGAAATAACACTTGTTGCTTGCTTTGTCAAGATATGAGAGGATTTGGTGCTTTTTAATAAAAAAAAAAAGATAAATTACTATTTAGGATTTCAAAGATTTCTACCGGGTGCATTTTTCTTTTCTTTGGTGGGATTCTGCATTTTTACCCCTTCCTGAACTATCTTCAGTTGATCACTAACTCTTTTTCCAAGCAGAATTTATGCCAAGAGGTGTTGATCTTTTTAGGTCTCTGACTCACCTGCACTAGACCAAACATACGCCAGGGTAGCAAACCGACTTCATCCACTTTTTAGCTACAATAAACTCTGACCTGGAGCACTGAAAGTATGTGCTTGATTGCACTGTGGGTGGATGCACTATAATATTTTGGTGACTGTAATGCCTTTGTCAGGTCCCTTCTATGCAAATGCCTTGTGAGGAAATATGGATACACTGATCACCATTTTGGATTGTAGACAGAAAGAGATTTTAGCTTATGCCAGACTAGAGTGTATTTGCTTGTGTATGTGTCTCGGTGGGTGCATTCCCTATGAAGGGTGAAAGGCAAGGGTAGAACTCATTCTCTTTAATTTAGGTGTCTGAAGGTAAAGTGTTTAGCCTCAGATTGCCATTGCAGGCTCCCTTTATAATCAATGACCTGGGGAATGTGCCATGAAAGATGGTAGATGTCATCCTAAAATGAATGCCTGTGAAAAGAGAGACAGTTCCTCTGCATCCTTCCATTACACTTAAATATAACATAGGGTCTTTGCTCTACTACTGTGGATGACTGTGAAGCTCCCACAGATTGGTGGCAATAACTCAAAGTTCACTGAACTTGAGCATCCCTCTTCATAGGTAACAAAAGTAGAACACAACCATTAAGACATATGACAAATTCATAGAAGGATGTCAGATGACAGACATTTGCAGTGGTCATCAGGAGTGGATGGCTCTCCTCCAGAAGTGATAAATAATGGAACAGCTGACTTGTTAATAAATGCCTACAAATGATCATCTCGCATTTATTATGACATGCCGAGATGAAACCCTAACCCTGGCTCTAACTCCAGCACTAGGAATACCAGTTAAGTAATAGGTATTTTATTTTTCATTACCCCAAATAACAGAAATACTGCTAACACTGAACCCATGCTGAAGAAATTCCAAAGAAATACCAATAAGCGATCTTTGTCTCATTACTAAGCATAGTAATTAGCAAACATATTGAGAATGACAAAATACTTCTTCATAGAATCATAAAATGGTTTGGGTTGGAAGGGACCTTAAAGATCATCCAGCTCCAACCCCCTCTGCCATGGGCAGGGACACCTCCCACCACACCAGGCTGCTCAAGGACCCATCCAACCTGGCCTTGAACACTTCCAGTGAGGGGGCATCCACAGCTTCCCTGGGCAATTTGTGCCAGTACCTTCACCGCCCTCATCATGAAGAACTTAATGGCTAATCTAACTCTTCCCCCTTCCAATTTAAAGCCGTTCTCCCTAATCCTATCACTACTTGCCCTTGTGAAAAGTCCCTCTCCAGCTTTTCTGTAGCTTCTTCAGGTTGCTGTAGGGTCTCCGCGGAGCGTTCTCTTCTCCAGGCTGAAAAACCCTAACTCTTTCAGCCCATCCTCATAGGAGAGGTGGTCCAGCCCTGTGATCATCTTCTCATCAGCCCTCCTCTGGACCCATTCCAACAGTTCCATGTCCTTCTTATGTTGGGAACTCCAAAACTGGACACACTAAGATGCTTACGATTTAAGAGCAAATTATCAGCTTCGATGAGGATAAATTCTGACTAGTTTTGTGTCCTTTCTGTAGCAAGTTCATAAAGGGAGAAAGAAAACTGGGCAAATAATTTACTGCCTGAACTTCCACACAACTGGCAGTAAAAGAAACTCGAAAACCACAGGGTTGTAGAAGCTGTTCTATATTTAATCAAAACCTGCAAAAGAAATGAAGCAAAGGGTAATAATGCCAAGCTGGAATGAGGTTAAATCTGAATTGTTTGAGCAAACAGTATATGGAAAAGTTTCTCATGTATTATCATTGCAAAGAGTTCGAAAAAAGAGCTAGACAGTGTGTATAATTAATTAGAAAAATGCTACAGAAATGAATATTTTCAAGTTTGAGATGAAGTCTGAGGAAAGTTAATTTCCCTCAGCTATGCTGCAAAACCTTCCTACAGTATTATTTTGTTCAAGTGTCTCAGAGTGAAGAAGGTTTCAGTTTCTTCACCCAAATCCCTGGAATACATACATTTGCTGCATTTATTTTTGTGTTCATGAAGTAGGATGGGAGGGCAGCTGGTCACAGTTGCTCGTGTTTTATGCTTCTTGACACACAAGAGCCTGGAAAAAAGCCATGAACGTGCCGTCGTGAGTATGTTGGCTTGAACTTTTGGCCAGTGGCCCACAAAATAGAAACCCTAATGCCCAACCCCACCACGCAAAACACAGCCTTCAAAGTACAGCAATACTGCCATAGAGGGAGCAGAAAGCAACCCATAAGGTAAGAATGTGTAAGAATGTGCTCAGAAAAAGCCTCCAGGCTTAAAACTTTCTCTGAGCTTTCGCTCAGGTTTGCCAGCTGGTTCTTCTGGTGGGAACAGAAGCTTAGCAGAACCGCGCAGACAATCTTACCCACTGAACAGTTGCACTGACCAGGTGGTCCTGTGAGGTTGGCTAGGGACACAGTTGTTTCTTTTTACACTTTCTAGGAAGTGTCCTGATGCAATTACGTGAGCCAGGAAAAAAATCTGTTCTTCATTCCCTGGAAAGCTGAAGTAGTACGGAAGAAATGCTTGGAGTTTTCCAGAATACGGTCCTAAAATAGTTTGGCGAAGAAGCCCATTTGACCAGAGAAACATGGAGAACATACCATGGAGGGGTGGGGTGAGTGGGGTGAACTTCTGCAGTGTGGAAACAACCCAAGGTTGTTTTTTGCTGCCTTCTATGCCTTGTGACACTATGGTATCACATGATGAGAACTGCAGGGTCTGTTGCTGGTGATCCTTCCATACTCTGTGGAGACAGTTTCATTTACTTGCCCTCTGGCTACTGGTATTGAGTGGAGAAGGTCTCACTGGGGGCCAGCTTGCAGTAGAAATATTTCTTTGCTTAGAAGGATGAGAGCAATGGGTCTAACTCAGTTTGACACTTTGTTAACCTCATTTGACTCCTGTTAAAGGCAGGGTCTTCGTCTTACCAGCTTGTTTTGCATGCTCCTTTTCTTCATCCCTTGCAAACACTTATGCAGCTTTCTGGACAAGAATTGTTTCTGTAGCTGAGGAAGATGTGGCTGACCAAGTAATCTGCTCCAGAAACACATTCAGCATCCCTAACACATCCATTAAAGCATGCAAGTTAAATTTATGGAACATGATTGCCATTTAACTGTCTCCAATACCTCTTAGACTGACAAATAAATTGTTGAAGATTTTGGCTTCACCCATCCTCTTTATTGGAGACACAAACTGAGGGGCAGAATAGTGAAGGAACATAAATAATAACAAAGAAGAAAGTTACTCCTAAGGGTTTGGCCAGGATGGCACAGTGCCAACAAGCTAATGAAGACTTTACAACCATTTTTCCTTTTTTTTAAAGCCTTCAGCTTAAAAGGCCAACTGAATTAATCAAATTTGGGAGTGTTCAGCAGAGCAAGACAGACTGCAGAGGACTGCTCCTGCAAAAAATTAGAGGTGTTCTGGAACCCTGGCTGAGATGCACAAATCAGTCTGTAACCTCAACTATCAAAAACTTGTTATATATGTAGCTTTGGGGAATTTAATAAGCCTTTTGAAAGATCGGTGAGTATAGGAGAAATGAAAAACAAATTAAATACTTTCCTTACAGTATTACTTTGTTTTGCCCTCAGAAACTGGTATGTTTGATTTGGCTGAACAGATATGGAATAGTTTCTTTTGACTAGTATGAATGACCATGCATTTTGTCCTGCTGCCGCTCTCTGTTACTCCTTCTGTGGCTCAGATTGCACAGGATCTGATTAATCATAGAATGGTTTGGGTTGGAAGGGACCTTAAAGATCACCCAGTTCCAACCCCCTGCCATGGACGTATTGGAACATGCTTTACGAAGGGTCACTTTTAATGCACATGCTATATAATGTACATAATGTACATGCAATGGGGTCACTTTTTCTTTTATAGACCCACTCTTAATTATATAAAAAGATAGTATTTGCCCCGGGTCAGGACTATTTTGTTAGAGAAAACACACACAAACTTCTTTTTCCCCGGAATTCTTGGTCTACAGTTTTAAAGGAAAATAACTTTGAAGCGTGTTATTTCTGCTCTTTAATGGACATGGTATTGGTTTAGGAAGAAAGCAAATGTAGAAAAGAATAATGAGCCAGAGTATCTTATCAAATACTACCCTGACAGCTACAGGCTTGGCCTGATGGGATGCATTTTAATAGAATCTGAGCAACTAACAACTGAAGGTCCCACCAAGACTATTTGATGCAGGGAATCAAGTTTTAAGTATCCAAGTAAAACCAGTTACTACTGTTTGCATTTCATTGGTAAAGAAAATTTAAGCCAATGGAATAATTTTGGGTTATTATATATAGCATTGCTAAAAGACTGAGCCTGTCTACAGGCTGAAAAAGCTCAATTCTCGCTTTTCAATATGGGTAAAAGTACTTTTGTTTTATTTTAAATTTTCCAAAAAGGCTCATGCAAAATTTCATTTCACCCAGACTTCAGTGTTGCTTTTGTTCTCATGTAAATAGAACTCTACAGGCTTCAAAATGCCCCATGTAAAAATTAGCTACTTTTCAGAAGACTTGACTTGTAATTTCCATTGACAAGAGTTGTTGCATTGAAACTGTTTGGGTTGTATTAACATTTACAATGCTGCAAATGCTGTCAAACACTGGCTCCTTGAAAGGAAGCAGACTTTTCAGCAAGTCACTTTGCTGCTTTATTTCTAATGGCTTACAGCACTGTGCTGTGCTCAGCTAAATATCCTCTTTCTCTGCCATCACTGATAAATCGAAAACAACGCAGCTCACCTCTTAGAGAAGTACTTCTAGGCAGCTGCAGATACCAGAGTAATACTGATACCATGTATGCCAGCAAATAAACACTATGATACTCATTTTGGAGTTTAAGAAAGAGAATATCCCTTATTTCAGTGCTGGTTGCATGAGGGAATGATTTCCATCCATCATGTGTAACAAGACAAGAGCTGGGGACAGAATGTATTTCCCACTCATACGCATGTGTATAAATTTTCCCAGAAATCTTATGCATATTCTGTTACTTTCCAAGGACTCATTTCAATGTTATCATGAACTTCACAACAGCTAGATCCCTGCTGAGTGGAGCTTTGGAGCCAGCTCTGTCTGACCTTGCATTTTAGACAGGGAAAGACTGCAAACAGAGGTTGTTACAGAAGAAGACACATCTGTTCAGCACAGACCATACTTAACACAAGGTGTTATCATTTCTCTCTGAGCAGTGTCTGGAAAAATATTCGAAAATACATGCTATCAGGAAAACATGCTATCAGAAGGACATTCTGTCTAACTTTCAAGAAATCATACTATCATAGAATCACAGAATGGTTTGGGTTGGAAGGGAGCTTAAAGATCATCCAGCTCCAACCCCCCTGCCATGGGCAGGGACACCTCCCACCACACCAGGCTGCTCAAGGACCCATCCAGCCTGGCCTTGAACACTTCCAGGGAGGGGGCATCCACAGCTTCCCTGGGTAATTTGTGCCAGTACCTTCACTGCCCTCATTGTGAAAAATTTCTTCCTAATGTCATATCTAAATCTTTCCCCTTCCAATTTAAAGCCATTGTTACAGTTACTTAGATGAAACTTAACTCTTACTTTAGCTTAAATCAAAATATTCCACTTTTTATAATAATAACTACCTAAAAGGAGGTTGTAGTTGGGCAGGGGTTGGTCTCTTCTCTCAGGTGACCAGTGACAGAACTAGAGGGCATGGACTCAAGCTTCGCCAGGGAAAGTTTAGACTTGATGTGAGGAAAAAGTTCTTCACTGAAAGGGTGATCGGCCATTGGAATGGGCTGCCCAGGGAGGTGGTGGAGTCGCCAACCCTGGAGGTGTTTAAGGGGAGACTGGATGAGGCACTGAGTGCCATGGTTTAGATGATGGGTTGGTGTTAGTGTTGGGATATAGATTTGACTTGATGATCTCAGAGGTCCTTTCCAACCTTGTGATACTGTGAAACTGTGAAACTACTTCTTATACCAGGTGCCAACAGGTAGGGCACGTTGCCAGGCGCTCCCATGGCTAAGCCAGGCAGGATGGTGCCTGCAGGAGTGCAACCCAAGGGGCTCCAGCCTCTCCATCCCGATCGAGCCACTCTTGGTACTAGTGATGCAGCTCAGCCCAGTCTCTGCCATGAGAGAGTCTTTGGGGACTGACCTGCACCACGCTGTGGTCCTGGGGGAATGGAGGAACCATGGGTCTGCAGCGTGGGGCAAGAAGCTGTTCCCATCTAAACCAGGTCCTGCAGAAGTGGTGGGAGAAGGTGAAGTCTTGGACGAGTGCAGCCAGAGGAGCAGCGAAGCAAGTGGCCCTGGCAGCCCAGCACTCTGCAAAGAACCAACACCCCACGGCAGCCCTGACTCAGAGCCTCTTCCCTGGACTCGTTCCTTTCCTCCCCACAGTCTGGTGGCGCAGACAGTGGTGATGACGCTCATCCACTTGGAACCCTACACATAAATTCAATCCCTATTCATTTCCCTATATGAAATTCTTCAGCTTAACATTAGGAGCCTCAAGAACCTGATTTAAAAAAATCATAGTAGTAACATCTTGGGTTTTATTCAGTCACCACCAGGTGGAGGAAAAACCTCAGCAACGGGGACTTTGGGTCTGCGGAGAGAGCAACTGATTGAGCCAGCGTGAACTGTGTTCTACTTCCATCTGTGCTCCAAACTGGGAGCTGACTCTGGGCAAGCCTGTCTAAAAATCAGAGCTGTAATTCAAGCCAATCATTTAGCCGATTTCTGAGTCTCTGAAAGTTGGTGGAGCAAAGGAGTACATCAAAGTCCTTATCCCTCTCCAGCTGATTGTTTTATGAAGGGATGAAAGATGAATGTCTCCAGAGAGACACTGGGTGCAATTATTCAAGGAAACAGGAACTGATTTTATACAGAGCTCACAGAGAGCAGAAATCTGTAACACTCACAGCCTGCCGGAACAACTTCCTGTCTCTATCACAGCAATCCATCAGGTGACTGGAGCCAGGCAGAGCCTGATCATACCTGTCCCTTGTTTGCTTTTTGCCAAGATGGGGAAACAGGAGCAGTTGATTACAGACTTCATCACAAATAACAGAACTGCAGGTGATTTGCAGACAATGGGGAAGAACACAAGTTAGCGTCTTCCAGGATATTTTTAGCAGGTTTCTCCAATCCTAGGGTTAAACCACACTGCCTTTGCTGAAGAACTTAGGCACTGGAGCTCTCCAGGCAGGCGACACAAAAGGTTAAAAGGTTTGGAGAATATTAAACTTTTCTTTAAGTGCTTTTCCAATAATTATAACTCTACCAGCTCTGTATCGTCCAGAAGAGTGACAATAAAAATAATTTGAACTTTTGCCCCTTTTTTTTTAGTCTAGAACTAGGCAACTCTAGGAAGAAAACACTCTCATCAAATAAATGCACAGTTTTGGGTTTATCTGAGCTTCACAGGTCTGAATGTGGAAAATGAGTTTGTTCACTCGTGGACTGTGTTTCAAGATATTATTTACTCTAACACTGACTTGAGTTTATAACCTAAAAGCAGACGGGTCTGACTGCACAAAGGAGAATTTCTTCTTTTCCATGGCTTGCTCCAGCTCTGCTTGCTTTTGCAAGTTAACACTTTCTAGTTCTCCCCTTCATTAACACCTGGAAGGTGATTTCAGCTCCATGCAGGTTTCTCAGGGCAAACCTGCTGGAACGTTTCTCTGCACTCTAACAACCAGGCTTTAGCATGTTCATAAGTTCTTGCAAAAGTAAAAGCTGACCCTAATTGCGTCGAGCCTCTCTCTAGTCAAGCAGTATGCTTCCTTTCCCTCCTCTTGGAAACAGAGCAACTAATTCATCAGAACATATAATTTCCTATCCCCCAAAAAAAAGTGACTGAAAAATTCCTGCTGCTTTTATGTCCTGTTGCCGTCTCAGCCCTGGACATGGCAAAACACAGAAGACCTACTCCAAGGGTGTCAAACTCACAGCCTGTGGGCTGAATCCAGCCCTCCCCCCTGTTCTATCCAGCCCAGCACCCTGTTTCTCCCCGGCGGCAGTGCCGACCTCCTTGCCCCTGTGCTCCTGCCAGTGCCAGTCACGTGTGCAGCGTGTGACGTGCGTTACGCTGCAGGAGCAGGAGAGTGGTGGGAGCCGGGAGTTTGATACCTCTGGCTTAAGGAAGGAGTTCAAAGTATCCTCAGCAGTGATTTAACATTTATTTATAGTATATTCCTAAATGCAGTGTTTCCTTTGTGTGGTCCCTGGATTATATTCAATAGCTTCATTATGTTTGCAGTCAAAAAGGCATGAGTACAGCTGCAAGCAGACACATAACCAAATTCCTAGTAAGTTATCTTGTTTCCATGATAGCAAAGCGATTTCGTCAGCCAAAAGAAGTGAAAACCCATCATGGGAAATGATTAGAATGGACAATCCAGAAAACCTTACAAAAATACTTCTTTTTATTAAAAGCAGCAATTTCAAGCAGAACAATACCCAGAATGTAAACATCACTGAGTTCAGCTCCAGCTCGCCGAACCTTCGAGAACGTCTACGCTAAATGCATCTATTATACTAGCGAGTTAACAGACTATATCATAATTTGAAAATATATTTTCTACTTTGAATTAAGAAAAAAGTAATTTATCGCAGTCTGTCCCAGCGCCAGATACTGGCATCATCGCACACAGCTATAAGGATACTACTATCCCTGCTGAAACTGGTTTGTCGGATGGCAGCAACACATTTAGGATGAGTAAGAGTTGTACACCTATAAATAAAAGAAAATGATTCAGCTGCAATGGTAAATCTGCACTTGCTACTCCATCATGGAGTGCTGCTTCATCAGTTTCTTACTGATGAGACCTAGGAGGAACTGCAGGGTAACAGGATTATGCCCTTGTGGTGTATTTTGTATTGCAAAAGTAGACTCATTTCCTGTTCACTCACTGCTACTTATCATCCACCCAATTGTCACTGAAGCACTGACTGAAAGCTTATGGAATCACATCATGTAAAACTTGGCAATCAATGTTCTTTCCCACTTGTAAGGAATAAAATATTGTAATTGGGTGATAAGACTGCAGCACTTTCAGAAACTTTGTAGATTTATGTATATATACATATCTATATAAAAACATATATAGTCATACATACACATGCGTATATACATCCATATTTAGAGATTACATTTCATCTATAAAATCCATATGCAAGTATATATAATTTATTATGTATTGTATTTCCAAATATAATGCATGTTATTTCTACACTTAGTGTATATACATTTTATACACGTACTGTATATATTGCTTTTATAATAATATATGTATTATATATATACAATAATACAATATTGTATATATTGTATATATATAATGATTTTTATGTATTTATAGGTATTTGTATGTGTGTGTGAGAGTGTATACATATGTATGACATGCTGTTAAATTTCCTGGCCACAGAGGTGAGGAACTAGAAAGCCATATTGTTTTTTCCACATTATGCTCACAGCTAACTTTTACTCTCCTGTATTTCACCTTTGCCACGTGCTACACCCACCTAGCACATCTTCTCTTAATTGCTTTGTAGATTTTCCACCTAATTAGTTTGTAAGCTCTTTGAGGAACAAATTGTCTTTTACAGTGTCTACATATGGCGCCCAGCACAATCTGATGGGGGCTGCTTGGCACTTCTGCAATATAAATAACACAGCAGTAAAAAATAATATACATTAACCTTCAAGGGCTTAGAAAGTTTATTTACCAAGCAGTTAAAGTGGAAAGTGACTACTACTGTGAAAGAATTTCTGCAGTTATCAGTGAAGCAAAAAAGTACCCCAACTTCCTGTCTTAATGAAAATAAAATTAAACAAGTACTCACTTAGCTTTATGAGGATCCTCTATTTCTAAATCCCAAACATAAAGTTTGCCAACCTGATTGCCCAGAGCAAGCATCTTGAAAGGAAAGCAGAGGATAGAAAAGTTTTAAAATAACGTCTTAAAGAATGGAAGTCAGAATTCTATAAAGGCCTGAAAGCTGGTAAACTGTTAGTGAATGTCTGAACATGAGTATGACAATGAGTTTGCTTGAGACACTAGAAATGCTATAAAATTTGCTTCCTTTCTCTAATTTTATCATCCACCTCTGTAGATGGGGAAGGAAGACACCAGTAAACACATCTTTAGTGGAAAACAAATACGTCTTTGGTGCAACTTTTTCATGAAGCAGAACCAAGAATGAAAAATCTGGAGCTCCTCCAGTTTCACATAAAGCCCCTTGTAGTAAATCTTTCGGCTTCTCAAACATCACATCACACGAACCAAGTCTTCTCATATCCATGAATACGGACTCAATGAAAAGCTACACACCTTCAAATACAGCAAAGGCAAAGCTAACACATACCTTCTGCCAGAAATCCATTGAAAACCTCATGTACCATATATCACACTGGCTGTAATCAAATCTCCCAAGTATGGTCACATTTGACTCATTGGGCTTGATTTTATCTATATCGTCTTCCATTTTGCCAGGTTTCCAGCACACGATGGCATTTTCACAAGACTGGCAGGAAACAGTGAAAAAAGATCACCCATATTTACAGTTTTCACTGCACATTCAGTCTAACTCTAATTATAACCAAACATTTCATCTCGCAGCTTCCCCATCTCCGTTAAAAAGAACCCTAAACCTGAAAATCTCACCTCTGTCCTCAGATCACAGCCACGTCACTGCCCATCGCCGGGAGCCTGCTGACCACACTGCTTGGCCAGGTAACAGGCCAGGAGGAGCCCTCCTCTCACCCACTCCAGAGAAAGTCAACCAGATATGTCCAAAGGCACTTTTGTTAGCAGTTTGAATTAACCTAGACTTGAGGATTGTTCACCCAACCCCTTCACCCAACAGGGTGGTGCATGCAATGACTTCTGGCAAAGAGGCAGCACGACCACCCAGGTTAATGTCTGCAAGGAACTCTTGTTGGTGGGCACAGCGCAAGCAAAGCAAAGTCAGTCCATTTCTCCCTTTCGCAGCAAAAGTCCTCACCAATACCTATATATTCTTCTGTTCTTTCTACTGATCTGGTTAGTTGGTATCACTGTACTTCTAACAGGGGTAAAGCTGTAGTCATCGTTTTTACTTTTTTTATCCATGCATCCTGACAGCTGACAAAATTCACAATAAGCTGCATAAAATCATTTGACATAGCACATTAAGTTAAGACCCAACCCAACTTCCAGTAAATCTACAATTTAAGACCCTCAAAACAAGAAAAAATTACTATTACAGCTGAAAATGCTGTTGCTTTACCTTGGAAAGGATCAGATCTCCCAACCACCGTACGCAGTCAACATAATTTCTATGTATGTCTCTCGTAGAAAAGTCAGGAAAGTGAATTTTCTGGGATATAAAGGGCCTATGAAGAAAATTGCCAAGTGAGATTCAGAGAAACACAAGCCTAATTTTTAATAGCCAGTTTCAAGATCTCCTGATGTTAAAGGCCAAGCCTGTCCTTTTTGCTGTTTTAACAGTTTTGTAACAGTCGATTTTGTTTGTTGTTCTGTCGTTTGGGGTTTATTTAAAATAATAGAAACAGTCCCTGTTTTTATCCTTGTTCCTAATGAAATAACATTTCCCACTGTACAAGACTGTGCAGACACAGCACTAAACAAAACCTCTTTCAGATGTTGAACACAGTTTCCATTGCCAAATACTTCAAGAACTAATTAAAGCTCACTTTTCTTGATGCCGCTTCACTTCTGCAACATCTGAATCGTTAAATAGAAATGCACACGATAAAAAAAATAACATAAAAAAAGCCCTCCAAGCATGCTAAAAAAGCATCATTTAATATGTGGTAACATTACACAAAAAACATTTTCACAGCTACTCTCTTCGCTGAACATGCTCAGCGTATTTTAGACTCTTCAGTTCTCTCAGTGGTTTAACTGGAAATTAAGATTAAAAAGTTGGTAAACGTTATAAAGGAGGATGCATCTATCATGTATTTAATTGCTGTGTTTAGCGACAATTTACTCATATCAGAGGTCAGATCAGAGAATGGTGACAATGAAGGTTACTACAACATGAGCAGTTTTGTCCCCGCCCCAAAGTCAGGGAACAGATACAATAATTAGCAATAACTGCCCAATATAAAACAAAAATAGCTATATTTGATTATAGGGATTTGATTCCTTCATAGAAATTTTGAGGTGAGAGAAAGAAAAGCCATTAACATCTTCAGACAGCGAAATACAAGCTTTAATTAAGAATGATAGAATCATTTCAGGTACTTTGTAGCCAAGCAAATAAGAAATAATTAAGATATGTAAATATAAAAGTGTCAGGATTTTAAATCTGTATGCAATAAAATCCTACTGAAGCAAACATCAGCAAGACATATCTTCCAGAGAGATTCAGTACCCAGCACAATCCCCAGGTCACTCACTATCCCCAAGAACTCCCAACTGGGATAGGAATTAACCTGGGCCATTCATGAGCATCTACATGCTGTGCAATGACAGCCAAGAAGATGAAGATTACATACCTGTTGGTTTTATTTGGGTTGTACTCATAAGACTCTTTGATGGCATTTATCATTCTCTTGGAATTAATTCTCCAGAGTTTCAGAGAGTGATCCATCCCACAGGACATGATTTTTTCACCAAGAAGATCATAATCCTATGTACACAAAATAATTTTGAGTACCCCAAGACTAAGCTATATTATAGCAACTCTGATTTTATTCCATCCTTTCTATCAAAACAGCATTTTCTACATAGAAAATGCAATAAAACTGCATATTTCAAATGGAAAAATACTAACAACTTCATCCTGCTCACTGCAAAGAAGCACAGTATCTTAATAACTACATTTACTCTCGCTCAAGAAAACAGAAGCATTTTCAACAGCACTGACAGATAATGAATCTACTCTGTTAGTGCACTCCCCTAAGCAAATTCCCCAGGTTTCATTTTATGGAGCAACTTTGGCAGAATTCCAGGGCATTCACATGGGTGATGACTACTTAGAACCACAAGAGAATAAAAGGGTGTTCTAGAGCTGCACCCTTCACCTTCCAGGTGACGCAACAGGAATGGAAGAGCAGCATATTTAAAAGCAACTATCCTGGTTGATATTTTTGGGTACCAGTGTCTGTTCACAGCCACTGAAAAGCAGTGTTACTCCCCTGAATTAACCTCATTCCTTCACTACAATGTCTCTCAAGGGTCATTTGTTCTTGCTGCTTTGGCTTGTTAATACCTCAAGAACTTAAAAAGTGGGATGATCATGAAAACTTTTTACTCTTTCTAGCCCCACTGAGCTCGATTTTGTTTACTTTTAGGCTGCACTGAGAAAATCAGCTACTGAATGACACAGAAAATGAACACCTATCCTGTATCTTTAGAGGTGGCCAGCGCAATCAAACAACCTTAGATTTAAACTTTTCTATTCCCTTGAAACAATATTTATGCACTTTAAGGTTTTTTAAGTAGGTATAATATCAAAATAGTGCACAAAAAGATGAAGAGTTGCATGTTGCAGGCTTACTACCCTTTGTAAATCTAAATTGCTGCCCCACAGTCTTCCACTTACTGCACTTAACACCTCATCCCTGTGTCCTTCTACTCCTCCAAATATTGCAACCAGCGTGTCTGTCTGGATGTTCCACAGTCTCAATGCATGATCTATAAAGAACAAATAAAATTACATGCTGCTTTTTATATGTACATACGAATAATATACTTCAGCTTAACAACAACAGGTGTTCATGTAAACATCAAAAAGGCACTTAATTCTTCTTCACTTGTAAGAAACAACAAGACTGCATCAACTGAAATTGCCATTACAACTAAGCTGTTGACAGAATAATTCTGTAATTGAGAAAATGTGCCCACCCCCATCCCCCAGAGACAGCTTTTAACAAAAATATACTTGGATCTTTAGATCGGAAAAGCAAAGAAGAGTCTGATCCTGGACAAGTGGGCTTTCATCTCAAAAATAACTGTAGATATAAAAAAAGGTCATTCTTACATCGGCACTCAGAAAAGTTTTGATTTTCCATTTTTTTAATCTTTAAAATATTATTCATTACCAACCACAGACTTTAGTGATGGGAGAAACTCTTTCTATAAACAATACGTACTCCAAAGTAAACCAGACTAACCCACTTGTTTAAAGAAAGTTTCAACAATTTCTAGTGAAGAACCTCTGAGGTGTTTTCCCTTTGGAAAAGGGAGTTTCTAATGTAATTCCCTTTCATATTCCACAGGAATACTGCACCGAATTACAGCAACACCACCTGGAAGGCAAATATTTCCTATTTTTCTACTCATTTCTCAGCCAAGCAGTTCTGCGACTCCAGTATTCTCCTGCCTCACACCCACTCACACATAGTACCTGGTCCAGAGATTACACATTAAAATTTGTAGTACTATGGCTGATGGCTAAATATTATTGAAAAGAGTACTCAAAGAGACAGAACTCAAGAAATCCAACGTCACAGACCCACAGTACAAACTTGACAACTGCAAGAATCAGAGAGGCTCCCAACTCCTATTCTTATGGAATTTCACCAGTAAAACCAAACATGCTAAAGTCAAAAGTCCCCTATGTGAACGTTTGCACCTCAAGTATTCCCGAAGGCTTGCTCTTGTGGCACATCCAGTATTCCCTCTCTTAGCAGAACTGTCAGGATTAGGAAGCTGTGACTGTTTCGATGTCCTGGACACCATATCAAAACCTCACTTCTCTCTTCACTAATATATATTTTTTTTAATACAAAAGTCCAATTAAAGTCAGAGCTGCTCCAGAATGACAAGAGAATCGAAGTTTTCCCCATGAAAGCTGTGGTGAAGGCAGCCTGCGACACTGAGACATCCCCACTAGATGGCAACATGATTCAAAAAGTGAAAAGAATTTAACTCAACTAAAGGAAAGAGCAACCCCAACAGCCAATGTTTCTTCTTTCCTAAAAACAGCGCTGATCACAATCCCTTTGCACCACAGGTAGAGTTAATGTTTACTGTAGGCCATGGATTTAAGATGCACAGGACACATAGACACAAAAGAGCAAGACTTGGTCTAGATTTTGAAGCTAAACTTATTCAGTGTCGTTCCTTAAAAAAACATCATAGAGGTTTTGGCCATTTTCAAGACCAAAATCCAATCCAAAGTACCCTAAATTATATAAAACCAAAATAAGTGTTTTTCCTTACCTTTGCTTACAGATAAAAGGAGATTTGGATCTCTTGGATGAAATTTCAGTTCATTGATTGCATTTCCATGGCCCACGTAGTGCTGGGATAGAATTCGGAAACCAAGTTATCATTTCCCCATGTATTCAGAAGTCAGAATTTTCATACCTTACCGAAACATAAGCTGTTATCTTGAAGTGCTGAGCACTCACCTTTATGCACTGCATTGTAATAGGATTAATTATCCTAATGATACCCCTGGACCCAGCCACGGCCAGAAGAGGGTGGCTTGTATTGCTATCGTATGTCCATGCACAGGTATAGAAGTTTTCATCTGCCTACAATATCTTACATTAAGGAACACAGAAAAACAGGAGCTGTTCTTTTTAAAGAAAAAACAGTGTGGTTTTTTTTTAAGTAAACTTGTTCCTATTTTATGTAAGTGCCCTGCAGTCTCTGCTGGACCGAATAAGAAAAAGATACACAAGAGCCTAAAGGAAAGCTGAGGAGGGACTTTTTCCACGGGCAAGTAGTGACAGGACACGGGGGAACGGCTTTAAACTGGAAGGGGTAAGACGAAGATTAGACATTAGGAAGAAAGTCTTCACGCTGAGAGTGGTGAGGCACTGGCACAAGTTGCCCAGGCAAGCTGTGGATGCTACCTCCCTGGAAGTGTTCAAGACCAGGCTGGATGGGGCTTTGAGCAGCCTGATGTGGTGGGAGATGTCCCTGTCCATGGCAGGGGAGTTGGAACTGGATGATCTTTAAGGTCTCTTCCAACCCAAACTATTCTATGACTTGACTGTACATCTGCAAATACAAGGAACATCAACTTTTCAATGAATGCCGGTTTCCTCACTTCTGTTCCGTAACACACAAGGAACACCTTATCCCTCTTGGCATCCTCTTTTCAACTTTTCAACCTCTTTCTCCAAAACATCCAAAGACGGGGAATAAAACGAGTATGAATCAAGACTGAGTTCACAAATTATTAACTTGTGTACTGCAAATGATCAACACAAGTTATTACCACTTTGGAACACAAAATGTGGTTCTTAAGCTTTAAACCCAGTTTCAATTCATAGGGAAGCTGAGACCACTGTAAAACAGCAAATCTGAAACACTACACAAATATTAGTGTTGGGAAGATTAAACTGATGAAGAAACAGTTCTCAAATATTTTAGAACAGTATGTTCCATATGCCTGCGTTTTTAATATTTTCTCAACAGGAGGGACTTGAGGATGTGGGAAAGAGGTAAGACTTGGACCTAACATAAGGAATGTGCCACATGAGCAATAATTAAATCATAGACAAAACCTTTGTACACTTTTTCCTACAAAGCCTCTTTATTTTTGATAAAGAGGAAGCAAACAAGTGGCTTTTTAACTTAAAAGGATACATCAGCATCCACGTAGGACTGCAACAGACGGATTTCTCCTTGGGAATGACATTCATATAAAGTAACCTGGAGAAAAAAAATGCAAGTGGGAGAGATTACTGCTTACTTGTTATATTTCAAATGGAAATGACATGCACCCATGTGCTGACTGCCTGATGGGGAGAAGTAGAGTATTTTTATGGTTGAGATCTCATTCATCATTTGTTTGTTTCCAATAGGTGGAAATGCTTTGATAAAAGAACGCTCACAACAGTCTCAGCAAAGCACCACTCCAGGATTCGTCAGCAGCCCTTCCTAGGTATTACAAATCTATTATTTGAATTGTCTCAGTTTGGAATTTTTTATTGCAGCCCTCTCAAATATGACTTGGTCTTTTAATGAGCCACTGATACCTTGTTTAATCTTAGTGTAGCACTTTTGGTAACTGCCAGGTGGAACAAACACGGAAATGAAAGGCTTCTTGTTTATTCACAGCACTTGCACAGAAGGCACTTCAGGAGTTATTTTCAAGACTGAAATGACACAGATCCTTGTTCAGAAAAAGCCTATAAATCCTCTCCAGACAAGCCATCAATTTAGCTACTGAGCTGCCTGGCATCATTGCAGATGCTTTCTCAACCCATTTTAGAACATATGACCTTTTGGAAACAATAACATCTATGAAGAGTAATTTTAGTGTGACGATACACCTATGCACTTCACTTCCCTATCCCACGTTTATATTACTGAAGGATTTTGTTTCTTTACCACATAGGCTAATTCCCGAACATACGACTTCATAAAACAATCGAAAGGATGCAGCTCTCCCGGATAACAGATGCTACACACCTGAGAAGTAAAGCTTTCCGTATGAAGTATCTGTGTCTGTACTAAACAGGTAAAGGGATTGGTTGAAAAAAAGAATTGCAAGTAGAGCCACACGGAAGGGCTTATGGTTAAAAATAGATTACTCACTCTGTTGCTGCCTACAGTGGCAAAAACGAGAGGATCGCCTTCTTTACTGTGCCAGTTAAACTGGACTCCAAATAAAGGCTGACCATGGTCCTCCTGTAGATGTAAAATAAGATTAAGAGACAAAAAAAAACCCAATAAAACCCGCAGGCATATTATTTCTATGAAATTCAGCTGTGGTGGTAAACGGTTTAATTGATATGTTTTCCTCCTCAAACTACTGGGTTCATATCCAGTATAATTTCAGATAGCTGAACACTTAAAAAAGAACAGCTTTGGGACATCACATTTTAACTTCTCTGTCTTAAAGGAGGTTAAAGAAATATTATGCCCCCTCTCCCTTTCTTTCACTCCTCCTGCCCCCAAGCTTTTAAAAACTGAAGGGGAAGAAATGCTGCCTCACAGTTATGGCCAGAAGCTGGCAGAACTCCTGAGTTACATTTGCAGCCCTACTGTGTTCTGCAATTTTCAGCAAGGCAACTTCTGCATCCAAGGCTACATCTATACACATTTTATATTGTCATAATTGCATCCACACAAGGATTTAAAACTTCACACAGGAGGATTATTAGGACAGGGAAGAATTATACCAGCATAAGTGTGGAGAAGGGCCCTATTTAACTATTGCAGCACGGTTAGGTTTTGGAACGCTATCAGAGTCACAATAAGCTTTCTCCGCAAGTCACAATGCTGCTGCAAAGTTTGTAACTACAAAGAGTTTTCAGATTGCCTTCACAGTTACCAGAGAAATGCCAGGTGTTATTTTTATACAGCTTACATCAGCTTAATAAAGAAAAACAGCAGATATGTTTATGAATTGTGATGAATACAGTGGTGCTTGTTAATAATTGATAACAGTATTTTGGCCTGTCCTGACAGGATGTTTTCAGTAAGAATAGTGTTCATTAAAGTGCCTCCCCACAGGGGACTGTCTGGGACAGCACGGGCAGGAAGGAAGTGTCTCATGCCGGCTGTTAAGCAGCCTTCAAATGGCAGCGCTTCAGAGACAACATGAGAAGTATTAGCCCTGGCAGCTCTGGCCTATCGAAAAACCAAAGAATACATTTGAGGTTGGGGTGTGGGTGTGGGTGGAGAGCCCAACACTACTCAGAAAAAGAAAAGTGGTGAATTTAAAATAGCATTATTTGATGAGAAAACCAATATCTGTTACTAGGAGAAACAGTAGTGCTAGAAAGAGAAGGGAGGAGATATTTTACATGTGAAGGCCTTCCTGCACTTCTTAAAGAGAGGCAACAACTTTGAAAGCTGAATACAGATTTAGAAGAATTGTTCAAGGTTTAACTCAAAGTATTACCCATCACAGTTCTGAAAGAACAGAAAAGTGTATTTATGTGATGAGGGATATGGGATATCAGCAATGGGGGAAGTAGCAAGGTGACCCCATGACAGATTGAAGCAGCACATATTCAGCATCTGTAAAGCATAATAGTTTAATTAGAGGTGAAGATTGAGGAAAACCATATGCATGTGTATGCAAGGCTGTGATTTTTACTCTCAAATAAGGTATGAATTGTACTTTCTAAGCTTATTTTTTGAATCTTGAAGAGAATGGCTGAGAGGTCAAATAGAAAAAACAAATTCTTCCACTAATAATTAGTTGGTTTTGAATCTGTATGTGAAAGAGTTCATGCTGGTGAATATCGAGGGCTTTTGACATACTGGTTGAAGATAACAGGTAAAACACATGGATTCTTACTGCTTTATTACAGAGACAAATTGGCACGTTTTGCGCTTATCTTTCTGGGATACCCTCATTCTTTATCAGGTGCAGTTCCTTATAAATTTAATGAAATGAGTAAAGTGAAGAGGAAGATGCTTCCCCCCCTCAAGATAGGGTATTTTTCCAGCATAAACTGTGGTAAGTTTGTGATTTCTAGGTAGGACCCAGACTAGGGTGATATGTAATAAGGAAGAGACACAGAGGGCTATATTGCTTCTATATTTCTGTATTTGGGTACATGCCTGAAGTATTTAGTAAGCTTTTTCAAAGACAACCTATTTCACTGGAAAAATTACTCTGTGAGACAAATGTTTTAGGCTACCTAGATCATCTGCACAGAGTGCTACAGCCTCCGAGAGCCTGACCGTACATATTGCAGCTCTTTTCTGGTGTTTAATGGATGAAGGAGAGAGGCAGAGGCTCTTGCAGGAAGTCAGTAGGGTGTCTGAAGAAGTTATGCTCACCGCTTTTACACTACCATCATCCTCATCAGTCAGGGACAGCACACAGCTATTCTGATAATACCTGTCTGCTCTAATTTTTTGTCACAAGTGCTAAATAACGAACCAGGTTTTAAAAAACATAACATTTTTAGGTGCTGCACATCGTGGTTATCCTGAGATGCCAAGCATGTCACACAAATCTGACCACTGGTTTGTATAGACAGAAGAGTGACCCAGATGCTAGTGCAAAAGTAGAACTGTGAAATGCCGTCTAGACCCTGGTATGAATAAAGGGCACAAAACCCAAAGTCCTCTGGTTCTGCATGCACCAGAGAAAGAAGGCAGAGAAGAAAACAGACCTACAATTGTTACAAAAGCAAATAAATAATCAATGGTTAGTTCTGCCATTACTCGCTCAATGCCAACTTGGATTCAGTCAGAGAATAAGACCTGACTTGTTTCTAGACTGAAGGCAGTGAAGTAAACAACGCCAACACAAAAAATAATCACCTGTAACTACATGAAAACATTTTAACACGCTGTCACCCACACTGCCAGCGAGGAATCAACTGACCACACATGCACAGCCAGTTCCCAGCAAGCCATTACTGGCAGTGGTTTTAGTTACCTTTCCTTTATGCTTCAACAAGTTAGAATCTTGCATGTGGCTGATCACTTACAGATTCCCAGCCCAGGGGACAGCCAGCAGAAGCTGGGAGACAAGACTGGATGGCTAACAACCACTGATCCACACCCTAAACAAGACCAAAGGGTAGGGAATATAGCAGCATTGTTTTAAAGGAAACACGTCAAAGCAGAAAACACACAGTTCTTTGCTGGAAGTTCTATATGCAAAACACATATAGATGTTCTGTGAGGATATGCATCTGTTACATGTAGATACTCATTTGTAAACTATATTTCCATTCAGCCCACAGAGAGCAAAAATTTTTCAGTACATCTCACAGTAACTTAGTACAGCAAAAAGCCAAAAAAACCCCACAGTTTTTCATTTCCTGTAATTTCCCAAGTTATATTTTTGTTTTCCTGATGCTTAAATTTCACCCAAAGTAACTTCCACAGTAGTGTTTAAAAAGCTTATTTAGCAAACACTGAGTTTTTCAGGATGAAACATGACCATTTAACATCCAAAGCAGACTAATGGCTATATTTCTTTGCTTCCCCAGGAAAAAAAAAAGTAAAAGGCAAAATGAGGGGGAAAAACAACAGTAAAAAAGTGGAAAAACACATAATTACACATCCCCAAAGAATATTAAAACTAATTTCCATGTCTTTAAATCACGTTGACCCTTCATTAATTTCAATACTTGCACCACACAGCACAGTTCAAAGACTTAAAAACTGTGGGGCATATGATGTCATATCCAAAGTGTTACAAGTTTCGTTCTGAACCCATATACAATATTCAGTTAAAAGTTTATCTCCACAGCATCCACAAAATTAGCATGGAAAAACAGGAAAAAAAATAAGAGAGGTTTTCTCAGATATGAAGTAAAAGAGTTACCAGATTTGGCTGATACCAGGTCTTTGTATTAACATACATGTTTATCATTACAACCATTAATTTAATTTCAGAGATAAATGGAAACAAATCATAATAAAACCACCCCACTTAGCTGAAATGCTACATTTACTCCCTCACAGCTTGATTGCACTTGCACAGGAATCTGTTCCCAGCCCCTGAACCAAACCCATGTGGGGCGAGGAAATGTTATTTTCCCAGAAGAGACCTGAAAATACTAACCCCTTTGGAATATTTGGTCTGCAGATGGAAAACAAATCTGCTTAGCAAAACTCAGAACTCATTAAATGTTCGGGAGCCAAAAGGCCTGCGCCTGTGTTTGAAGTATGAGTTGAAGCCACAAAAAGCACTGTCAGCAGAGGCAATTCATGTGAATCACAGGAACAGCTGCCTACCTAGGTGAAAGTGAAAGAATCTCCCTTCCTCCTACACCACAAAAGGACTGGAGACAATTTCTCTTCTTAAAAAAGCACATTAAGATCAACTTGTTTCCCAGATACATTTTCATCAGTGTTAACTTCATATCACAGGTTCTCTCGTGGCAAAGCTCCTTTAGGAGCTTTCCATGCTCCAAACCTCTCATCGCCCCCCCGCTCAGCTACCCATGACAAAAACCTCCTAAAACAATTCTGCAGAAAACATCCACTATGGAGCTGACCACACACCCTCACGTTAGCTAAATATAAAGTTTAAAAAACTCCTATCTTGTTCCAGATGCAATTTTTCCTTTATTTAAAAATCTTATAAAAATTCAAATCAGATGTCACCTTCAAAGCTTTTGCCACACAAATACCTCCCACAAAGCTGAAGAATGAAAGAACAACACCCCGACAGTGTAAAACAGGGATATTAAACTCACAGCTCCCACCATTCTCCTGCTCCTGCAGTGTTAACAATTGTCACACACACTGCACACTTGACTGGCGCTGGCAGGAGCGTAAGAGCAAGGAGATCGACACTGTCGCTGGGTAGAAACAAGGTGCTGGGCTGGATAAAACAAGGTGGAGGGCTGGATTTGACCTTTGGGCCACGAGTTTGATCCCCTTGGTGTAAAGGGATCAAAGAGGAAATTCACTCAGTTCACCACAGCGCAGAAGAAAACAATAATACCCTAAAACACAAGCACAGGGAGTAAAGATCATGAATCCACATCACCATCAGGTATTATGTGGGAAGATAAATATGACTTAGATTAGGTGTGAACACATAATCGCAACGCTCATAACAAATTAACCAATTTGCCCATTTATGACAACTGCTAGAGGACAAAACATATCTCAACTGATAAGCGTGAGGAAAAAGCTACTCCAAAATTGCTGGATTGTTTGTTCATTTGTTTGGGTTTTTTAAAATAAATTTCAACAGGTAAAAATCTCTACAGGTTCTGTGCTTTGTATCAAGTTGTCACAGGTGTTATTTTATATGTATTTATTTACCGAATTTCTTACCTCTATCTCAAGCAACCACAGCTTTGATGAAATAATAACATATCACAGACAACTTTGCAGACCTGAACAAAAAGTGAGTTAATTGCACTACCAGCTACTGTTTCCTATTTCTCTGTACTTTTTTTCTTCCAAATTTCAGCTATTTCAATTAAGAAATGTACTGTATCCAAATGAGTATGGAACATAAATTGTAAAGGGGCTGGAGAACAAGAGTTACGAGGAGCACCTGAGTGATCGAGGGTTGTTTAGCCTGGAGAAGAGAAGGCTGAGGGGAGACCTCATCATTGTCTACAACTGCCTGAAAGGAGGTTGTGATGAGGTGGGTGTTGGTCTCTTCTCCCAAGTGACAGGACGAGAGGAAATGGCCTCAAGTTGCACCAGGGGAGGTTCAGATTAGACACTAGGAAAAATTTATTCACTGAAAGGGTTATCAGGCACTGGCACAGCTGCCCAGGGAGATGGTTGAGTCACCACCCCTGGAGGTGTTTAAAAGATGGGTGGATGGTGCGCAGCGATACAGTTAGGTACACAGCTACAGTTGGACTCGATGATCTCAAAAGTCTTTTCCAACCAGGTGATTCCATGATTCTATAATTGTATACAGATAGTTAAGAACATATATGTTGACACAGTCTCACAGTCAACATAAACATTCCTGCCAGCAAATGGTACCCAATATTTCCATGTTGGTGTTTACACAAACTTACCTTTAGGCTATTTACACATTTGAAGGAATATTTGCACTTCTTTGATTTCCATTTTCCTTTCCCCCAGCTTTTCCTCCCCGGCGCATTAGGAGTGTTTGTCGGTGTATCAGGGCGTTCAGTGTTAGTACCGCTTTCAATGCTAACAGCATCATCCTGAAAACATTCAAATCATACAGAATGCAATAAAGATATTAATTGCTGTATAAATTCAACCAATTTTGCAGCACTTAGGCTCTTTACTTTTTCTCTTCCACAAGAACAGAAGATCTCCTGGGACTTGGTGTTATTTAGATTCACGTATTTAAATCTATTACTAACATAATAGCATTCCTCCCTAGAAACGGAACATGAGTCACATGAGGACTAACCCCAGAGGGACAGATGTGAACTGTGATCCAGTGAAGTTTCTTCAGAATACTGATGGCTGCTCAAGTAGTTTCTTTCCCTAGAAAACATCTTTGACGCAGATGAAGTGAGTACTTCTGAAGTCCTGAAGGAAGAGGTTGTTTGTGTAATAACGTTATGCAAAGCCATACCAAGAATCTAAAGGAGAGATTTCTGGATGCCCTCTGCAACAAGCCAGTACTGCCACTAGAAGAGGAAGTCCCACCTCTCCTCCCCCTGCTCTTTCCAACAGATATTTGCTTCAATTAAAAGCTAAGTAAAACCAACAAACAAACAAAAATAAAATCAGCTTGCTGTCTGATCAGCTAACTAATCCAGCTGCCCTCTGACCAACAGCAGGCAGAGCCATGGTAAGGACAGAGAGGACTGAAAAGAAGGGGCGGTAGACAGCACAACGTACCCAGTTGCTGAGCAGTTTCAAATCAGCTTTGGACAACTAACAGAAATTACAGTTTCATATGCAGTCTGGCTGCAGGACACCACTCCAAAGGATATCCCTTCTCCCTGCATCACCCATCACAGCACACTGCAACTCTGCCTGCATCTTAACTGGCAACCCTGTGATTCCATATGACTAAGTTCAGCCTCTTAAGAATCAACATTTTTGTTTCTGGCAAGGCAGTCTGCTCACTCTCCATCCAAGTTGCGGGGGGAAACAACTCATCCCCAGGCCATGTGACTTCTAGAGCTGAAGTAAGGGCAGACAGCAGTCTGTCTCTGGAAAAGAATACACATAACACAGGGGTGGCAAACTCACGGCTTCTGCTGTTCTCCTGCTCCTGCAGTGTGACACACGTCACACACGCTGCACCCATGACTGGCACTGGCAGGAGCACAGGGGCAAGGAATTTGGTGCTGCTGCTGGGTAGAAACAAGGTGCCGGGCTGGATTCAGTCTGCGAGCCGTGAGTTTGACACCCCTGGCGTAACATGAAGCTGCACTCCACTAGGAATAGGTAATAAGGTCAACTATGAGCACTAATATGCCAGTTTCTACCAAACATTTATTCTTTGTCCCAGTTTCGTATCTGTATCATCAGTAGAGGTGTACCGGTCTCTGGTTGCCCAACAACTCTGAAAATGAGGACATCAAGAGGAACAAGAGGAGGAAATACAATGCACAAGCCTGCAAGTGAACTGCCCCACACCTGAAGTTATTCCCTCCACACTGCACCCCTAAAACGGCCAATCTTCCCCTAATATGCATAATGGAGTTTAACAACTTTTACCTTTTCTGACTTCTTCTCCTTTACCTTAAGAAATGTCAGAGCTTGCCAAATTCTCATCTCCCCAGCACTCCTCCTAACAAGAGTCATGATATTTCCCAAGACCAGAGGTTTTTTCTGGACTAGTGAGATATTGTCCTTTATAAGCACACCAGACACCTGGTATGATGCAAACCCAACTTAACCGACAAACTTACACCGAGGATACTTGCGAAACAAAATACACCCTTTCCCCAAACCAATACTATTATATCAACTCTTAAGCAGAATCCCAGCCTTTCAGTAGCAGAGCTCAGTAACAAACGCTCAGAAAAGGAATCCTTTCACTGCTGAAACAGGTCACATTTCCGATAACCAGACAGCCCACATCCTGTAAACACCGACGGCCTATGACAGACACTAATGCAAACCCGAGCACCTTCACCACCAAATTACATTTGGATTTACAAATGCTGCTAAGCAGTAAAAAAAATATTCAGTTGCAGTGGTGCAGAGCACCTTGACATTGTCAGTTGCCTCACAAGCAGCACTTCCACAGGTTATGGGGGATGTGGTCCATATCTATTACTTTCTGGATAAGTGCTCTAACCAGGAAAAAATCCATACTGCATAAAGCTAACACCCAAATAACATCCCTCAATCAGTAAATACATAATCTGATGCATCTAGCAGTCATTTTAAGTTTGTCTTTCAAGTGCAAAGCTACACCATGTCATAGAATCACAGAATGGTTTGGGTTGGAAAGGACCTTAAAGATCACCCAGTTCCAACCCCCCTGCCATGGACAGGAACACCTCCCATCAGACCAGGCTGCTCAAAGCCTCATCCAGCCTGAACACGAACACCTCCAGGGATGGGGCATCTACAACTTCCCTGTGCAACCTGTGCCGGTGTTTCACCACTCACATTGAGAAGAATTTCTTCCTAATGTCTAATCTAAACTTCCCTCTTTCAGCTTAAAACCGTTGTCCCTCGTCCTGTCCCTGCATTCCCTGATAAAGAGCCCCTCTCCAGCTTTCCTGTAGCCCCCTCTAAGTACTGGAAGACTTGCTATAAGGTTTCCCCGGAGCCTGTCCATGGCAGGAGGGTTGGAAGTGGATGGTTTTTAAGGTCCCTTCCAACCCAAACCATTCTATGATTCCATGACGTTCCGTATCACTCTGGTGGGTATCACCGAAAGAGAAATGCCCTGGAGTCTCCTCCCTCCCCCCTCACACCAGAGCGGGTCCTGGGAGCTCCCCCCCCATTCCCGCCGCGCGCTCCCGCCTCGCCACCCCCCTCTCCCTCCCCCTCCGCCCCGCGCGCTACAACCACCTCCCACTCTCCATCTCCCCCTCCCCCTTCACCCCCGCCCCTTTCCCCCTCCCTCACGTTCTCATCGCCGGACAAGTCTCCGGGGTTGCTGTTCTCATCGCTGCTCAGCTTCTGCTTCTTGGCCGGCATCTCTCCCGCCGCCGATGCCGCCGGGGCTTCTCCCCTCTCAGACATCTTCCCCGCCCCCGCCCCTCTCCGCGTCCCGTCCCCGCCTCCTTCTCCCACCGCCGCCGCCGCCGCCACGCAGCCGCAAAGCGCGGACGGGGAGGTCGCAACGCCTGCCGTAAAGCCGCGCCCATCCTCTCCGCGCGTGCCGGCGGCGGGCGCGCTGCCACACTGCTGAAAAAGCGCGCGGTGCCGCCTCAGGGGCGCGGGGGGTGGGTGGGGGGTGCGGGGGTCCCTGCGCGCCTGAGGGGCCGCGCGGGGCGTTAGCAGCGCGGGAGCGCGGTGGGGCTTTGTGTCATGGCATCACGGAGTCATAGGAATATAGAATCACAGAATTACAGATTTATAGAATCTTAGAATTATAGAACTATAGAATCACATCAACCTGGAATCATAGAATCGCGGAATCCTAGAATTATAGAATCATAAAATCATAGAAACATGGAATGGTTTGGGTTGGAAGAGACCTTAAAGACCATCCAGTTCCAGCCCCCCTGCCACGGGCAGGGACGCCTCCGACCAGACCAGGCTGCTCAAGGCCCCATCCAACCTGGCCTTGAACACTTCCAGGGAGGGGGCATCCACAGCTTCCCTGGGCAACCTGTGCCAGTGCCTTCACCGCCCTCACAGGAAAAAAATTTCTTCCTGATGTCTAATCTAAATTTCCCCTCATTCAGCTTAAAACCATTACCCCCTCATCCTGTCAGTGAATTGCAAGGTCTCAGCAGGTTTAATAAACTCAGCCTAAGAAGGAGGGAATAAGAAAAGAAAGAACTTTCAGGTCTCAGCCTTGACCCGTGGATATGAGAACCAGTTCCAGTACCTCACGACCTTCACAGGAAATAAATTGTTCTTGATATCTAATCTAAATCTCCCCTCTTTCATCTTGAAACCATTACCTTGCATCCTGTCCCTGCAATCCCTGATAAACCACTCCTCCCCAGCTTTCCTGTAGCCCCCTTTAAGTATTGGAAGGCCGCTATAGGGGTCTCCCCAAAGCCTTATCTTCTCCAGGCTGAATAACCCCAACTTTCTCAGCTTGTGCTTGTACAGGAGGTGCTCCAGCCCTCTGGTCATCTTTATGGCCTCCTCTGGACTCACTCTAACAGATCCATGCCCTTCCTGTGCTGAGGACTCCAAAACTGAATGCAGGACTCCAGACGAAGTCTCCTGAGAGCGGAATAGAGGGGAACAGAATACCATCCCTCGACCTGCTGCTTGTCAAACGCTGCTTGTAGCACGACCATGCCAGGTAGGGCCAGCTGAGGACACATGTGAGGGAGAAGTGAGCAGTTCCCGTCACCAAGGCTGTTCAGGGTGGCTCTGTCCATCTTCGCATCGTTCTTGAGTGCCTTTTCTTGTGCTTAAAGGGATTTTTTTTTTGTGGTTATTCTCTTGCTCTGCGGAAGTCCTTAGTCTGAAATTGATGTTGCCAGAGAAGGAAGAGTCTGCTCTGCTGCCTGCTCCTGTCCTCCCTGACAAGTTCCTACTACAGGGAATGAAATACAACGAAATAACTCCAGTTGCCAGATTTTTATTTATTCATTTCAGAAACTGCAGGTCCCAAAGTTATAATAATTACGAACAGCAAAAAATCTTCTGCCAAATGGAGAACGTAATCTGCCCACAAGCATGACATTATATTTGCTTTTCTTGTAGAGGCAGAAAGAAGGCTTTCCTCCCTGAGGGAGACATTCCAGTCTTCAAAAGTGATTGCTTTGAGGGCAGTGACAGAGGTGAGCTGTGTCCTGTATGTGAAATTTAATCTCGCATGACCTTTGGAGATCAAGAAGAAGATTTACACTTAAAATTGTGCATGTATTACAGTGTTTATAATAATAAACAGTCTCCATTTTCATCTGCAGAACTGTAGGCTCCAGTGAAGCATATATAGCACAAGGTTGTAACTTACAATTAATAAAAGCTCTGCTCGGGTCTGTGCAGTAAGATCAAGGTTGAGATAAAAGCATTTGTGGGAGAACAGAAAGAATAGACTTGTTTTTAAAATATGACAGGATGTTTTTAGACTGGCATCTGAATTAAGACTAAATCCCGACCTTGCTGCAAGTCTGTTGAAGGAAGGGCAGGCACCAACTTTTCTGCAGCGAGGTTTTTAACTTCTCCTCATGGGTGCCCTTGAGCTACTGAAGAGAAGACAGCTCCCCTACATTTTGCAGCTGTCAAGTGACATCCTCCAGATGGCCAGCTACACCTTCAACTCCACCACATTTCCCTGGCTCCTCAGAAACACAGGGAAAGTGAAACCCTCAGGCTAACCTGTGCTTCTTTGCCTGCAGACAGGAAGACTTCCCCCACACAATCAGTTCAGCCTTCTTCACCAGGCCCAGACTAGTTTATGCCTTCTTCTATCTTCTGAATGCTAGAGGACTTCCTTCACCCAGTGACAGTCCTACTCCAGATAGTCCATAGTCTAAACCACTTGCCATATTTTGCTTTCTCAGAAGACACGAAAGGCCAGTACACCAGGACAGCTGAGTTTCCGTAAGTCATAGTACAATTTCATCAAGCTTCTATTTAGAGAATTAGTTGTGTGGTTAAACACAAGCTTGAAAGTTCAGAGAATTTGCTTCAGGTTGTGCTCTGCCAAGATTCTCTTCGGAAAGCCTCCGTGCTTTTCTCTACCTCATTTTTTCAGCTGTATTATGGAAGAAGCATTTCTTGCATCCTAGGCAGGCATTCTGAAAAAAAATAAGTTACAGTTTGTAATTTGTTTAATTAATATGATACTGCTATATAAATACCATACATAGATTAACTAAGAAGGAATAGAGCCCTTGAAGTAATGTACAGAGGAAAATGGGAGAACAATAAAGTATTTTTTAAAGTCTACAGTCAGTTTCAAGTAACGGTGATTTAGTGGTATTTTAAGAGCGCGTGGGGTGCTTGGGAGGGCTGGATTTGATGTGCATAGGAGGATTTTGCCAAACATGAGTTCTCATAGGACTGCAATAGTAAATGTAAACCGGTCTCATTCCTCTCATTCATTCCCATCAAAGTACTCTTTTTCACAGAATCATGGGACCACATAGATGGAAGGGACCTCCAAACCTCATATTCTGGCTCGAAGTAGAGCCAGTTAAAGCTGGTTCCTCAAGGCCTCGTTGAGTCCAGTTTTGAATACCTTCAGTTCAAGAGGTTTTGCAGCCACTGTGGTCCCCCGCCTCACTCCCACAGGCTGCTACTAGGCTTGGGGAACTGAGTGGCCTAAGGGCAGACCATAAGACTGAAAACTGGGGTGAGTGGGGGGCAAAAAGCACTGAAGATCTCAGCTTTTTTCACATCCCTTGTCAATGTGTCCCTTGCTGCATGGAGCAGCGGACCCATATTTTTCTCAGCCTTCCTTTTGCTGCCAGTGTACCTAGAGAGCCTTTCCTAGTAACCTTCACCTCCCTGTCTGGTTTCAACTCCAGCTGAGCTTTGGCTTTCCTAACACCAGTCCTGCATGTTCAAGCAATGTCTCTGCATTCCTCCTAGGCAGTGCATCTGTGCTTCCACTTTGTGTACACTTGCTTTTTGTCTTGGAGCTCAGCTGAGAGTCCCTTGTACATCCCTACAGGCCTCCTGCTAGGCTTGCTTGATTTTCTGCACATCAGAATGGATTGCTTTTTCTTTCAGAGGAGGTTCTCCTTGAAGATCAGCCAGCTACCCTGGGTCCCATGCCCTCTAAAGCAGTCTTCCTTTGGATCCTGCCAAGAAGATTTCAGAGTAAACCAACACCTGCTATCCTGCAGTCCAAAATTGTGATTCTATTACTCGCTTTTCTCATTTCTTTCAGGTTTTTCAATTACAGTCCTGTGTTTGCTGCAGCCCAGACCACACCTCCGCATCTTTCTCCTGTTGTTAGTTATTTGCAACAGGTCCAGCAAGACATCTCCCTTGGCATCTTTCCTCCTTCATATGCTTCAGTGAGTCTGTGTAAAACAGAGGGACCTCCACCTTTCTGCATCCTTCTGGTGGTGATTTTGGCCATCAGCTGGTCCAAGTAGTGCCATACTTTTTTTTCTCCAAGAGCGGACAGTAGAGTGTATTTACAAAAGAAAGTAAGAAATAGTAATGGTTTAAAGAGACTGAGAGAAAGCTCAGGGGTTTTCAGCTGTGCAGGTCGCACCAAATTTCACCATCCTAAAGATGAAGAGGCTGTGCTGTGCTGGGAATGGAGTATACTTGAAATAGAGAGATAGTGGGCAGACAGATCAAGGAGCAGAGCTCTGGAAAACGAAGCTTGTTTCTCCCACTGCCACCAGGAGCATGGAAAAGGCTGGAGAGGTATTCTCCCTAGGCCGTACCTGTTGCCCTCTCCCATTACTCGGTGGAGCAGCTGGCAGCCTGACTTTTTAGAGCTCTGGCAGTTACAGTGGGGGCCTTGTCTTCATATTACCCCTAATATTGTTCTTCCTTAGGTAACAGTTATTTTACCTAAGTACAGAGATAGCCTGGTGCTTAAATAACCTGACACTAGCATCTGCTGTATAAAAAGCGTTCCTTCTGATTGATATTAACTGTTTTTTATGTGTGTATAGGTCAGAATTGCGGAATTAAGTGGAAAAAAAGTAGGTTTTTTAATTCTATTAGCCCGACAGGAAAACATAGCCATGGCAACTGAGGTGGATTCTCTTCTGCTCCATGTATTGTCAAGAGCTTTGTCAGTTAATCTTCCATTACAGGGCTGTTTTACAGCTATTTTTGTTAAGAATCTGAAACAGCTGAATTTTCAGAACACCAGCTGAATTTGTAAGTCTGACAGCTATCATTGTAGTTTTTGCCTTATGAAAACAGCAAATTTAGAAGCCAACGCAAAAAAACATTAATAATGAAACCCGTAGCATCCCTTTTGCATAAAGAGAGTGCCACAGCCAGAAAGGCTGCAGTTTTTCTTCCCTTCTCAGTTTTGAAAGATTAATGGGTCAAACCTTTAGCTGACTCATGCTCTGAAAGCAAGGAACAGCTCACACATTGAAATCTTGCTGCAGAAGTTTGGGATGATATGGATAAAAGTAATTTATTTTATCCATCTGCTGGAGCTAACAACCTGAAAATGGAAGGTGTATCTGAATCAGAAGATGAGACAGCTGAGCTGATCTAACTGCTCAATACTACCGAAGGAAGGAATCTCACATCCCACCCCCCAACTTTCCAGACCTTCTCCATATTCCTAGTTCTGGTTCTCCACCTCTTCTGTTCCATGGACTCTGCTTCTCATAAGGCCATCAATGATCCAGTTCAGCTTGCTAGTGTAGAATAAAAACTCATCAGACACAAAGTGACTTGATCTTTTTTCTTTAGCTAATGAACAACACTGGACTTCTGCAAACCCTCTGATGACTGGCAGAACTGGTGCATGGGAAGGCTGGAAGCTCCAGCCAGCAGTGAAAAATGGCTGAGAAACAAGATCTCTCCCTGATAGTAGTGGTGAGCTACAGCTCAGTGTTCTTTTGGCATCTCCCCATGTGGTACTTCAGTTTATGGTTTGTCTTCAAGGGTGAAAGAGTTTGATCCGAGGTGTAGGAATGTCTGTGCTACTCCATCAGCTCTGCTGTGATGATGGCAGAGGGGCAGCAACGTGCAGTTGGCATCAGTAAAGCCTAAACTCAGCCTATGGTTTCATGGGCAGCTACAGTGCTGCTCAGTCAGTCTCATCCCTCCCCGTCCAATGAATTTCTTCTGTTTCCACCAGCCCTCCCGTTCCGTGCCAGAGAATGATTTATATAGCTGTGTAATGAATCACACAGGTCAAGCAATCTGGCACAAGAAAACAAACAACATTTCTCCATTTTGCCTCGTTGTATTAGATCAGTTCCCTTGTTTGTTCACAATGTAGCTACACAAACAGTTCTGCTGGCGCAGTGCAGGGAGTGGCACATGAACAATTGGTGGGAAGACAAGGAGGTGGGAGGAAAAAAGCCAGAATTACTTAAGCCAGTATCGTCACCAAATAAATCCTTGTAGACCCACAGCTCATGTGAACAGAACCTTTAGTCTAGTTTAAAGTGACCTTTCTTCCAGAATAGCTTCTTCTGTGTGAGAAGGAGCTTTGTCTGAACCAGCAAGGCATATTTCCAGTGTACGAAACATGTTAAAAAGAGACATTAGACCACACTATATGGAAGCAATGTGGAGGATCCACAGCCCCACACTTGCTCTATGACGAAGTCCAGTAGCAACACAACTTGTATCAGTGGGAATTCAACTGCTAGTTTGGCATGATATGCCTGTGTCAGCAGCAATTAAAAATGTCCGGAATGCTAAAGGCTGATATCCATCCTTTTGGCTGTCCCAGAACTTGTTCCTGGAAGTGTGAAAAAGAAAGTACTAAATCTGTCACCATAGCATCAAAGAATCTGAAAGGCCAGAATAAGAAACCAATGTTCAGATAAACTGTAGTTCACTTGAGCTGTCTGTATAATGAACACAAGTATGTGCAGCCACCTCCCTGGAATTTTCTCCACATCTTCTAAAAAAGCCCATAGAATCATAGCATCACAGGTGGAAGGGACCCACAAGGATCATCAAGTCCAACTACTATCCCTGTATAGGACAACCGCAACATTCACACTGTGTGTCTGAGGGCATTGTTCAAATCCTTCTCGAATATTGTCAGGCTTGGCTTCGTGAATGCTTCTCTGGGGAGCTATTCCATTGCTCAACCACCCTCTGAATAAAGAACCTTTTCCTCATGTGCAACATAAACCTCACTTGACACATCTTCCTGCCGTTCTGTCAAGTCCTATCTTTGGTCACCAGCAAGAAGAGATCAGCGCCTGCTCCTCCTCCTTCCCTTGTGAGGAAAGAGTAGGCAGCTATTAGGTCCCTCTTCAGTCTTCTCCAGGCTGACACACCAAGTGACTTCAGCCTCTTCTCATATGATTTCTGCTCTAGACCCTTCACCAGCCTTGTGGCCTCCTATGGACACTCTCCAGTAGTTTTATGTCCCTTTTATACTCTGGTGCTCAGAACTGCACACAGTACTTGAGGTGGGGCTGCACCAGTGCAGAGCAAAGTAGGACAATCACCTCCCTCTCCCCACAGGCAATCCTGTGCTTGATGCGTCCCAGGACACGGTTGGCCCTCGTGGCTGCCAGGGCATGCTGTTGGCTCATGTTCAGCTTGCCATCAACCAGAACCCCCAGGTCCCTTTTGGCAGGGCTGCTCTCCATTACACGATGATCTCTGCTGAGATTTGCATTCAACTTCGGAAAGATACAACAGGTCAGACCCATCCAGGGAAGCTCCGTGCTTCCATTGCCTCTTGGAGCTTCTTAGGCAGGCTGCTCTTGGCCTGGCTCTCTGCTTAACACCAGAGAATCCTCTTAGGTAAACAACCGTGTTACACAGCCAGTCCGAGGGGAAGTTGATATAGGCTGAAGCCTGTTCTATACAAGCATCACTCACCAAAGGAGCAGCTAATGCAAAAAAAAAAAAAAAAATTGGATAAAATGTTGCAAAATGTGGCTTTTACCGTTTCCTATTTGTACATAACCTCTACCTTTTTTCCCATGCCCCACCCTATTTTTTCCATGTAATTTATCATGACAATACACTTTCCCTTAAATGTTTTTCTATTGAAATAGCCACACACAATGCTTAGTCCAAGATATTTTCCACTGAAACACACACAGCCATGATGACGGCATTGGCATCATCACCAAAAAGGTGCTCACAGTGCTAAAATATCAGTGCAGCAATTAGAGGCAACAAAATCTGATGATTTAGAAACACCTTAGAGACATACTTATTCTTTCTAATTCAGGCTTTCTCTAGCTACATGGTATGGGAATTACTGGAAAAAATGATCTGACACCTAAAGTTAATTTATATTTAAATAAATGGGTTATTCTCCCTGCTCACATATCAGTTTAATTTTTTAGTAGTTGTATTGGAAAAGCTCCAGAGTAAATGTGAAACCTCACAAAAGGATGTAGGCACAGATTTGCCCGCAGTGCTCAGGGGGCAACAGTCCACATCTGCTGGAGCAGCTCCTGTGCTTTGTCACCTATGGCTTTGCTATCACTTGCTCTTCTCCCGAAGAACCTTGGTCTCTGGTACCCGTCTCTGTGGTGACTGGTGGCTTTCTTTTGCTGATCCATTCCTCTGGTCACACTAGTTTGTGTAAATCTGTTAACTCTCTACAACAGGCATGTTAAACTCATGACCCATGGGCCGAATCTCGCCCTCCCCCTTGTTTTATCCAGCCCAGCACCCTGTTTCTCCCCAGCGGCAGCGCCGAGCTCCTTGCTCCTGTGCTCCTGCCAGCGCCAGTCACGTGTGCAGCGTGTGACGCGCGTTACGCTGCAGGAGCGGGAGAACAGCGGGAGCCGGGAGTTTGACACTCCTGCTCTACAGAAAGGAGACTCGTGGGTATTAATGGCTTTTTTTCCCACTTAGGGTATGGTAGCACAGGCTGCCTCCAAAAACCATGTTCCTCTCCTGCCTCAGCCATCTGCTCCCTCCCTTCCATTACACATGATGGCAAACACAATTTAGATTAATTAAAACTGCGTGGAACTGCACTCTTAGCTATAATATGCTTCAAAGCTAGTCTGAGACTGCATTGTTGCTGAAGCAAGGGGGCTGTCAGGGGGATTCCCACCTTCGATGCCTTGCCCCTGTCACACACAGGGTGCAGGGACAAGCTCACATGCACAAAGATTTAACAGGCTGCCCAGGGAAGTGGTTGAGGTACCAACCCTGGAGATAATCAAAAAAAAAGATATGGAGATGTAGCACTTAGGGACATGGTTTAGTGGTGCACTTGGCAGTTTTAGGTTCACAATTGGACTTCATGACCTTAAAGGTCTTCTCCAACCTAAACAATTCTGTGATTCCATGATTTATTAGTGGGGTTCATAACCAAAGGCATACATTGCCTCTAATAGTGAAAATGAACTAAAAAGAGAGAGAGACTGAGGAAGAGTAGGGAAAGGAAGAACTCTTCTAAGTGGGCAGCTGAGAAAAAAGTGAGGGGAGAATCCCCAGAAGGCATCATCTCCTGGACTCCTCTTCAACTACTCTTCTGCAGCACTTTTCCCATGAGAAGGATATGATGTTTATTAGAACAAACTCAAATGCAGTTGTTTGTAACCACTTATGCTGCAGGTGCTGCACGCTGAATGTTGTTAAGTTTTGTGCCCTCTGAAATGTAAACCGAAAGCTACAAACAAAGGATGGGAAAAGAGAGGAAGAAAGGGTGATTCTCACGCTGGTGGCAATCGCTTCCCTTGAGAACCTGCTGCGAACATTATCAGGAGGTTCTGAGAATAACAGTATGGGAACAACAGCATGAGAAAAAACAGGGAAAGATACCATTCCAGTGGCGCTGGGAAACTTTACCAAGGGAGCTGGCGTGAGGGGACACGAAGCTGGGGGTGGAAAGCATGTAGGAGTTGCAGGTGGACAACTGTTAGCAATACAGAAGGATAAGGCACCAAAGGCACAGGCAGAACAGCCCCAGGACATGCTGCCGGTACTTGCTGTGTCCTTTTTATCAGTCACGCAGCCACACACTGAAGTGGTGAAAAGCAAGACTCTCTTCTGGGCAAAATCAGCTTGTTGGCCAGATGAAAGCCATTCAATGGAACTACTTTCTTAGGGACCCCTATCCTGTGGGGAGGTTCAGATTAGACATCAGGAAAAATTTCTTCACCAAAAGGGTTCTCAGACACTGGCAGAAGCTGCCCAGGGAGGTGTTTGAGTCACCATCCCTAGAGGTGATTAAAAGATGGGTAGTTGAGGTGCTCAGGGATATGGTTTAGTAGTGGACAAGTATGGTTGGACTCAATAATCTCAACCAAGTGATTCTATAATGATTCTATGATTCTATGTCCAGTGGCTGTCTTGAGCCAACATTTAAATATGTGGTCAGCTGGATCAGGGGTCAGATTCAGAACTAACCAAGGCAAAAAGAATTGAGTAATTTTAAGGACTACAATCATCATTAGAGAAAAGAGAGATATGCATGGGACCATTTCTCTGAGCAGCAGCGAGGGCCTAGTTTTTCTTAAACATCTTGTCAGTATGCATTTCCAGACACACTTTCCTGTCTTCTTCCTTATGTGAGCACAAGTTCCATAGTGAACATGTACAGAGCATGCATCCAGCCTTGAATTGTACTTCTTTTTGTGCTGTTTTTGTTTTCCCCCTACCTGGTTTGCCTCTTGGCTACACAGACAGTTGTGTTGGCCTGACAGAAGAGGCTGTGCAGGGGTATAAGCAAGGGCTAAAGGGACGGCAGGGAATAGATAGAATATGTAAGCTGATGCTGCTTTTAAAAATAGAATCATAGAACCATAGAGTGGTTTGGGTTGGAAAGGACCTTAAAGATCACCCAGTTCCAACTCCCCTGCCATGGGCAGGGACACCTCCCATTGGATCAGGTTGCTCAAAGCCTCATCCAACCTGGTCTTGAACACCTCCTTGGATGGGGCATCCAGAACTTCCCTGGGCAACCCGTGTCAGTGCCTCACCACCCTCACAGGAAAAAATGTCTTCCTGATGTCTAACCTAAATCTCCTCTCTTTCAGCTTAAAACTGGTAACCTTTGTCCTATCCCTGCACTCCCTGATAAAGAGCCCCTCCCTAGCCTTCCTGTAGCCCCTTCAGGTGCTGGAAGGCTGCTATAACATCTCCTTGAAGCCTTCTCTTCTCCAGGCCGAACAACCCCAGCTCTCTCAGCCTGTCCTCACAGCAGTGGTGCTCCAGCCTTCTGATCATCTATCCTTCCTCTGAACTCACTCTAACAGATTCATGTCCTTCCTGTGCTGGAAAAAGAACAGGTTAAACCATGCCTCTGCATTGCTTTGTGCCACTTTTCCACTTGAAGATTTTAAAAGGTTTTGAGATGACAAACTCAGTCTGTCTCTGTTTTGGTACAACCAGACTAGCACAGTGCTGTCTCAGTTGCGTTCTGCTGTTCCTTGCTGCCATCCTCTACTAGTATGGCTGCATTACCAAGTGGGACTCTGCCTTGTTAAATCCTTTTCAATCTATTCAATAATAAATTCTCTTCTGAAATGGAAAATGGGCACATTCTACATGGAAATGACAAAGAGGTGAGAGGGGACTGAAAAATGCTCTAGGGTATGGGATTAGAATTCCACAAGTTCCTCATGTATTTCTAAAAGGATCTGAAAACAGATTTTAAAATCAGATAAATTCAAGATGTTACACTTAGGCAGGAATGTTCAACTGCACAAGTGTGCAACAGAGAACCCACAAGTAAGGACTAGATTTTAGGAAGGAGGCTGGGGGGATTACAACAAATAAAAAGCTGAATAATATCAGCTACTGCAGCTAAGGTCTCATCTGTTTATCCAGTTCCAGCCACTACACTTCAAGAACAATATGACTCAGCTGGAGAGTGTCCAGAGATGAACAAGCAGGAATGAGAGGGTTGAAGCCATGACATGCAATGGAAAAATGGAACAAACTGGAACTTCTTACCCTAAACAACAGAAAACCGAGAAGAGAAATGATGGTAGACATGAAAAAAATTAAATGCCTTTGAAAAGAAGAAATAATTTATTTTCCACAGGACAAGAAATATTGGGTTTTAATTACTGTAAAGAAGATTCAGTCTGTATATAGGAAAAATATAGGTAATGGATGGCAATAGATTTCTGTGGAGGATGGTATATGGAGACTTTAAGATTAAAGAAATGTCAGGCAGGAATATATTAGACATAACTGATTTTATATAAGGCCAATGAGGCCAATGGCCTCTTCAGTTCACTTCTATATAGACACATTCCAGGTGCAAGGGAAGCAAGAAGGAAGCACAGAATTACTCCGAATTAGTAGAGAATACAGTATTCTGGCAGATTATACAGGAGCAGAGATAGAAGAAAGTCTCACTGGCCTCTATCTTTTACCCTTACTGCCATGGTAAGATTTGAGCTCAGGGTAGCAGCCTGTTGTATAGGCTTTAATATATATTATATATATAATATATATCATATAGAGCTTATAGTCTTCCAGTTCCTGAATGGGGCCTACAAGAAAGCTGGGGAAGGACTTTTTCCAAGGGCAAGAATGATGGGGAATGGATTTAAATTGGAAGGGGAAAGGAAATTCTTCACAATGAAGGTGGTGAGACACTGGCACAGGTTGCCCAGGGAAGCTGTGGATGCCCCCTCCCTGGAGGTGTTCAGGGCCAGGTTGGATGGGACCTTGAGCAGCCTGGTCTGGTGAGAGGTGCCCCTGCCCATGGCAGGGAGGTTGGAACTGGAGGGGCTTTAAGTTCCTTTCCAGCACAAACCATTCCATGATTTCTAATAATCCTAATCATTTGTCCTAATCGGGCGCTTCGCATCCACTGCTCTCCACTTGGTATTGTTTGCCGCTGCTGGTAATGGATCAATTCTTAGCATCTTAACTACATCTAAAGGAGATGTTGAATGGATGACAATGACACTCCAGAGACTCTTGCTGCCCCTAACTCTGTATTGTCTGCTGTTTGACTATATTTGGGGGAAATCATCAAGGCCAGATGCGCCTATGAGCAAGACAATCCCTTAGCCTGCTTCCTTCAAAATTATTATAAGACAGCTACAGAAAAGCCTTTTAAGATCTGAATTTGGTTTCTTGTATTAAAATAATGCTATTTGTATACTTGTAATCTTGTCAGATACTTATCTGAGATATAGACAGCAGGATCACACTTTCTGACTAGTTATGGACAACTCACTTTTTTCACTTCCATATATAAAACTGAAGACAGTAACAATACTGATTTCCTCAATAGTGGACTTTGACCCTATTGATGGAAAGTGCCCTTTAAAGAGTTGCTTTATTATTTTCAGGAGAAAAAAATCCTCAGATTTTTAAGGACACAGAGAGCTTTTGAGATGACTTACTGAGAAAAATGCAGATTTAAGACCTCATGAAAACTTGTTACTCAGCCTTCAACCACATGTAGCTGCTATTGTAGCTACCTAAATTTTCTTCTCTGCTCACCTTTTCCTTGGCAGTAACACATGTTTCTTTTCCCACCATTTGTGGTTCTGCTTTTATATAAAATAATCTGAACTAGATACAAAGAGGGTATTGAATGGGAGGTAATCATAGCTAAGGAGCTTCAGACAGACAGACTGACCTCAGAGGAGGGTTCAGCAGGAGCAGGATGCTGTCCTGGACTCCAGGTCATCAGGAGTTGCAATATTTTAGCCAAAACATTGCCAGTGACAAGGAAAGTGTATGAGTGTAGACACCATCCAGTTCCACTGTGGAGTTCAGTAGCTGAACTTCATGGATTTTTAAGAATAAAACAGGGTTTTATATCATCCAACTTAACCTCCTGTTTAATAAACACAAGAGAACTTTACTGAGTTAGTGTTGAGCTCAAAATCTGATGTGTATTAAAAGCATTTTCCACCAAGGCATCCAGTCTTGACCTGAATACTTGAAGGAATGGAAAATATACTGCTTCCCATGGCAGTCTGTTCCACTGGTTAATCATCCCACAGTTGAATAATTGTACCTTATTTCTCATGTGAAATTTGCCTGGCGCCAGCTCTTATCATCTCTTCTTGCTGTGTATCTCTCTGCTAAAATGAAGAGACCTGGTACCTTCTCTGTAAGAATAGATCTTGTCATCTGTTTCTGGGTTTTATTTTTCAAAGATGAAACATTCAGGCTCTTTAAAGGTAGAAATCAGCAAGCACATTGTAAACAGCTATGCTTACAGGGGTGCCTGCTGCAAGGACCCTGTGTACGCAGCCCATCAAACCTCTTGCCACTTCCGTCCTCTGGAGGTTCCTGTCTGCTGCCAGACCTGTTTCCCAACCTGCTTCAGTCCCAGATAGTTTTGTTTGCTTGATTCCTTTAACAGCATCTTGGCTCACTGTGACTGGATGGGGCAGCTTTACTGGCAGATCTCAGGCGGCAGCACTACTTGGTGGGAGGAGGAGGCTGAGGGCCAGCAGCTCGCACAGCCAAGCTCAGGAGAGGATCTGCATCCGCAGCCATGGGACTCTGGTCACAGTTGTGTGACAATTTAAGCCAGTCTAATTGCCAGGGCCCTGATCAGTGGCTGTTCGATCCTACCTTGCTCCTAGTGGCAGCTCTCACGCTCTTACAACCCTTGATGACCCACTCCAAGGCAATATATTAGCAGAAATTTTCACCTTTTTTCCCCCCGATGTAGCTTCCTACCACTCTGGTGCCCTGAACCAGCTCATCATGGGACTGGACAAGTTCCAGTGTCAGCACAGTGGAGGGCACTGAAATATGTGTTCATATTATAGGTGTCAGCCCCTACTGCCATTTTTAATCTGCCTGTGACCATGAGTCACATTCCTACATTTACAGCAAACGTCACAGTTCAACACCTTGCTCACAACCCATCTGTAGAGCTAAAACCACCTCAAAGCTGGCCATTTTAAGTGGTAATATTAAGATGGTATTTTAAAATTGTTGCTGGAGGAGCCCTGCCTGCTTCTTGGACTACAGACTACGAAGAAAACTGGAAATCAGTGTATTTTCAAGGTCCCTGAGGATACCCACTGGAATGCAGCCACTTTGTTAAAGACCTGAACTGGAGGCCAGATGTTTAGGAAGAAGGCCACAGTTAGCAGCCTTCAGCTGCTGCACATCAGGATCATATACAGGCTAGTGCAGAACACTGTTATTTTGCTCTTGGCTCACCAATGAGATGTTCAAATACTAGAAAAGAAACAGACTGCCTTGTTTTGGTTTCAATAGTGCCAATCACCTAATCAAGCCTTTATTTATTTCACACAGGGAATGACACTTCAGGGTTAAAGAATATATGATATCTTGGTGATACTCACGCTCCTACAGATTCCCAGAGCAGCTAAACAGGCACTGGCCGTCAGGCTGCTGGTCACGATCATCTGTCTTCCCCTCGTGCATGTTCAGTTCCTATGCTTGATAGTTCTGATTCATAGCAATATATAAAGTAATTAATTCCTTACCAAATGCTGGTGACACATCCTCCAGAAGGAGAAGTCTTGAAAGCTTTTGAATAAAGAAAATAATTCATATATCATATCTCTGTTTTCTCTCATAATTCCAGAAATTTGTATGGTTCATATTGGCATGCTTTGTTTTTTTGAAAATAGATGTTGGAATATAGCCAGCTGGCACAATCAAAACGAAGTTATCTATCTACCTTGTTTCTAGGTTGAAGAAGTGAGTCCAGTAGTAGAAACAGTTTTTATGTGGCTTGAAAATTTCACAGCAATAAAGGATATGGCTAATTTTAAATGCCTGTACGTATGCAGTTATTATATACGCAGCATTTCCACACCTTCTCAGCTGTAATTATATGCTGAAGTTCTATCAAAGAGTTTAAGGCAGTGAGAGGGAGGGTCTGAAGACATTTTACAACAAAATTATAAACACTGTAACAAGATTAAGCAGGTCCCACTATCTCATGCTGTTGGCACTCAAAGCCAAACAAGGTAATTGAATATAGATGTCTAAATTCTATGGCAGCGATGCATCATCTTTAATCAGGATGCCCACCAAAATGTTGGTGCTTGTGTGGGAACTACATTCGATGTGCATTGTTATCTATGTAGTTAAATATCCTGTCCTTGGTAATGGCCAAATGCCACAGAGCCAGATGTATGAATACTTGTGGTTAGTGGTTTCTCCCTAACAGTAATCACAGTTCAGCTACTTTGCCAAGTGCAAGGTCCTGCACCTGGGTCAGGGCAATCCATGGTTTCAATATAGGATGGCGGGCAATGTGATTGAGAGCAGCCCTGTGGAAAAGGACTTGGGAGTGCTGGTTGATGAGAAGCTCAACAAGAGCCGGCAATGTGCGCTCACAGCACAGAAGGCCAACTGTGTCCTGGGCTGCATCAGAAGCAGTGTGGCCAGCAGGGACAGGGAGTGGATTCTCCCCTTCTACTCTGCTCTTGTGAGACTACACCCGGAGTACTGTGTCCAGTTCTGAAATCCTTAGCATAATAAGGGTATGGAACTATTGGAATGGGTCCAGAGGAGGGCCATGAAGATGATCACAGGGCTGGAGGACCTCCCATATGTGGACAGGGTGAGAAAGTTGGGGTTGTTCAGCCTGGAGAAGAGAAGGTGCCAGGGAGAGCTCATAGCGGCCTTCCAGTACCTGTAGGGGCTACAGGAAAGCTGGGAAGGGAAGGGACTTTTTCCAAGGGCAAGCAGAGACAGGACGAGGGAGAATGGCTTTAAATTAAAAGAAGGAAGATTTACATTAGACTTTAGAAATAAATTCTTCACGATGAGGGCACTGAGGCACTGGCACAGTTTGCCCAGGGAAGGTCTGGGTGTCCCCTCCCTGGAAGTGTTCAAGGCCAGGTTGGATGGGTCCTTGAGCAACCTGGTATGGTGGGAGGTGTCCGTGCCCATGGCAGGGGGTTGGAACCGGATGATCTTTGAGGTCTCTTCCAACGCAAACCATTCTGTAATTCTGTTACTCTACATTCATACTGAAGAGATTTTAGGGTTTGTATCTCTTCCATACCACAGTTGATCTCTGCTCCTTTGGTGCTTGTGTTTTTCATGAAAATACACATGAAAAATTTAGAAAATACTTTTTTCAGCCCAGTTAATTGCTAAACCTCACACCTCGTAAGTCAAAGGAGGTTGTACATATTTTGAAATACTATTTCCCTCCTTCCTTTTCATGCAGTTCTGTTTCAGTGAACAGCTTCTTGTGAAAAGCATGTGTATGGAAGAATCCCAGAGTGCCTCTTTTAAGCGTTCATTTCATGCACTTCATCATAGTCTCCTTCCGTTGTCCTGTTTCTAAAATTAAGTTTCAGTATTTTTAGTTTAATACCCATGGTTTTCCATTCTTACGTGATTTTTACTGCCCATCTCTCAACGTTTTTCTTTCAGCTATGTTCTTTATTAGGCACAGTGGCCAAGCTGAGCATGTTATTCCAGAATATCCCTTCAGAAACTCTTTGCACTGTATCCAGATCTCTCTTTCCTGAAATAAAAATGACCAGTCTGCAGGTTTTGCCTCCCTACTTCTCACATCTTTTCCAGCTCAGTAATGAACATTCATAAATAAATCCTTGGACAACACCCCAGCCAAGGAATATAATGTAAGTAGCCCCCAGACATCAATTTTACAGACAATAATACAAGTTGTTTTCTTATTATGTAAACAAGAGTGTAGTTTGGGTAGAAAATACTTTATGGATGTCTGTTTTATGATGCTCTTCCTTTGGAAGAATCAGAGCAAGTAGAAAGAGCAATTCTTCTCCCATTTAGACCTCACAAGAATGGCTCTTGGGACAGCATTGCCTCTGGCATTTATGACAGAGCAGGTAACAACATCATCACCATCTCTCCCAGGTCTGCGTATCATGTTATTGCATCAAAAGTGCCAGTATTGCAGTCAGATGCCAAGCTGTGAGGACCAGGACGTCTCCTGCCACTTGCCAGCTTGGCAAAGCCGTGCTGAATGCTGCAGCTTCTACTCCAAACTTTTGACTACTGCGTGTTAACTCTTGGCTGTGAAGAACGTGGGTGGAGTAAGTACTGTTTTCTCCTGCCTCTGGCCTGTGATGGTATTTTCCTTCTCTCAGACAGCTTCGTTATTCCTTGCAAAGAACTTATTCAAAAGATTATTCCAGTCCAACTCTCTGTCATCTGATTCTTCCCCTCTTCCCATTTTATTGATGAATCCAGAGTATTATAATGTACAGGTGAGACCAAAGTTTCCTTTTCAAAAGGTGTGTGAGGATCTGTCATATTTTGATAGTAGCTTTGCTACTAGCTGTGTGCATTGGCTGCCCACGTTCCTTCTGAGGCAGTTTTAGTCTGTGACCCGTCTCTGGCAAAAGTGACCTAGATTTTGAAAATGAATTATTCAAGCTCTCTAAGCTAAGTTGGCTGGTTTTCACTCAAATGGGTTAGGAAGCATTCCTGCTGTTTCACCAGAAGAGACCTATGGAGTTGGTATTTTAAAAAGGTAGAAAGAATAGCAGCTTCAGGGAGGGGGAAGACATGGTGACACAGGCAGAAGCGGCCACTCCTTCCACCAGCAGCTGGCTGTGGAAGAGAACATTTGTCTATAGACTTTGTTTGGCTGCTGCCCTATGGAGCTTAAGCCAGTAAGGCATGTGGCTAGGACTGAGAAGAAGCCCCAGGAGACCCAGAGCAGAGAGTTAAAAGTAGACTTAGAGGGCTCAAGAGCGTTGGTTCATATGTGCCTGACGGATACTTCTCCTGGAGCCTAAAGGAGGAAAGAGAAGTTGGCTGCTAGGTGAAGGAAGCGATTGGGTGTGGTCAGAGCCTGGAGGGCTCTGCAGTAGATCAAAGTTTGGGTTTTTTTTTGAGAAAATTTTCAGAAATTTCAAACAAAACGTCCAGAGAGTTTTAGCTCTTTGAAAAGCCTTTCCTTCCCTTTTGCACAAGAATGATCTACAAGTGATGTTCTCTTTTTGTTACCTTACTGATCAGCACAGGGACTCACAATTCTCAGCTGGGCGGATGTAGCCCAGGGGAACATTCACAACTTGACAAAATAAGTGCTTTCTAACTTTGCACATTGCTGGGCAGAACGCTTGTAGCCACAACATCTCATTTTGGCCTTTAAGATGATTTATGAAAAATTAGACACATACATGTGTTCCAAGGCAATCCAGGCTTACCATTGGCAAGGCCGAAAAAGGTTTTTGGAAAGGACATAAAATATCACCCTTCAGATTTAAACCTGGTCTACCAATATAACTTTCATATGGGATGCATCCTCCTACTTCTGCTTTCTGCAGGGCACCTTCTGCAGAAACATAACAGACGATAAGATCAGGAACCTCTCTACTATGTGGATTTGCAAGTATGCATCAACACTTACAAGAGGATGTGCTACATTGTGCTCATCATAGACAAACACTCAGGAGGAGACTGTGGGCTAGATGAGCTTGACCTAAGTCCAGCCAGGACGTCCTATGGGAACAACCTTGGGGCCAACAGTGCCTCCGTTTTACACCTAAGAAAGCAATGAAAGGTGAAATGGAGAACATATTGCTGATGCTCCTTTTCAGAGAACCAATACTGGAGTTTCCAGGCACAAAATAAATATGATTTCCCTTCATCTCTCAGCACTAAATCATTGGATGAGCATTCACGAGTGTGCTGTATAGTTTTATTGGCATCTCATTGGATCTTAAATGCTTTAAAAGCTCTGTAATAAGTATCCACAGTTTTTGAGTCATGCTACCATTTATTCTGCATTCCCATAACTTCCTTCCTTAGTCTTTGCTAATAACCTCATTTTTATCCTCCCATACTCTGCCATTTCCCAGCACGCTTTGTGAAGAAAACTCATGCTAAGAAATAATTTCTCTGCAATGTCTTATCATCCTTCTTTGTTCCCCTCACTTCCTGACTTCACCACAAACAAGATTCACAGGCACCTTACCATTACATTTCCTATATATCCTATGCAAGACGTCCTGCATATGGGTTGGAAAGCTAAGCAGATGCCAGATGGAAAGTTGCCCTAATTCCTTCCTCCTGTGAAATCATTCTGTACCCTTTTATGTGGGACAAAATAGCATGTGATTATGTAAATAAAGATGTAAAACTAACATATATGCTGTGGCAAAACAACTAGTACCCTTATTCCTTCAGTTTTTAGGGATGAAGAATGAAAGAAGTATTGCAAGTGATGAATCTTGACCCGTCTGCTTGACTGCTTAGGCTGCTTGAGCTATAGGGACAAACTATATTCACTGGCAGGGTAAGGTAGTAATTGTCCCATAGCAACTGTCAGCCTATATTAGGAACAAATTCTTCACGATGAGGCTGGTGAGGCTCCGGCATAGGTTGCTCAGGGAAGCTGTGGATGCCCCCTCCCTGGAAGTGTTCAGGGCCAGGTTGGATGGGGTCTTGAGCAGCCTGGTTTAGTGGGAGGTGTCCCTCCCCATGGCAGGGAGGTGGAACTGCATGATCGTTAAGGTCCCTTCCAACCCAAACAATTCTTTGATTCTGTGATACCTGCTCTGTGCTGGAACATAGTTACTCAAGGATATTCAGGTATTTTCAGGCAATTGAGATGGGATTCATTGCCCCCAGCGCCCTGTGTCTGCAGCAGAGGTGCCTCTGTCTCAGCTGATCATCTTGGAGTCCATGTGCAATCAGTGGAGGAGGCAGCACCATTCATCTACTCTGGTTTAGATATTTGCTTTAGGATAGGGAGATTTCTGTACCACATGTCTTGCTATGAGTGTAGTAAAGGGATGCAATACAATCCAAGACTACTAATCTTACAACTGAAAAATAAAAAAAAGAATAGATTAACTCAGGGCTTAACATTACATTCTTTACTTCCTCTCAGACCACATTCATACCTGATGTGAATAGGCCCCTGGTGAGTGGATCCTATCAAATAAGGACTGAAATTTTCAAGTGTAAATTGAAAATTATTTGCTTTTTGGGACAGTGCTGTGTTACATAAAGGTGACTAATTCCACAGCACTGCACAGGCACTGCATCAGATCAAGATGTTGGTGAAGGAAAGGCAAGTAACAGTGTAATAGAGAACTGTAACAGAGAAAGCCAAGTGCAGATTTTACTAGAATGTTGGGATCAACGGATCTGAAGCCGCAGCAATAACTGCAATCAAAGGACTAACATCTGGCAAGTTCAGTCCTATCCTAGAAGTTTCTTGTGTGGATGAATAAAGCACCGAGCTGAAGATTAGGTCCTCCACCACAGACAAAATAATGGGCAGACAAGTTGCTGCTGCCAACCATGAAAGACAGTTAGAAAAACTATTAAGCACACCTCTTGTCCTTGAGAAAAGGAGGGTTGTTTTCCATTCTACCGGGTATTGTCCTCTCTTTTTATTGAGAATTTATATTCTTGCACCTGGAGCTCTTTCTTTATCAGAATAAAACATTCCTGCCTATCTGCAAAAGCCTTCGGGCATCATGCCAGGTCTGCAGCATTTCCCAAAACATACTGCATGTTTAGCGGAGAGCAGAAAGGGTTTATCCAGAAGAACAGGGTGCACAAGACAAGGTAAAACTGCTGAGATGCCTGCAAAAGGCTTAACAGAGTTCAGAGGGAACCTTGACTGATTTCACTTTACTGACTGATTTCACTGAGACAGATTTAAGGATTTCTATTCCTGATGAAACTGCTGTAGCAATCTACATCCAGTTCTGAGCAGCTCTGTTCAGACACAACATGCACTGACAGATGCTTTAACCCTAGGGTAGCCGTAGATAGATGTTTAATGGTGAGAGGCACCTGAGCCAGTTCCCTGATCAATTGGTTTTGCCTCCTGACAGTCCTCAGTTTTTGTACATTTGGGAAAAACAAGTTCAGTGAATACATAGTCATTGCCTCTCAAAGATATTTTCCTTATCAATTACTGCCATGTAGTAGTTTAATTCTTCCACATATTCTTCCACATATTCCACCTAGATTGCACTGGAGATTAAAAAGAAATAAGACACCACACAAAGCAAAAGACCTGAAGAAACTGCACCTCTGTATATGATGCCCTACTTTCAAACATGCGAGTCAGTTGAGGGTGGGCTAGGAGGTCTAGAAGGGCTTTTTCAAAGTAGGATATTTATCTCATAAGACTGTAATCACAGCTGTAACTGCTCTGTGTGGGTTCCAGGCTAGGATGGCATTTGTGAGCTCCTCCATAAAATCAGTGAGGCTTTTCTTGCTGTGCTGAAGTAACTGCTTATGAGGTGTTTAAATACCTATTCCAAAACCTCCATCTACTTAAGTAGAATAGCACCTTAGCAGTCCTTAGATTATTAATGCAGCATTGACTGTGTTCTTTCTACATAAAATGTAGTGGTATCTTGGGACTTGGTGTATCCTTTCCTGGTGTATCTCTTTCTTGTTCCTATGGCTTGAGATATATTACACCATTTTATATACATTACATTGTAGACATTTTTGGGACATATGAAGAGCTTGTATTTTGGAAAACCATCTTATTTTTTCAAGCTATCCCAGCTGGCTTAACGAAAGACTGCTTGTCTCACCAATGCCCACTTGCAGTATAAACCTCCCTGACTATGCAACAGATGGCAGAAACCTGATACAGCCTGGAAGTTTTCTGCCTCACTTGGGCAGAAAAGGTGACGACCTTTTATACCAAAATGTGATAATTTACACACACAAAAAAACCCAGAAGTATTTTACCACAAAAGTGCATGCTTGCAGCAGTGTGTTGGCTTCAGAAACTAGCTGAGGCTTTTCAACTAGAAGCATGAAAGAATCAAAACCAGAAGAACGAAGAATTTGTAACAAAGGAAGTACAGTGCTAGTGTTTATGAAAGAGGACCGTGGAAATCTCCACCAGAAAGCTCTTGTGAGAAGATATTTACCCCAGGTTTTTCAACATTTGTTTATTTAATTGTTATTATTTACTCGTACTGCGGTGGCTCAGAAGAATCTGGGCTCAGCACTGGATACACATGGGCAAATAGTTTTGCAATCTAAATCCAAGACAAAAAAACCCCAACAGATCTATATGGAGAGTGAGGAAATGATGCATCTGCATTAGTCAGCAAGACAGCATGTCTTGCCAAGTATTTTCTAGGCATCAGGGCCAAGGAGAGCTTTGAGGAGGAATCTGAAGAAGAACAATGAATGTGGCTCATGACAGATATTTAATGGGGACAGTGCTTTTCTGAAAACGTGGCAAATAGGGCATGAGGCAGAAGCAGGAGCCGCTGTCTCAACATGGATGATATAGGAAGAGATAGGAAGGAAAAGCTGTGGACATCAGCGAAGCTGAAGAGATACCACTCAGTTCTGATGAACGCAGAGGGGAAGTCAATAAGATAGTGTAGACGTGGCTGTGCTTCTAATATAGGGATTGTACATAATAATGGCATAGTTAGTGTTACCCTTATTATGAGTAAAGCTATCCACAAGTTTCATACTCTTAAGTAGTTTAATCGCAGGCAATTTCTACAGCTTACTCATGAAAAAGGCTTAAAGCTTGTACAGAATTTTTAGTCTGTGAGATGCACAGGAAAACCTTTATCCCAGAGGAACCTAAACAATTGAGACAGTCTGCATTTAAATGAGTTCAAAAGAGGTCAAAGAAGTCAAAACTGATACCCAGCATATGGGCCTGACTGGCAAGCAAGATGACGATACAGTACATGGTGACTGAGAAAATGATAAACAGGTTTTGGTAGCGAAGTCTGAAATATCTCCCTAAGTTAAATGGAGTGTAAACACCTTGTGCATCCACAGAAGATGTCAAATCAGGATGAGATTTCACTTTGGACAGAACGGATAGGACTCAGATGTCACTGTAACATACATGCCTATATCTGAGCCAATCACCCAAGCTCCCTTTATAGGCATTGGAGATCTATTAAGTGGATTTCAGGGCAAAATCCCTTTCATCCACGCTAAATATCTAACACAGATCAGTTCTGGATAAATAGGTCCCTAACCTTGGTCCCTGAAAATACCTGTTTCTCTCCACTGATTACAAAAGGCAATTGAGATGCCTAGTTTAGCTGTAGACATCAATGCTACACATGCCTAACATTAGGTGAGGTGACTCAATGCTAGTGACAGATCTGGAACAGAACTGGAAGACTCCAGAAGAGACCTGGTAGATTAATGTACATGTGAATGTTAGACTTCCCAGAAGTAAAGTGGGAAGACAACAAAAGTCTGGATGTTTTTGTGTATTTGTGCTGCTCATCAATATATTGTGTATGAAATTGTTGCTTCCAGAAAGAATGGAAAAGTCCCTGCTCTAGATGGAGGCTTGCGCTGCATTGCACATTGGCTGTACCAGCATAAGGGAAGCAACAAAGTGTTCTCCCTGATGATTGCACTTAAACCCAGTTCCAAGAATACTGTCTCTATATCCAGCAAACTCTCTTGGACATGTACATTTCCTTTGGCTCTCAAGTACTAAGGCTACAAAATACCATATAAGTTCATGAAATGCCCAGAGTTATTTCTTTGAGAAGAAAGCTTTCGTCGCTGCAAAGCTGAGTGCAGACATGAATAAATGTCTCTTTTACTGCTGGCAAGGGCAGGTGGTCATTCTGTGAACATGTCACAGCTGTAAATAAGTCAGATCTGGTGTGCACTATTAAGTTGTCTCTCTTTCCCACCCAGATATCTCACAGCTTTGGATGAAGGGTATTTGGAGAAAAGAATGTTTTTAAAATAGCAACTTTGGCAAACAAAGCCAAAGCTCAACATTTTAATTAGGATCTCACCACTGCCATAAGCTGAATTATGCCAGGATGAATCCTTTGAATGGAAAAATAAGAATTGTGTGAATAAATAAAACAATAAATGCTGTGAGGCAATAAACCTAAAGCCTTTGGTTGCATGGTAAATCGCTATATGGTGCCTATATGCAGGGAAAGGATAAAAATAGTTTGTGACTTTTGATCTCCACAATAAATAAACATTCATAAGTTATAAGAGAAGAGGAGGAAAAAAAAGAGAATTTGTAGCTGCGCTAATTCCTGTGGTTAGAAAGTATTTGTTAATGATGGGATATCAATAATAACCAGGAAGCAGAACAACAAACAACATAAAATAGAAAACTCAAAGGCAGTCAGCCCAGAGTTTTCCATCAAAGTCAGCTAACAAAAAAAAAACCCCAAAAAACTATTGTGGATGAACTGACCACTGTGTTTCTTAAGGCTGATGACGTGATGACTGCTTTGATTTCAATGTGATGTGAAGCCAGACCAGCACACCGTTATCATGGACCCATTGTTTCATAGCAGTGGAAATGCTGTTGACTTAACGGGGCACGTCCTGACTGATTCAGACCAGAACCTGTGATTGGAAGAAGCCAACTGGAGTAGATGTTTTGATCCTAGTGGACAACTTTTAGTCCTCTAACTTCCCCAGGTATCTACTCCCATAGATAAATCAAGTGTCAGGTAACTGATGTGGTAAAAGGCCAGAGCAATGAGTGGCACAGAGGGGCTGTAATGAAATTAGAATCACAGAATCGTTTAATTTGGAAAAGACCTTCAAGATCATCAAGTCCAACTGTAAGCCTAACACTGCCAAGTTCACCACTAACCCTTGTTCCTACGATTTTTGAAGTCCATCAAATTTCTTCTTGTGCAGAGGCAGTACAGAACTGACATATACATGCCTAAGTCCTATGGGATTTATTCTATAGTGTCATAAGCCTAAATTTTTGCAGCTGACAGTACAGGGCCAGGGTGGAGATGTATGCTATAACAATTGAACATGCAGGTCATGGAGCTGCAGTGGGGATGGGAACACATGGCAATGGAGAAGGAGACAGTGGATGGTATCTGGGCAAGAGATCCTCTGTGCCAAGACTCATGTCGATGACGTCACACCCTTGGCAGAGTTGTGCAGGTACTCTCAAATCTCTGTTTTGAGATGCAGACCACAGCTCTGGCCTGATTTGCCTTCTGTTCCACAGGGTTATAAAAATGCCTTCACAGGAAAAAGGAGTCCCCTGGGAAAATCTCCTGTTGTAGCATGTCAGCTGCCCATCTCCACACAAGAGGGTGCTGTACAGAAGTAACCCTGCCTACTTCACATCCCTTCATCAGATTCTAGAAAAAAAAAGCCCTACATACTTACAAATTATTTCATTTATTGTCTTAGAACAGCAGATTCCCTTGTTGCTGGTGCTTTAGTACCCACCTATTGATTTGGAAAAGTCACAGCAATTTGCCCATGCATGAAAACCCACTCAGCAGAGTTTTCTTCCCACATTATTACGAGTCGTCTTTGCCCCTAGCCTGAAGCTTAAAGACATCTTGTTCAATACCACATTATTATTTAATGATGTTTCTCCTGCATCAAGGCCATTAGCAGACTGCACAAGTACCTAAGTAAAGCTCATGAATAGTTTTAAGGTCTTACTGAATTAACATCTGGTTAAGTTTATGATAAATTGTGTTAAACTGCAGAACTACATCTTGAGAAATAAGAACTCTTAGTTCCCCCTGCGCAGACTAGGAAAGCACTAGATCCCTTTCAGAAAGGAAATCCAAATTCATCCTAAGCATCGTTTGGATGTCTGAGTCAAAGGTTTAGTAACATGTCTAGCCAAGCCGCAGAACGTTTTTGCATCTGGAAGCATCCCATTTGCTAAACTGCTTCAGTCTGTGAACAATTCCAAAATACACTCTGCTTTATTATTGTAAAGGAATGTAATGTTATATAACCAAACGTGAAAGCCCATATTGTGGAACATTTCAGAAAGAACAACATGTGAAAACTGCACTTTTAAAACAAGGTTTGAATTTAACGGAGAAAATGGCCTCAACTGGTCTGCATGTGTCAATAGTTTACTTTACGTAATCGGCTGAGGGCAGAGCAGTCTGCCAGGAGAACTGCTTTTAAAATTAAAATCACACCGGTGGAATGGGAATAGTTTTCTAACCTTCAGAGCAGAGACAGGCCTAAGCCACAAATGTCAGGTCTGGGTTGTTCAAAAGTTCGAAGCATTTAGATCCTGGGGTATTGCCTCGGTTCCATCTTTGAAGCAGATTTAGGAGTTATCCTCAACGAGTTATGGCTGTGTCTGTCTTCCTAGGATACAAAGAAATCCTGAAAGGTTATAAAAATAAGATCCTGTGATGAGGTGGATTTTCTGGGAAGAATTAGCAATATTAAAACTGACTTTGCCGTGGTTTTACTGAATGGCTTCTTGGCCTCTGAAAAGCATCTTGAGTGCTTCTTCATCCTTTACCTCTTAAGTGAAGGGCTGCTGAAATATCAGCCAAGCTCATTTTAGGCCCAGATATGTAGTTATATTAGAAGGGAGATTGTGGTATAGTGAAAAAATGCCAGCCCAGACCTTACGGAAACCTTTTAACTTGCCCATGCCTCAGATTCCTGCCTATAAAAAAGAGAAGTAGTGTTCCACCTGAGGATAGTACTGCAGGAATATGTGAGAACTATCTCTTTGTTTGCAAAAGGCACCGCTTACTGACAAGACAGCATGAGGTGCTCAGGGATGTGGTTTAGTAGTGGACAGGTACAGTTGGGCTCAATGATCTCAAAGGTCTTTTACAATCAAATGATTCTATGATTCTATGGCAGAGCAAGGTATTAAAGATTTTCGTACTTAAGCAAAAATGGAAGGTTTAATTTAAAAGAGAGGAATGGATACCAGTGTGGCCTTCTTTTCAGTTCTTTGAGGTTTCTTTTGTATATCATAAAGCTGGACCATAGAATTATAGAATCATAGAATCATCGAGTGGTTTGAGTTGGAACGGACCTTAAATATCATCCAGTTCCAAACCCCTGCTTCTTGGAGTTTTTGTCCTTTATTACACTGCAAAATTGCCCTTTTTCCCAATTTGGAGTTTAATAGCTCATCAGCTAATTGTGCTCCTCTCCATCGCTTTGTAGGTTTGACAAAAAGGAGGTGGTTTTCTGGACAAAGAAGGGACAAGAGTCCTCAGGGTAACACCGCTCCCCATTTCTGCATTGCTGTTATCTAAGGAGGATACCAGCGTGCTTGATAAACTGTGGGCAAAGTCTGTCTCTTAGACACACAGCTTCTCTTAAATGCACTGAAGAGTACGAACGCAGTTCTCTGTGCAGCCATCCTTCTCTAGCTGCATTTCAGTAGCAGGCAACCTCTGTGATGGGAAACACAGCAGCCCTTCCCATTCTGTACCACCAGGATTACACAAAGGAAGGGAAGTGAGGAATACGTCATCCAACTGAAACTACAGAGAAAATTCAGGAAGAAAGAAAAACATCTGAGTTGGAATACAGCCACGTCTCAGAGGTTAACACCCTACTTCTGTGAATAGTGCCGTAGTTGTAATGATAAAAAAAAGTGGTCAAGGCCTCATGTTTCATTCAAAGGAAGGTTTTTCAATTCAGTTTCCACTTTAAAAAAATCAAAATTCAGAGCAATGCAGTTCTTTCTTGGCATTCTAAAGTTCTGGGTAAAGTGTGCAAAAAATGGGATACATTTTTTGGTTAGGAAATCTTTAAAAGTGTGGTCAGGATCCAGTGAGTAAATCAGTTAATAATTCTCAGCCTATGAATTCTGAATAATTTGTTTACATACTGAACTATCCATTATTCATGTCGTGTGGCCAATCACTTAAGGCTTTGTTTTCAGTGCAAAAGGGATCTGTTCTTCTCTTGGAGGTACCTGGGCCAGATCAGCTTTTCTCCCCACAGCAGCATTTTTCCTTAAGCTTAGAGAGATAGAAACGATCCATTAGGATTTATGCTAGAATAACCAGCTGGAGAAAGACAGCTATTTTAATGGAAAAAACCACTGGGCTTGTGTTTGTTTTTTGTTTGCTTTGCAGCAAACATGTCATTTTTGTCCAAGACATTGTTTCAGCTCCCTAATAGAATGACGGAAATTTTTAAAGCAGAACAATGAAATGGCATTCCTCTGGAAAAAAAAATAAATCTGGTTGTCATCCAACTATTTGCAAATAATTCTGAGTGCAGAAGCCAGAGTAAAACAAACTCATTAAAGTATTTGCAAATACATTTAGTATTTTGTATTTTTCAGTAGATTCTGGTTATTACCAAGCTTGGGCATTGCTGTATGCAAAGAAGGGAATCCGATTTCCTGTTCAGCATCACTGGTTTCTCACTCGTTTGATCCCAGTCAGTAAATAAAGTCATGCACCACAGCAGCTCAGCTTTCTTCTATCTTATGCTCCATAAAGTTTTAACTCCTTCTGATAAGAAACAAGGTATCTAGAGGTAACAAGGAGGCCTGGCAAAAAAACCAACTGAACTAGAAGCTTACCTTTTGAATGCCTTTCTTGTTATTTTAAGGTCTGCTTGTCAAGTGAGGTGACATTCAGCATTGAGCTGGATCTCAGAATCTCAGCCTTAGTCATTTCTGCTTAATGCAATAACCTCTTGAATGAAATAGTTTATTTCCTGGCAAAGGGCTTAACAGAGAAATTAGACTGTGCTCTGGCATGGCACTTAGATTAGCTTCCAGAAAGCTTGTGATTATCTTCTGAAGCCAGCTGAGCCAAGAGTCTGTTCTTTATCAGTGCTTCTTGGTCTGTTCTCTCCTTTTCATACCAGTTTTACACAACACATCAAGATAACAATTGGGACTGCTTGGGAAACTGTTCTGGTTTGGTTCAGGACATCACTTCTAATTTTTTGTAGCTTCATTTTGTTGCTGCAGTCTGCGTCTTGGGCAGCTGTAGCAACATTGATTATCATCTGAAAAAATTACTCAAGCCCTTAACCGACTGCTAATAATCTCAGTTATTATTGATTATTCTTCCAGCCATCTTTCCCATTCTACTGGTCCACTTGGTTAATCTTTGAAAGTCAAAGTTGCTGAACTTCAAGATTTTATGCTAGCCTAACACTCATGGAAGTCAATGGAAAGATTTGTACTGACTCAGGGTCTCTGGGTTATGGTCCAGGTCCAGAAAGGCATTTCCAAGTTATGATACTCATTGTAGCTTGAGAAAAGTGCTTAGCTCTGGGAATGTAATTCATAGTGCTGAGTTTGGTACATTCACTTTATAGTAAGTAGCAGAAGTTTGAAGCAGGCACTTACTTAAAAAATATAATTATCTTTTTTACTTTCTACAAAGAGGATTGTTTCTGATTCCTAGCAGATAAGTACCATTATCATTGTTCCAGGGTGCACCAGCACCTCAACAGACAAGCCAATATTCCATCAGTATATTAACAAAATTACCTTCTCTCTCTGAAAGGTTGTCCCTTCATATAAAGTCTGGAACGTGTGAGATGGAAGAGATATTAAAGCTTCCATTGCTGCTGTTTATGGAGTTCTTGTTTTTAAATGAAGTCCAAAAAAGTCATCACATTGTTCTGTCAACATGTGTTTATCAGAGGAGCAACCTGATCGTGTAAGAGAGACAACAACTTTCATTACCAATATAACAAAGGCCTATAGAATGACTTCCTTCTCTCCTCGAGACTTTCCCTCTACAGGTACAGAGGCAGGTCGTTTCCCCACTACTCATTTCTTAGTCTGTTAGCTTGGAAATGCCCACAAACCCGCAGAAAATACCAGGTAGCATGAGGTTTGTGAGAGACATTCCCATGTAGAAAAACGGGACTGCAAGTGTGAAGCATTTTGCTGTGTGCTACTGGCTGGTCTTGAAATCATCACAACTTGCAGGAGTTGCCAGGAGTGAAAATCTTCAAATCCCTTTCTACTAATCTCTTGAGCTGATCAGGCCCTTTCCTTTCTTGGGCATGAATGAAAAAAAATAATTTTCAGAATGCTTAAACCAACATCTCCATCTAAGTATTTCTGCATATGCAGGCCAAACATGCAAAACCATTAAAGCAATGACAGAAAAGTCCAGAGGAATGTGAGCTATTTTAAAGTGACCAAATGTCACAGAGACTCCTTCTTGAAACTTATGCATTTTGCTGGAGAAAAAGACCCTTCCTGTGTTTTGTTCCATCCTGCTAGAGAACTCCGCAGAAGACGACCCTTTCCATGGTTTGTTCCATCATCCCAGCGAACTTTATGACAGGAATACAAGTGTGTTTAATTCCAGAGAGCGATCAGAAGTAGGAAGAAACTCTGCTCAGTTGCCTAGCAGCAGAGCATGGAGTTAAGGGAATAAAACAGAAGGAAGAACTGCTTGCATGCTGCCACGAGAAAGGTGCTTCAACCCCGAGCTGAATAGCTGGCAACTCCCAAGAAGTTTAGGTATAGCTGGTCAGCACCAAGTTCCAAGCCTGAAGTCTACAGAGAAGTTATTGGCAGTGTTTAGGGAACTTGCTCTCCCTTCCTTTGCTTTCCAGCCACTAAGTTGCTTTAAAGGAGAACCTAAAAATACATCAAATGCTTCCTGATAAATATTTTTCCATGTACCCAGTTTCTGTACTTGTCATGGGGCTGTTATGAAAGTGAAATGTTCTACCAGCCACTCTCTCTGCTGATATGCCTGGCGTATAATGCCTGTGTTTGAGGGCCTGGGATTTGAATGTCAGTAGATCCAACGCAGAGGAAACCCAAAGAGCTTCATAGTTCTAACAGGAATGTGGAAAAGCTTCCTGGTTTAAAAAAGTAATAATAATAATAAAAAAGCCTGTCAAAACTGGTAACTCCACATTTATGCCTGGTGTTATGTGATCCTTCCTCCCTTTGAGTTACAGTGGATACCTTGTTCCACCTTCAGAAAACATCCGGCTCAGTGGAAGGAGGATGTTTGTTCTGTTCTTCTGAAGAAGTTTGAAGCAGAGCCTAGTCTGGGGCCCCTGATGAAAGGCTTTGTGATGCCGCACTCCCTTGAGGAGATTTTGAAGGAATCTAATTTGCTGTAAGATACAAATGAAACTGTTCACTCGGAACGGGTTTCTCCCCTTCGTCCATAATGCAGTCCTCCTTTTAAGCTGATGGATTGCTGTCGACCAGTTTGCTGAGGCACACACTGACTTGTTGTGCCAGTGAGAGTGATAAACAATGTTGAGTGTTTTGAGCAGCGTGGCTGGCTTATTTGCAACTGTGAATGACTAGAATTTTCAAATTTGCTGGCCAAAGTTTTGGTCCAAGCAACATGATTCTCAGCTGATAATCTAGGTCAGCTGGATAGTTCTAAGGCTGATGTAATTCTTTGTTCCCTTATGATGACCACAGAAGGCATAAAAAGAGTTTGTGTTTGTCTGGTTTACATTTATCTTGGAAAAGAGATTGGAGAACTTGCGGAAGTCTTATATAAAATAACCAAAAAAAAGTCTTCACATCACAAAGTATTTTGTCCTCTGTTAAAAGCGTAGAATTTTCCTTTGTTTCTGTTGTTGTTACCCGTTAACTCCAATTTCTGGCACATACCCTGAAGAAAACAGTATCTGTTGAAGATCCCATGCCTTATATTTATGTGATTGAAGCTACTGAAAAATTCTCTGCTGAAACAAAGGAGAAAGCTAATTTCCAGATTTTGAAAAGATAAATAACAATCAAACAAATTCCCAAACAAACAGATTGTGATGCGTCTAAAAATACAGAATTGAAACCATCTCTGTCTCAGATGCCTGGTTCTTATACTGTTAAAAATGTGGCAGTTCATCTTTCTGTGCTGCACCACTGTGAGAAGATCAGTGATGCTGTGTGTGTCTAATTTCCCTGAAACTGCAATCTTGTCTTCTTTATCTAATAACTTCCCAGCTGAGCCATGCTTGGCTGCTGTTGACATCAATGTTTCTACTGAAGGGACTAAATAAACAGTTAAATGCCTGAAAGTGCTTACCCACAGAAAAGCATCCCTACAGTCAGAACTACTTCAGCTTTATAGTGGCAGAAACAGGGTCAGAGACTTGCCCTGTATTGCTCTCAACCGTGCTAATGACAAGTTCACTGAAGACGTCAGCTTCTGCCTCTAAATGGCAGGATGGAAATAAAACAGATATCTAGCTTTCCACGGTCTTTTCAAGCTATGTGCTTGGCTTTTAATACTGGTCCTCATGTCTGTACTCCTCTCCTGGAGTCCTGTGTCCAGCTCTGGAGCCCTAGCCACAGGAAAGACACGGACCTGTTGGAGTGGGTCCAGAGTGGGGAAACAAAAAAAGATCAGACAGACAGAACAGCTCTCCTGTGAGGACCGGCTGAGAGAATTGGGGTTGTTCAGTCTAGAGAAGAGAAGGCTCTGGGGAGAGCTCATAGCAGCCTTCTGGTGTTTAAAGGGGGCTAGTAAGAAAGATGGAGACAGGCTTTTTATTAGGGCCTGATGTAACAGAACAAGGGGTAATAGTTTTAAACTGAAAGAGAGGAGATTTGGACTAGATATAAGGAATAATTTATTATTTTTTTTATGATGAGGATGGTGAGACACCGGCACAGGTTGCCCAGAGAGGTGGTAGAAGCCCCATCCCTGGAAACATTCAAGGTCAGGTTGGATGAGGCTCTGAGCAACCCGATCCTGTTGAAGATGTCCCCGCGCATGGAGGGGAGATTGGACTGGATGACCTTCAAAGGTCCCTTCCAACCCAAATCATTCCATGATTCTATGATTCTGTGATCTGTTCAGCAGATGCCAAACTCACTGCTTAGAAAACATCAAATGGTCGTCATAGTCTGCCAGTACAGCCTGCTGCTATAAAGCCACTTCGGAGCAATCTTGCATCTACCACAGATCTAGAAAGGCTTAAGAGCATTTTTATGAAAGCTTCTGGTTTGTTAAGTAGCAAACGAAGTGGGTCAGATTTGTTTTAGTTCCCGCTCCAGCGGGTGCAGCTGCTGTTTGATCTTGGCATGTTCCTTTCAAGCCTCACCGTGTGAAAGTGGTGACATTTTTATTTGTTTATTTGCAAAAAGTCCTTGTGAACATATCCATTGCTCCAGTTGGGGGTAGTTTCATAGTGTTGAAATGACTTAATTTTTAATCCTTCTCTTGCTGCCGTATGGGAAGGTACAGAAAAATAGTTTCAATCCTGGCATCTCGAGCAGGATCAGTCCATATCTGGGTTTGACTTCTTTTGATGACATTTGAGAAATTCCATTGCTTGAGGAGTTCCGTGAAGAAATACATGGAGACAAAAGTCACTTTACATAATGCTTTGATTTGGACGTCTTCAACCAGGGAAGCTTGTCAGAAATACTGTCTTCATTATACATGAGAGACTCAGACTCTGCAAGTTCCACTGATTTTTAGAGGGATGACACAGTTGTGGCTCCTCTAAAAATCTCTACCCCAAGAGCCAGTCTGGCCTCTAGCATAAATTAAAGCAAACTCAGAGAGACATCAGCTGTACTGCTCATTACTCCAGCAATACCACCTTATAAGCAAACTTCAAATTTGCCTTTAAAAGAGTACTCATAAAGAGCATAATCTTGTCCAAGTGGTGTAAGAACATCTCAATAATAGCCTCTATGCATTACATTGGATGAAAACAACTGATTATATACCTTACATAAACATACTCTTAGCTTTGTGGTTCCTCCATTACAATACTAAAAAAAAGCTATATGTGCAAATTCCCTTCAAACATTTCATTAGCCTTCTTAACTCTGACCCAGCGTGATGACACATGCTGAGAAATTAACAATATGTTATACGTAGCAAATACATGTCTCTGTCACAGTAGTTTCTGAGCACAGAATAAACACACGTGGATTTTCCAGCTGTACCAGCTGAGGAAATTAAAGACCCTCCTCAGAAAACACTTAGCATCTTGTTAATTTGAATGGCTCCAAGGGAAAGCTTAAAGCAAAATAAATAACCCCTTCCCTTAAGAAGATTTTAGGTGCAGCAAATAAGCAAATTTGCATCTGGGAAATACTTATCATCACCAACACTAAATGTTTCCTTTTTGAATGGGCAACAGAGAATCCAAGTGTTTATAGTGCTTTACTGAGGAGCTAGGAAGTTAGTGGCAGAGGAAAGATACTACTCATGTCTACCTCAGAAAATAGGCTAAAGCCAGCACTGGCAATTCTGCTGAAGTACTCCCATATTCTCTATTAAATTGGCTTTTATTTTCTTGCTTAAATTTGTATCTGAAAAAGACAGGTCTGGGGAGGGTACAGGATTAATGCAAGTGGATTCTAATAATGCAAACAAACTTGCAGGGTCTTTTAAAAAATATAAATATTGTAACTGTAAAGTCAAAGATTAACTTTGCCAAGGCTTTTAGAAGTGTCTTTGATTTTTGGTACTACCTTATTTACATTTTGCCTACTGCAAATGGCTCAATTTCATAGCTGAGAAGCACATTTTTTCCCAAAAAAACGGGCTTTCTGAGGTATTTGAAAGGGGCCACTTGAATATTAAAGATGTTAGTGCATTCAAATCATCCATATCTTTGGAAAATCTTAGCCACGAGGGAGCCAGATTCTTCATAACATTGCAAGCTGTGTGAGATAACCAGCTTGGCTTTACTTTTCTGGCCAGCTAATGATGCAGTCCCTTCTGAGAAAAGCAATGAAAAACCACAGTTTGCTTGAAGTATTGGAAGAGCCTGTACTGCTAGAGAAGCAGAAAAATCTTATATTCCTCTCACTGTGCGACAAAATCCAATCAATAATGCTTAGATGTCCTCTTTAAGCAGCCTAGGAGAAGCTACCTCACCATTTTGGCAGCCATTCAGGGTGTGCATTTTGTGTCCAAAGTTGGGTAAAAAAGGCCATAGAGGCAAATGATTTTTCAGGAAGATTGACATAAAAAAAAAAAAGTAGTTGGAGTATTTTTAACAGAAGTAAATATTTCACACAGTTTTACTTTCAAAGGTCTGGTTGTGGATTTTGTTTAATTTCTTTTGTACTTGGCTAAATGCCAGTGTACAATTTGCAGAACTTGATCTGCCTTTCCTGCACCTACGGGTTTTTTGGTAGTTCAGGTTTACCATCCGTTAAAGCCTGCATCTTGGAGATCCCAAGGCAACATATTCAACTTTACTTGCCAATATCTTATGTTAACAAGAGCAGCAGCAGCAGCGTGGGGGTTATATTACCCAGGCAAGATCTCATCTTGGACACCTCATCAGTCATTTACAGTCACTGTAAAAGTGATAGGTTTCCAACAGTGACTGAAGGTGGATATCAAATGTAACAGCAGCCAGAATTAAGTGGGTTTAGGTTGGGGGCTTTTGTATAAACAGCTGTTTAAATGGCATAAGCCTGGCCCCATGGCAAATATGTAGCTATTGATATTTTATATGGAGTTCTGCATGTACAAATAGTACTGTAAAGTAAACCTAGAAAAGTAAGTTATCTTTCTCTCAGTCGCACAGGTGCCCCAGTGCATGTCGGCTGCCCTATTCCAGTGATGCACAGCAGCCACAAATCTACTGAGATGCCCGCTGTGACATAAACAATACAAGGTAGCAAGAACCTGCTGGTGAATCTGATTCAGAAAAAGAGGGTACACATGCATGTGCAAGGGATGTGAAATGACTGTAGCTTGGTTTAAGAGCTGTGCATTTAAATCTGTTGAGTGAGTATCTGACATAGAGTTGTGTAAGGGGGTTGAAAATCGGCTATTATTGTGGCTGTTACACCTGTCAGCAGGAGTGTCCCATTGCACTGGACAGTCTGGCCTTGGTGGAGAAGGAAGTGGAAGAGAGAAGAAGAAGCTGAGAATGGAGCACAGAGATGAAGAAAATGTCTTCATGTTACCCCCACTTTTGGCTTTTATTTGAGTGTTGTCTAGTGTTGTCTTTATCCCCCTTCCTGCATCGCTTTGTGGGTTTTGTACTTTTATATCATGTGCTCTCAGCACAAGAAGTCTTCTACAGTAAATATCCAGCCTAAATCACACAAGGGCTGAGAGTTCCGCAAAGCCCTTCTTGGAAGTCCTATGGACACTGAACAGGCGAGCTCTTTAGGCTGCTCTCCCCTGTATTTTCCAGTGCAAGAGCATGGGGCCATCAGGCGAAGTTAGGAGAAGCCAGGTGTGGAACAAACAAAAGGAGATGGCTCTTCATTCAACAGTTTCGCTACTGGCTCTGTGTTTTTGGGACCACCCTTACCATAAAGAATTCATTACTTGAGTGAGTATTTTCCATTTTATGTCCTTAGTGATCAGAGAGATTAAATCAGAATATACACTGGAAGACTGGATACCATGATTATGAAGATCAGTGAACAAGAAGACACAAAGAGAAAAAGAAATCTCACTCTCAGGACAGGACTTCTTGGCTAATGATTGCTCTGGACATAGGAAGCGAAGGCACAGGGATGCATGAACAGTGACTGGACTCTCTTTGCCTGTGTTTTCAGCAGAGCTTGGCACTGTTACCAGTACAGTTTTGGTAGTGCTGAGAAGTCAGGGATCCTGGCCACAGGGCTGTCAGCACTGTGTATGCCAGCAGGCCTTAGTGCTCAGGTCCACAATGAATACAAGAAACAAGAAGAGAAAATAAACAGATGAGGAGACTTTAGAAGAAAATGGTAGGTTGAGAGAAACCTATCTGTGACATTTAGAAGACATTTATCACCTTGTTTTCTAAACCTCAAACATAATTACAGAACTACAGAGTTCAGAGGAACAATGTATTTCTCTCTGCTCCTCTGGAATGACAGCGGTAGGTGAACTGAGTCTTAAACAGATGATGGATAGAGGCTTCTCCTTCCTTTTCCGGAAACTGGAGTAATTACTACAGCAGACAGCTGTATGGAGGAAGATCAGTTTGTGACATAAATTTAAGTGCAAGAACACAGATGTTTTTGTGTCAGGTGCCAGCAGGTTTGGAGACCCGTTCTGATGATTTTTAAGCCTAGGGCTTGCTTCATCTGACATAGAATTCATCATTCTCTTGGGGAATCCTATCTAGCTCCCACAAGAAATGCCTTGTCCTAAAGGTAAGGGGAAGATGCCTCTCTATCACTATGATGTTCACCCACTAAGATATAGTCTTCCTATCAAGTTAGAGGCCCTGTTTTTGCCCCCTGTACTTAGATTATATATCTCATTCACTGGGAGTTACAGTCTTTGCAAATGCATTCCAAATTCTGCTTGATCTAATCTGCTCAATTTTCTCTTTATTAATGGATTGGCCTTTTCCTTTGTGAGTCAGAAAGTTTTCAGCTGCAGCAAGAGCAGAGAGGGCTCACTGGTGTCACAGCAAACCTTCCACCATCCTGCTGTTCACGGGGTTTGTCCCAACTCCTTTACCAGCAGCTGCTCCTCTCAAAGTGCACTTCAATTCAGTGAACTGTGCAAGAAGCCCTCTCACTTCTTACAGCCACCATGTGGTCCAGGCTCCTTATAAACTCTGTGTCACTTCCTGCCTGCCTCCTGTCTCTGCAGTGACAAACTGCAACTTTCAGCTCAGACTGATGGAAAATTACACGGCCTCAAGGCTCCCTCTTACTTCCTTTTGTCATCCCTAGGACCTCGCAGACACCTGACCTCCAAAGGCCATGGCAGAGCTGCTTTTAATAGGAATGGTAGAACTTTGCCCCAGACCATCCCCACATCCTGACTTTCCTACTCCTACTTCAGCCAGAATTTAACAAATTTGGCTCTATTCCAAGAACAGAACAAAGGGAAGGAATATCGTCTTTCATCTCTGTGCCGTGCTTTCCCCATCAGTAAAAGAAGGATAATAAAACACATTTCCACACCTCTGAGGGGTGTCACATGAAGGATAAATTAGTTAATGCCTGTAGAGTGTTCTGTAATTGCTTAAAATGTTGTAATGAAAGGCGTGAGCAGCCTATGAAAGACATATCACCTTCAGAGCTCAAGTGATGCTGAGCTGAAGCCTTACAGAAAGAGCCATTTTAAGAACAGCCGTGCTGCATACTGAGCTCACTTTTAAGGCTGATGGGAACTTCATATTGAGCAAAGTGGGGAAAAGCCACCACCTGTGAGAAGTGCCATCCATATTGACCAAAAGCTCTTCCTTTGCTCAGAAGGAAAACTAGTTGTGGAGGTGCAAGCAGTACTTACCTGATAAGACTTGAGACTTAAGCAGGTTATCAGGAAACCTGTAGTGCTGCTATTACACAGCACAAACGGTGAGCTCGGTCCATGACCAGGTGTGAATGAGTCTGTGGGACTATGCAAAGGACATGTAAAGGGGCACTATCAGCAGCCCAGATCTTAAACCATCATGAGTCAGATTTCATTACCATGAAATTTGCTTAAATATGTCTATATTTCCTATAGGTAGGAATTGTGGTGTGGGGTTCCCTTTCCTTCTAACCTCTGAGCCCTGAATTCATAAGTCTTTTCTTTGCAAACCTGGACACTAGAAGCCTTCCAAAGAAACAAAGAAAAAGTTGCATTTCTCATGTAACCACTTAATTCCAGAAGCTGGGCTTTCATGTAAAATGCAAAGAATTCTAAATGCCAACAGCAGAGCTAACAGTGTGGGGAAGTATCTTCTGTTCTTGGCAAAAGCTTTGTACAGGTGGCAAGGTTGGGTTCTGGTCTGTCTGCTTCTCGTAAGGCACAGAGAGAGGCAGCCTGAGCTAAGGGCACTTGTCACAACATGATCCCTCACATGTAAAATCACCTCCGCAGCAAGGACTACTGCTAAGGTATAAAGGCTGCGTAGATTTTTACTGATCTGCTGAGCAAGTGACTTCACAAATAGGTACAGCTTCTATCTGTCCTCACATTTCTGAGGCATGAGCCAGCAAGGCTGTGGCTCAGTTGCTTTCCATATACATGAACAGCAATATTTTCAGCACCTATAAACAGGCTGAGGAGGTAAGATGCCCAATCAGTCTGAACGTGAAAGGGCTTAGCTGGTTCGTAATTACATTTTAAAATACCTGCAGTCACATCTGGAGAGCAAAGCAGAATACATATCCTCCTCTCTCTTCCTCCTTCTTTTCCATGTGAAAGGTATGGCACTATAATGCACTGTCTGAGGGCAAAGGTCATGTTTGCTTTGACCTGATAACAAATTGTATAATAATAGCTGACTGGCATTCAGGAGAAAACCTGCTTGTTTTAACTTGTGGTTTATCATCAGAAGTGGAAACAAGTATTACTTCTTTTCAGGGACATACTAAATGAAGGATGATTTGCAGGAGCCAAATTCCAAAAAACTGGTCCACTCTGCAGCAAAAACACAATAAAGCCCAGCTTCTATTATAGCTTCCAGCTGCCTCTTGCACAGGAGATTTTTATGATTGTGAGGTGGCATTGACTTGAAACTCAGCAAGTCCCAGGATTCCTTCTTATTTCTGCTAGTTGCTTTGCAATGGCTTGTTAGTTTCTTGAGAGGAACTGAAGAAGTCAATTTTACTTAAAATAAATTCCAGAACATATCACCTTTGGCAAGCTTTTCTATGGAGATAATAGTGTTTACTCCTCAGCTTTCCAAGCATATTGGGGCTGTTATTACAGCAGTAGTACTTTGACCATGTAAATGCTACGTTGTCATAATTTTCCCTCCTTCGTTCAGTTATGTCTGAAACAGGACTTTGAGATTTATAGGTGTCTCAATCATCTTTATATCCTGGGTATCAAAGACATCAGGAAACCATGCTGGCCTGTGACAAAAGCTTGTGAGCCAATATTAAATACAGCTGAGGCTTTGACTCCCTTGTGGAGCTTGTTATTGCATCATTAGAAGAAAAGGTAACATGGCTAGAAGCCATAGATCAAGGATGCATAATTTATTGCCTGCTCTGTAAGTACTGATGGCACTCATGGAAAAAGCTGCAAAAATCTGGCCCTCTGACACCACTGAGTTTATTTCAGGACCAATATTATCAAAAAAAAGTTGTTTCCTCCTGCAGGGACAGTTTTTTACTGCAAATACATGCACTTCAAAACTGTAGCTCCCATTGTATTGTTTGGGATAAAAATCCTCTTTTTTCAACATCAATATCTTAACCAAGATAAAGTTTACATTTACTTAGTGACTACAAACTCATTAAGACGCAGGTATAGAACTCCTATACAGCCCTTGGACGTGGGGAGAAATTCAGATATATAAAGCACTTCTTCGACTAAAAGGTCACTCAAGAATTCTGGCTTTTAAATGCTTCAACTCTTTCTATTTGAAATCCTTTAAAGCCTCAAATAGAGATCTCTGTCTTTCTTCTTGGGCAGAAGTCCTATTGCCTTGCTAAGTCACTTTGAAAGGCTGAATCCTCACTGATTTTTCGAGAACAAGGAGAAAAACAGTGGAATATTCTGTTTTGCATTTGTAAAATACATAAATGAGATGGTCAGCTGCAGGGGACTGGGAAGGGAGGAGGGTTGGAAGATAAATCATGGTGGAAATTCAGTAAATATATTTCTCTTTTAAAATAGCCTTGCAATACTTTCAAAAACATTATTCATAGAGCACCACATGCAATAAGATTTTAACAGACACGGCAGACTGAAGGCTTCAGTCCCGAAGCATGGTTCACTATTCAGTGACTGGACTGCCAGACCACTTGCACAATTTTCATTTCCCTGCACTCCTACTCTTGCCTGCACATTCCCACCTCTCACCACCTTTACTCTGTGCTGACACGCTTTGGAGCTGCATCACAAATGGGATTAGGGAGCTCTGATTCAGCTGAAAAAGTAACCCTGCAAAAAAAGGCCAGCAGTTTTTTTCCATCAAATGAGTTTCCTGGTCAGATTCATCCCCCAGCAGCACAAATGCTGCATGCACAAGGGCAGTGTGTGAAAAAGGGGTGGCCGTGGTGGGAGGAGGAGAAGAGTGTCAGTGTCTGCTTAAGCCACAAGCAATGCCAATAGGCTGATTATTAAATTAGTCCCCTGGTGCCTTTGCCCCAATGGTCTGAGGACAGGCTTCAGTTTAGACATGGTGAGTCGTTCTCTTCACTAAATAACACTATTCACAGCAAAGAAACCCCAAGGTTGTACCTAGTTCTTGTGATTTTTGTGGTAGCCTGCAGTCATGTTACCCATGTGAGAACCTCAGTATCTCTTTGGAAAGGTCAGTTTAGCTTGGATCCCTCCGGGCTATGGAGGAAAAAAAAAGCATGAAAGTCAGATCCTGATGGCTCAAAAAGCTGAAAGCAAAGAGAAGAATCCCCAAAATGTAACAACTCTGTAGCCCATGCTATGTATGGCTTTTATTTAATTCTTATTTATTAGCTATTATTTTTGCTGTTCATTAAGAGAGAAGCAGCTTCAATGCATCTCAATTTAAAAAGTGTGACCCAAGAAGAGAGCAACAGAGTGTAGATCAGGATTAAGGACACAAGAAGGCCGAGGAGCAAACAGTTTCAGGGGGAAGGTAAGAGGGGAGGGGGAAGGAAGATAAATGCATAGGAAACAAGGACAAGATGTCAGGAAGGAGATGGAAAAGACCTACGGGTACATTTACTCCGTACAATGAATGAACTAGCTGAGTTGCAGTACCCACTGTAGGTATTCTAGCTTAGCAACCCATCTCGTTATACACCTACCTGCCCAATAGGCTGCTGTATTGTTCTGCTCTGTAGGTGCAACCGGAATTGTATTTGCCTTGCAAAGGAAAATAAAGACCTCTGGGAAGATACAGGAGGTGAGGGAGACTGAAGGAAGGCATTTAAACCTGGGGAGAAGATAATAGCTAGCTGAGCAGAAGAGATACACGGATTTCATGGTTCGTTTCAGCTAGATTATGGGGAAGAGGAGAGAATTTGGGAGGCTCATTTGAAAAAAATTTCCCTGTATTTTATCATGTGTGGGCCACCCATGGATCATAGGTTGATGTGTTCTGACCAATGGTACTTTTTAATTAAACAGAGATTTGCTTCAGCACGGTGCTGTGCAAGCTTCAGTTTCAGCAAAGTTTCTTCTGTTCCTGTGCTACAGCAAACGCCCTTGCAGCTTCTTAGGGCTTGGAGAAATGTCAGCACACTTCTAAGGCAGAGCATGTGACTCCTGAGACTTCTGTCTTGCATGGGATCAAAGTTGTGTCAAAAGCCGTGTATTCATGGGAAATTCTCCTCATAATTAACATTTACATAATGAGTCCTTTACTGGCCAAACACATGTTTACATTCCTCCAGTCTGTTTTTTTAACAGACAGTGCTGACCAGAAGTTTTTGCAAGAGCACTGGAATTAGTTCTTTGTTTTCAGCTATACTCTGTGTACCCATGAGATGTTTAGCAAGTCTCTGCGGGACAAATGCTGTTTACTAAAGGAGCTGGATGCATTTTGCTTTTGTTGACAGTACATATCACGGAGAAGTGACAGAGAGCCTGTGGAGCAGCTGAGCTATACTACCTCCTGGGATATGGGGTTTAGATAGAAAAGAGATCTGAGGATCTTTGAGGAACAAATTTGCCCAATGAATGTCACTCAACTAAAGAGGACACAGCTCTGTGCAGTGTCCTGCAAAGAGAATTATTGGCTCAGCCTTGAGGAAAGGCAAGATTTCTGCCTCACCCTCTAGTCTTTAGGGCCTTTCTTGTCTTTGTGCCTCCTGTCTTGGTGTTTATTATCTGTAAAATGGATGGGCTATAATAATCTTCATCCATTGCCACTCTCAGATAAGTCTTACAGACATTCTGATGTGTATAATCATCAAAGTCTCAGAAGATAGAAGCTGGTAAAAGAGTAAGATGTAGTCCAGTTCATTTTTGAGCAATTCCTCTTCTAATTGCAAGTTCCCCATTAACTGGCTCATAGCCCCAGAACTATTGAAATGATTTAGTTTTGGCTATAATCACAATCTTATTCAGGGCTGCTACAACCTCATGAAGGGTCAGAACTCGAAATTTGGGAACTATTGCCTAAGAATGCTCATGTTCTACTATGGTTTCTGAGGGACAGTTTTTTAACACACAAACCATCTGTGCAGGGAAAAGTAGGACCTATGAAATGATGGGCTGTACTTTCTAGGAAATTAAATGATCTGGATTAGAGAGACACTAAGAGATATGTTCTGTGTTGCAATTTTGAAAATTCTTCAGGTAACTGTTTCTTCTAAAGCTATGAACTATCACATTTGGGAATGAGGCAATCTTCATAATTAAGTTCTTGGAGAAAAAGAAAAGTGTTTCTAAAGACAGAAAAGGCCAGAAATGTAAATTTGTTAGGTGTTTGCACACAGCCCTCCAGTACAGGGGACAATGTTGCTCCCAAACTGAGTTGGGCTGTCTACGGAGAAATGACTGGTGGGGGCAACTGCCATATGTACTCATTCATTGAATATCCTTCATAACCTTACTGGGAGGAATTCAGTTTGCAATTTAAAGCAGTAAAACTTTCCAGATAGAGTAGCAATGCCCCTCTTCAAGGAATTTCTCTGGATTTAGTCCTCTCTGCTTAGGCAAGAATTAGTTTTACCTTTTTTGTAACAGGACTAGTTTCAAGCCTGAATCTGATTCCATCAGAGGCTTCCTTATTGGAAGAGCTTTTCATGACTCTTGAGAGTATCTTTGCTTAAGGATGTGCGTCTGAGAATGACAGAATTCTGCCCTTAAATTCTGCCCAAGAATGTACCTGCTTAGCAGGACATCGCAGTTCCATCATGCACAGGCAGAGATTACATCTAATAAGATGTTGTAAGCACTAATAAGATGTTTACTCAATTTATGTTTGTTCCTGTTCAATAAACAATTTATCCCGTGTTACTATTATACCTCTAACCTCATTGAAACTCATCTCATGCAATCGGGTACATAGAAATTAAAAACATCTCAACATTTGAAAATGTTCACTCAAATTGAAACACCTTGCAATTTCATTTGTGATGAAAGAATGGATTCCCAAGTCACCAGAACTGTTCGTAGGGAGTGATGTTATTCTGTGCCAGTAAGCGTGCCAAAGTTTGGCAAAGGAGCTTACTGATTTCAATGTGTAAGCAGTTTCCCTCAAAATTTTCATGTCACTGATAATCACATTCTCTAGATTTTGTTTATCTCGGTAGTCCACAAATCCTGTTGTGCTCTTCTGTTCTGTTAAAATATGTGGACTAATCTCTGGTAAATCACCATATTTGATTTAGTTGAATATGTTTTAATAACATTTTTGGTTAGCGTAGTTAGCACATGTGCCAAGTATTACATTTTTTCATTCCCCACAAAATCAGGACAAACTGTATGTCTCCTGCTGTGTCCAAAGATGATTGGGCTAACTCTCAGCTGTTCCAATTAAAGAATACAGCAATCCTATTTTTATTTGATTTTAAAATACTACAGATACACTGCTGGTGATTTTACTTGCTTTGATGCAAAATTAGTTAATTGTGCATCAAACGTTCAGTAGTTTGTTTTGTGTTACTCATTTGCACACTCAGGCACACAACTGCACTTGGTTACATGCCATAATGCTGAGAGATGCCAAACAATCACAAAGATTTATCAAATCCCATTTCAGGGTAAAGTTTAAGAATATAGATTTGGATAAACTTCAGTAAGCAGAATGTCATGGAACAGAGGAGAAGGTAAAAGAAAAAGCAATACCTTTACTGAACAAAAATCAGCTATGATACCAAAAAGTTCTGTTTTGAAAAGAACATTTCTAATGTTTCCTAACACTTGTTTTAACCATTTAAAAATATTTATTAAATAAAGTTTATTAGCATTAAACACTAAAGCCAACAAACTTTAAAATATGGTGGACCTAAGAAACGTATTTGATATTTTGGTTTCCCAAGAGTTAAAGGGTTCCGTTAATTTGAAAATTAAAGTGTTAAGATCAGGTAGGCACTAAATTTGCCGTACCAAGTCCCTCCTCCTCACCTACACGTTTTAATTCTATACTGCATTGGCTGGCTGTAAAGCTTAGCTCACAGAGAAAAAAACTATTTTGTTTGAAGTCAGTGGGCATTTTGCCATAGATTCAATAGGAACAGAATTTGGCATTGGGAAGCATACTGCCTGTGATGAAATACAGACTCGCGAAGTATTTGATCTGTGGTTTTACCTGCCTGCACTACTGTGTTCTTTGCAGCTGTTCTTAGTTAAATGTTCTTTTAGGCATCTGATCTTTCAAGTCAACAAGCTGTTGCACAAACTACTTATCTCCTCCTATTTCCTACAACTGGGTTTTGTAATCTGGATCCGTTCAGTGCATCTGATATTAATTTTTTGCCCTTTATATTTTGCTGTTTTTTTGGGTTGAGGGCTAAAAAACACAGGTGTGCAGAATGTTCATCAGCATCTTGCTTTTGTAGTTCCTCCTCAGTTTCAGCTGCTGTTGCAATGCACAAAGTCTTTAGCAATGAATAGGCTTTTGGAGAATGTTAAAAGTGATTACCAACACATACAGGGTTAGTATTTGACTTGAGAATATCCCAGTGAGATTGGAGAGAATATAATCCTTTCTTTTGGATCATTATTTCCTTCTTTAGTCCTCTGGTAGCAAGCACTGCCAACATGCCTGTCTTTCCAATGAAAAAGAACACTAAATAAAAAGGCAAGGGAGGGCTTAATTGATTAGCGAAAGCATACGGAAGAAGCAGTCCAAAGAGAAGAACTGGGTAGGTGTATGCGTTAGAAATGAGATACAGATCCTCTTTGCTCCTCCATTTAGACAAGAATGACCAGTAAAAATTCCGGTGATTTTGTGATCCACAGAAAGCCAATTTGTTGACCTGCAGCCAGTTGCCAGTGGAAAGGTCCACGTTACACAACTTCCAACACAGTGGGCGTTTTCTGATATGAAGTCATAGAAGTTTGTTGGCAGATCCACTTGTAGCTTTAAACTGATATGGGTTTATCAGGAGTCTACCAAGGGAATTTTAGCCTTATTGTAATCCCTCTCACACTCTTCTGTTGTAGTGCTGGCAATTCACTTGTTCCCAGCTTATCACCTCATCCTCTCTCTCTGGTACCTCGGCTCCATCTGCAAGCAGTGGAGAGCCCAGGAGAAGATACAACCTAAGGCAGAACTGTGAATATGTATTCTTCTGCATTTGGACGGCCACTGTGGGATCTCCCTGAGGCTGATGAGCTGGCAGAAATGTGGGTGCCCAACATAAGATTGTTAAGGGAGCACTGTGTCCTTGCCATTCACATCTGGCCTGCATCTGTCCCTGACTTCAGTGGGGGAAAAAAGCAGAACGTATAATCCAGTCACTTCTAAGCAAGGATAGTGGCTGAAGCGCATTATCAAGATAAACTTACACCACTGCTGCTCAGAAAGTATTGCTTTTTAAGCTCTAAGAAGTAAAACCAAGAAATACAGGATGACAGAGAACTTGAGAACAGTCACTCTAATATTAATTGTAATTCTTTCCTTCTGAGATCCTGAAAAACAAATTAATTTTAAATATGCAGTTCATTTCTTTTTTTATGCATTCCCTGCATTTCACTGAATGGAAAGCACTTGCATTTATGTAGTTGTGTGTACTGAAACAAATTAGGACAAATCCTCTATTGATTTTAAGATTCAGAATAGCTTATGCGCCATCAGAATGTTGGGAGGCACTTAGTAAATATCCTTTTCAGTGCAGCAGTTTGATTTAATCAGCGTGAAGTCTGCCCACATGTAAATGCAGTCACTGGCCCCTGAAGCACAGAGCCAAACACTGATAGCCTGACTCACTCCAGCAGGAGAGATTCAGATCTCATATGAAGACCAGTGAGTAGAATGTACCTATACAGGGCTTGAAACCAACTCATTTGCATAAATGGATTTATTCATTTGAGGAAAGGAACCAGGATTTACTTTTGCTACACAGACCCCGTCGTGAGAATACTTTTCTCACATTGGTTTTCTTCTGGGTGAGAAGCCCCATTCAAGTCAGCATTGGCACGACTGGACTCAGCTATTTACTCTCTATACTTGGCATTGCCAGCATCAACATTTTTGTTTCAGCTCCACATCAAAATTCATGTGGGTGTAAAGCTTTCCCAGACACAGAGCATGAGCACATGAGCCTCAACATTAATGAGGGAACCTATTAAGCTCTGCTGCACGTATGTGTGTGCAAGAGTGTGAGCATAAGTACCAATTATAGCTGAAGTGGCTGTTCTGTTCATGCCCTGGATTCATTTGCTTATGACTTTCCTTAAAAATATTCCTTTGGGGCTGAAGCGCATTACATTTTCTTTTGGCTCAAAGGTAAATGAAGAAAATGAGAGGAGCTGAGTGACAGGAGCCTGAAAGGAATGCAGTTCCTCCTGCACTTGCCCTGCTGGCTTGGTGCTTGTGAACTGGCAGGGGAGAGAAATGAATGACAGTGCCCTCTCAGCAGTGCCCAAAGAAGAATTCTTATCAAAGCTATCTCTTGCCAAGTCTCACAAATGCTGCCAGCTTGGAATGATGGGGAGAAGCATTTGGCAGCAAGGTCCTAGGTTTTTGAGATGAAACTAGGGGAGAAATGATGGAGACAGTGTCACTAGCTGGGACTGGGCCACTTGGTTTTCCTGTGTGAAAGATGGTCTCCAGAAACTTCAGGGAAGTATATTGGTGTACTTATCATGCTGGTAAGGCTGTATTGCAAGGGGTTTTTTTCCCTTTGGATCACCTGAGTGAGCTACTGTGAGAGTGCCTTCTGCCGAGAAATGATGTGTAAAAAAAAAAGTCCTCAGGAAAGAGCAGCGGGAGTGCATTCAGAATGCTTGCTGATGGGGAATGCATGGCAGAGACAGGGGACAGCATACCTCTCGCACTTCAGAGGTGTCAGTGTTTGACACATCCACTGGAAAATGTGAACAAAATGGAGAGGAGCTTGTTTCCTTTCTACTTCACACTCGAAAAGGCATTTGTTACATGCATTTGTCTGCCAGGCAACAATCCTGGTTTTGAAGGCATTTTCTTAAAGCATTAGTGATGCTATCAATTTTGCAATGCACAAGTTTCATATCAGGGTGAGGAGAGCAGGGTGCTATAACACGCAACAGAATTCAGAAGCATTGTATTTGTTTTCCACCTCTACTTAGATCTTTCAAGTGGCATGGGAGCTCCTACCCAAATATCCTGCTCCTGAGTGAACGCAGTAAAAGTAGTTCTGTTTGCTCCCTTCCTGTGAAATAGTGCTGGCTCGCTTTTCTCCGTTCGTACCTGCTTTTCCCACTTCATAATTATGTTTGCTGCCAGGCAGCTGCTTTCTTCCTTGACAAAATCTGCTTCCTTTTGGGGAACAGGACATCAGTTGCTAATTAACTACATGAGAGCTACACGAGAAGGCGACACAAGTTGCAGAGATCAGAATACTACGTATGAAGAAGTATGGTGGATACTGCTCTGAACAGAGAGAGGCATGAAAGAGGAAATGTGAGACAAAGAAAAGAAACATCAAAGCTGGCACCATTTCCAGAAAGAGGGAAGAGAATTAAAAAAGAAATGTCCAATTCAACATGGACTTGAAGCTTGCTGTGTCTGCAAGGACAAGAGGTTTGGACTAGATGTTGAAGACACTAAGAAGCTAGAATAAAAGCAGGTGCTTTAAGAGGAATGTAGAGCAATAAGTGATTTCAGCAGGAACATTTTGGATAGGCTCAGGTGAGTGTTTGGATGGAAAAAGGTTATATATTTGAAGGACTGAATTGGAATAATTATCATTAGGAAAGGGACGAGATGAGTATTTGTAGTTTGAAGGATCAGAAACCTAATTTCATACAAATTGGCTACAAGAGAGGGAAAATTAAAATCTGGTGGCTCATCACATTTGAATGTTGGAGGTGTAAACAAGCACATCTGGAGTAGCAGAAAGGAGCATCAACTAAAAAAGTAGCCCAGCTCCATTGTGTGTTACGGCTATTTTGTGATATTCCAGCAGTCCTCAATGGTCATGTCTCCTCCTCCCTCCAAATGTCATTTGGCCACTTTGCATACCTCTGCTGACTGTCTGATTGTATTGGCGGCATGAGTGAGTAACGAGAACAACATGCCTAGACCACTTCATTTCCCTGTGCCACTAACACATGTCACTTTGACTGTAGATTTTCTATGTCCTAATTTCTGTATGCTTATCTTCGTAGAGATGTTACATGAACAAATTAATTATTGTCCATAAAATTATTTGATGAAATTGCTATGGAGACACAAATTACATTGAATTCTTATTATAGTCAAGTATGACTAAATGTCTTTCACAGAAAAGCAACATTAGGTAAATCTTTGCCAACCCTTTGAAAATGGTTTTGAAATTATAATACTGCAGTTAAATGGGCACATTTCTTCTAGGGTGGGCAAAATTAGGCCACTCAGACATGCATCAGTAGCCTTAGATTGCTGTGTACACTCAGCAAGTGGCCTGGCTCTGCAGCTGCTCAGGAGTTCTGCGTTGCCAGAGGTGACTGAGAAATGAACCACATAGTCCTGAGAGGCTATGGACAAGGGCATAAGTCATAGCCTGCTATGTTCGGGATCCTAAAGAGCTGGTGTTTTTTGTTTCCTACAGTCTATTTTATTTCTTGTTTCTCTAACCCAAATAGCTGCTGAGTTCCTGCGGTTGCCATCAAATTCACCGTTCCTTAGAAGCTGGAGAAAATACTATAATGCTGAACAGCAAATGAAACTATGTTGATCCTTGAAATGGATGATGGGAAACATCTGGATTGTAGCATGTTTCTAAATCATTTATACAACACTGCGTGCTTCCCAGACTTATTCAGGTGTCTACACTGCCTCTAACTTTCCTTCCCACTGCCTCCGTGCCCCATTGCTGCATCCCTCTTACCATTCCTTTCAGCAGTTTCATCAGTCCAGCCCTATTTCTCTTTTCTTCATTGGTCCCCTTCACTTAGAACCATAGGATGGTTTGGATAGGAAGGGACCTTAAAGATCACCTAGTTCCAATCCCCTGCCATGGGCAGGGACATCTCCTACTAGATCAGGTTGCTCAAAGCCCCATCCAGACAATCAACTGGTAAAAATCTAGAACTGACAAAGGTATTTCAAAAGAAATGGGGTCCTAACTCTCTTAAACTCATTTGGAAATCTCAACTAATCCTCTACATCAAATCAAATTACTATAATTGATCTTGTTATCTTGTAACAGCTACTTTTAAAGGCAGATTCAGAAACTGTTTTGATTATTTTTTGTAATCTCCCACCTCTAAAACTGTCTACCGCATGAAGACAACAAGAAAAAATACATGAGAACAAAAATGTGAACAAAATTGTAGCCTATGGAGGATGCTGAAATATGAACACTCTGACTTTCAACATTTTGCTGCTAGAGTTGAATAATGCACATTCACTTTAAAACAAGCCTTTTCTGTTTGTGGTTTTTGATAGCTCATATTCTTGTGCTCATTTAGAAGTCTGTCCTGAAAAAAAAACCCTCTTTATCGTTGCTTGGATTTTTTTTTGTTGCAGTTTTCAGATATGCCCTCAAATCCTTAGTAATGAGCCTTTGCTCAGCTTTTATGCCTCAACAGTTTCGTACCCCAGATGGGCTGATTTCTGATAGACCTGAAATTCAGCTAACACAACGATTTAAAATACAATTAATAGTGCCAGCCCCCTCCTCCCCCCACTTTCCTAATTGTTTGCAACACTATGAAGTCTGAGGAAGGTATGGATGCCAGCAGCACTGTGAACACCAAAGCACCTGGTCGGATTGCAGGTATTGCATCATGGCAGGAGAAATGACACTGTTGCAAGAGAGTGATATGCATAATAAACTAGAGAGGTCATACCAAGGCAAGGTCTTCTGCACTACAAATACATGAGGGCAGAAACAGCCCTGTCAGCTTGTCTGTCCTTCCAGGACAGACGAATGCCACACTGACACTTCTGGGAGCTTGTGAAGGCAAGATGCAGCATTCTCGTGGGAGTTGGATCTGGACTCAGGAAGAACTTTTCACAAGAGAAAAGAATGTTGTTTAGATTTGTCACTTCACTAAACATAGGACTCCTGTCTTTGCATTAGTTTCTCTTCAGATATGTACTCCTTTCTGCTTTCATTCTCAAGCACACTCAGGCACACAAACTAAAACAAATGAGTTATAAACTAATCAGACTTGTTTTCTTTAGGTTGGAATAGAAAAGAGATAATATTTTGATTTCAATTTCCAAATCTTTGGGAGGTGCTCAGGCATTATCTATCACAGTGCTTCAGTCTCCTCACTGTCACCGTATCAAGTGCTTCCCAAGCAATTAAAAAGCAACAAACCATTACAAAAATATGTTTTTCTATAATTTCTTTCTCCTTTTTCTGCTTATGAACAAAAATAAAGAGCAGATTTTTTAAGTGAACTGGGCAAAACTGTGAGGTTTCAGTGCATACAAAGAGCTGTTTACACTCAATTTATTTTTGGTTTCAGACCTCTAAGACCGAGGTCACTTTTTGTCCCTTAGGAATGAGATATTTTGTCCAAATCTGGTCTCAGTAACTCCTAGAGTCACAAGCTTCCTCTGTTTGGGTGCTTCCAGTGTTCCTGGAAAAAGTGGTGGGCACAGTCAGATCAAAATTGATGGAGCCTAACTTAGGCCAACTCCATGGAACTTCTCCAAAGAGCAACTTGAAGTGTGGTGTTGAAATACTGGTCCTAGCTGGAGTTAGGATAAAAATTACCAGCAGTGTCAAAATTCTTTATATCTCTGATTTACAGCATAATTTGGAAACAATACAAAAAAGATGACGTACTCTCAGTGATATGCATTGCTGTATTGATCAGTCTCAGTGTTTTCACAGTGCAAAGCTTTATGTTAAAGCTGTCTTATCTCAGAGTCTGCTGCTGTGTATGTCAGTGATTTATTTCTCCGGGATGGATATTTTGGACTCCAGAAGCAGTTCAGAAAGAGCCAAGAAATACAAACACAACAGTATCTTCAAAGAGCCTGGTATTGTGAAGGAAGCAAGCTCTACATGTGCAAGCGCTCCTTCCATGCAGACAGCAATGGCATTATTTGGGTTCAGCTTTTGCCAGATGTCCTTCCTCTGACACCGATCTTCCTTAGGCATTATAAACAGATAATCCTGCTTATATATCCTGTCAAACAGACAAGTATCATTTGTATACTGCTTCTGTTTAAGTTGCCTAATAAATATTGCAGTGGCGTCATGGATGAGGGGCAATTTTGAGACGACTCATGAGGAGACACTTCTGGGAGAAGAATAACATTTGTCTGGTGGAATCCTGTGATTTTGCTCTACTATTTGCTGCTGCGTGCTGGGTAGAGGAGGAGAAGAGCCCTGTTGTAACAAGTAATGAAAGCTGCAGAGAGCTGGGAGTGCGCTTTGGCAAGGCTCTGTAGGAGTTAAGGGCTCCAGCACCTATTCCTTATTGTCTGCCCCTGCTGCTGGGTCATACAGGTGCCAGGTTGACAGAAGATACATTAAGGAACACTGAGTTAACTTTTAGAGAGTCATGGAATCATGGAATCATTAAGATTGGACAAGACCTCTTAGATCATCAAGTCCAACTGTCAGCCCAACACCACCATGCCTACTAAACCATGTTGCGAACTGCCACATCTACACGATTTTTTTAACACCTCCAGGGATGGTGATTTCCCCACTTCCCTGCGCAGCCTGTTCCAATGCTGCATCGCTCTTTCAGTGAAGATTTTTTTCCTAAAATCCAATCTAAACCTCCTTTGGCACAACTTGAGGCTACAACCTCCTTTCAGGTAGTTGTAGAGAGCAATAAGGTCTCTCCCCTTGGTCTCCTCCAGGCTAAATAACCTCAGTTTCCTCAGCTGCTTCTTGTAAGACTTGTTCTCCAGATCCTTCACCAACTTTGTTGCCCTTCTCTGCATGCTCTCCAGTGTCTCAGTGTCCTTCTTGTACTGAGGGGTCCAAAACTGAACACAGTATTTGAGGTGTGGCCTCGCCAGCGCTGAGTACAGGGAGTCAATCACTTCCCTGGTCCTGCTGGCCACACTGTATCTGATACAGGCCAAGATGCTGTTGGCCTTCTTGGCCACACTGTTGGCTCCTGTTCATAAGGATGGTGGTGTCAAACAACACCCCCAGGTCCTTTCCTTACGAACAGAAACATCAAGTAACAAAATTGTACAAAATCCCAACAAGCCAAGGACAGAGCCACCAACTCAGTCCGAGAGATTAGCTGTGTAGCAAAACAGTGGGAGGCTGATCATGAAAGAACTGAAAAACAGCTATTTATTTATGATTGCCGTGATGTACACTCAAGAAATTTTTGGTGACCTTTCGAATAAAAATAACTCTGAGAAGCCCGATCACAGCAGCCACAGTGCTTTGAACTCTCCATTGGCTGTGAACAGATTTTCGCTGCGCAATTTCATTATCTAAGGTGATGCTGAACCAGAGTTTCCACACAACTTTCCAAGCTAAGAATAAACACAAAACCTTCCTTTAGGATGGGGACACTCCACTTGCTCCACGGGGCTTCACAAAGGATGCTTTAACCTATCCTACTGCCTCCAAACACGGGCTTAAGAGCCCTGCCTGCCCGAGAGAAAGGGATCCCGCTACCCCTTTGGCATTGACCTGCATTGGGAGACCTTTGAGGATGCTTTGGGTGGCTTTGAGGGTGCTTTGAGGAGGCTTTGGGGGCTTTGAGGGGGCTTGGGAAGGCATGGAGGGGGCTTGGAGGGGGTTTTTGGGGTGAGCTTTGGGATACCTGTGAGCGATTTTTGTGGATGCTTTGAAGGAGATTTGAGAGGGCTTTGGGAGACCATTAGGGGTGCTTTGGGGATGCTTTCAGGGTGCTTTTGGGGAGCTTTGGGGGTGCTTTCAGGGAGCTTTGGGGGTGCTTTGGGGATGCTTTGATGGTGTTTCTGGGAGAACTTTGGGGGGGCTTTGAGTGATCTTCGGGGGCACTTTGAGAGAGCTTCAGGCGGCTAAGAAGGTGCTTTGAGGGTGCTTTGGGGGCGCTTTGGAGGGGTTTGGAGTGGCTTTGGGGGGGCTCTGAGTGCTTTAAGACTCTTTGGGGGTACTTTTGGGGTGCTTTGTGGGGCTTTGGGGGTACTTTAGAAGACCTTTGGGGGTGCTTTGGGGTGGCTGGGGGTGCTTTGAGAGAGTTTTGGGAGACCTTTGACGGAGGCTTTGAGGAGCTTTGGGGGCGCTCTGAGAATGCTTCGGAGAGGCTTTGAGGGGCTTTCCCCGTCCCACCCCCACATTTCGCCCCCCCCTTCCTCCACCCGCCTCCGTCCCCCTCCTAAGGCGCCCAGCTCTGCGCCGCCGCCGCCAGCTCCCGCCCAAACGGTCGCCGGGCAACGGCCGCCCCTTCCCGCCCGCCACACCCGCGCGGGGGGCGCTGTTCCCTCCCTCCGCTGCCCCGCGCCCCTGCCCCGCCCAGTTGCGCCGAGGCCTTTCGCGCGGGGCGGGGCGGGGCGGTCACATGACGCCGCGCGGCCACGCCCCGCGCTCGGCCCTGAGGAGGTGCTCGCGCTGCCGCCATTTTCCTGCGGCGCCCACAGTGCTGCGTGTCCCCCTGTGCCCGGCCGAGCGGGAGGCGCGCAGGGGGAGGGAGGGGACGGCGGCCGGGGGAGGGGGTGGGACGAGAAGGAGGAGGAGGAGGAGGGGTCCCTGCTCGGGTGACAGGTCCGTCCCCGAGGGCGGAGCGGCGGGGTGAGGAGTCGGCGCAGCTCCGTCCCCCCGGCCAGTCCCGCCGTGCCCGGGCCCTGAAGGAGGGAAGCGGAGCCGCTCTCGGTCCCTCCCAGCGCCGCCGCCGCTCGCCATGTCCGGCCAAAGCCTCACCGACCGCATCACGGCGGCGCAGCACAGCGTGACCGGCTCGGCCGTCTCGAAGACTGTCTGCAAGGCCACGACACACGAGGTCATGGGGCCCAAGAAGAAGCACCTGGACTGTGAGTACGGGGCAAGGCTGGCGGCCTCGGGGTTTCCTCTCTCCTCCCGAGCCGCCTTTCTCGCCGGCCTGGCGGGGAGGCGAAGCCCCTTTGGGCACAGGACGCCTTCGTAGGGAGGATGGGGGGGTGGAGGATCGGGGACGTGGCGATGCAGAGGTTGGGAGAGGCTGCTCTCAGCCTGCCTGCTGTCCAGAAGGGGCTTTATTAGCTCTTCGCTGTGCGCTGGGCCCTGGGCGATGTGAACTGCTGAAGGACAGGGCTTGCCCCGTACCCCTTCCTTGGAGAGAAGGAGAGAGAACCACGGAGGCCGAGAGAGGAATGGGCTGGAATTTCCTTACTAATTGAGCTCGTTTGTGTTTCACTTGGGCAGCACTCCCTGCACCTCCTCTACAGAATGAGGTGTTTCAAGAAGGAATGGCCGATCAGTTGTCTTAATTCTTTCCCAGATAGCCTACTATGAAAAAAATTGCTTCTCTGTCATTCATGTAAGTCTTCCACTTGGAAGAGTGTGAAATGAGTGTTTGAGGAGCTAGTTTCTCTCAGCAAGGTTGGTATTCTGCATCTTACCCTTTCTAGTCTGTTTGTTTTACTTGGGAAGGTGGGCCTAAGGGGACTTCTTTAGACCTTCAGTACCGAAGCTTAACATCCCATACAGGGACTGGCCATTTTTCAGCCTTTCTTAAAAATAGATCCCTAGTGGGAAGGCTTAAAAGGTTTTCTATCAACTCTCTTCTGTCTAGGTGATTATGAAGAGAATGATAAGCACTGAAGTTCCTGTTAGTGTGCCTTCAACTAAGCTGTAAGATCACAGGATGGAGGATATTCTTAGCTTGAATACCCGTTTATCTTACACCTGTTTATTCTAGGACTTTTAAGGGCCAATCTCTCTGCCCTGCTCCTCCTTCACTTCCCCCAGTATGTAATGCAAAATACTGGAGAGAGATGTATCACTATGCCTTCTGTATGCGTGCTTTCTCCTTTCATCCCACCCACGTCTTCTCCTCATGGAGAAGGTTGGGTCTTCATGTGTCTTGAATTCGTGCCTTCTACGTCGCTTCAAATCCAAATGAGAAGGCCAGATAATAGTACTAGGATTAATTGTACTGTAGCTATTTCTTCTTTCCACCAAAGCAAGCCTGCCTTAAAGGTTTAAGGAGTTTTTGTTCTGTGGCTACCTAAGAGGGCTGTGATCCTTTATTTTTAGGGTAGCCCCAGAACAGCTGACTGTGTTTCTTCCTGGTATTCCCTCTTTTCATCTCTTGCCTGAAGACTAAAGAGTAACGGAGTAGCTTTGTTATTTTTGACTGGCTGAGGATGTTGGAAGACTGAGGAAATCTTTGGGCTTAAAGTAACTTCGTCTCAGGTAGAGAAAGCACCTTTTCATATGGCTTATGAAGTCACGATGTTACTAGACTTCACACAACAGAAGGGAGGCTCTCTGGAAATAAAAAACTTTGTCAGGTTTTGCCTGGAGTAGTGCTAAAAGTACAGTGTCACTGATAGGGCGTTTAGCAGCTGAATTATGTCACGGGATGAGCTTTATGAAAAAGAACGTCAAACTGATGAGGCAGGCTGCTCTGCGCACTGGCGTATGTCTGCAGGGGGAGTGTGTACAAGGGTGGTGTTCTGAACGCAGTTGCTGGGGGACATCCTTAAGGACCTATAGGGTGCTGTTGTAGAAGGGTGCTTGAGCTTCCTTAGCTGTCTAGTACGTGCTGGATAAGAAGCCCATTTCTGTATTTCCATTTTCTGCTCTAGACTGTTGAATGTCCTGGTTTCTGCCTCTTTCTCAGGGAACTATTTTTGTCAGAGAAAAGCAAACTTTTTTTTTTTCACTAGCTTTACTACTAGTGATTATTTTAGTGGTTAATATAGGTCATGGGTTGACAAGTTTTGTATGCTGCCCCTAATAAGTGTCTTGGGAGTCTCTGTTCCTGGTGTCAGGAAATGACACACAGCTTTGTATTTTGAAATTTTTCTTTGTTCATACCGTTTATGGTTGTATGTTTAAAAATGAACGCTTTTTGCACAAGCTGTGACTCAAGCCCCACCTTGGGATTATTTACATGTATCTTCCTTTTACAGCAGTGTAACTACGAGATAAGTCCGATGAACTGACATCTTGCTGTGAATGACAATTAATATACCAGTCTTCTTAGGTGGCGTACTTTGTAATTAATTAGCATTTGTTGTGATAACGACAGTTAAAACTTACTTTATTAAAGGTTGTGTCTTGGATGAATAAATTGATAAGTTGAGTTTTCTAGTACTGCCCCGAAATGAAGTCAGTTTTGTAGCATTTTCCATGACCATGATATACGTTCTCGTTAACGTGGTACATGTACAGATCTGAGTTTCTAACTTGTTTCTGAAATTCTTTCTTTATTAAGCTTGAACCATCATGCGCGCATTTAAGTAGGTCCATCTCACATTAACTTGTCCAATGGGGAAAAATCCAACATAGGTACCGGTGCACGTGATCAATCCTATCCTTATTGCTCTTGACTGTCTTTGGAGTTACAAAATTGAGGTGTTCCCCATCCTAGGTTTGTATATTCCCTCTTAGCCCATAATGATAAAAATATAATCTACTCGGGAGAACTTTTCCTCTCCTGTTAAAAAACTTACTTGCTTTTTTATTTGAATGACAAAGAATTACAATTCTAATTTACAAGTGGGCATGGCTTATATTAGATATCAACGGTTATCTTATGGTAATATACCTACACTCAGGATATGCTTTTTCTCCTGTTTTGGGGGCCCAGTTTCATAGCTGGGGTGAGGGTTCTCTGTTTTGTAATCTCAGTGCTACTTTTGTCATGATGAATTAGTTGTTTTACAGTAGTCAAGCAGGTTTAATAGTCTTGAAACCCTCAAAGTGTGCTGCATGAAATTTCTTTTACAGAAAACCTAGTTTCACTAGGACTTTGTCCTACTTTTCACACCTCCCTGAGCAGTGGTAGCTCAAAACTGATTTGAGGGTTTAATTTGTAGCTGAGATTTATGCAGCCCTTTCTTTTAAGTTTAGCTTTTGGTTGCTGCCTTCAGTGCCGTATAGTGATGCGAAGGACAAGAGCTTTAGGTTGTTTGAATATAAATGGTGCTGGAAAACCTGCTGCCAGCTATCAGGTTTTTTTCGCATGATTCTGCTGGGGGTGGTGGTGCTTCCTTAGGTATGTGTGGTGGATACTTCATATCGGGAAAACCACCACATAGTGAATGCCAAGTAGGAGGTTGCACTGGGTCAGCTCCTTGGAACTGCTGTAGCTGTGATGTAGCAGTAGCATGAAAATGTTTGTATATGTGTGCATAGTTACAACAGCTTTGATGTGAAACACTTTTAGTGTTGGGCCCATGAGTGAGGATGGCATAGTAATCCTATCTGCTTGTAGCCAGTGGAGTAGTGCTCTTCAGAGGAGAATGTGGATGGATGGCTTGGAAGGAAGTTGCGATGCTGTAATTATCCATTCTTAGCAGGAAGTCTCTCTGTAGTTATGCCAGAGTGCAACTTTCTTGACTTCTTATTGTGAAGAAAAATCTGTATTTTTAAGGCAGATTGTAAACCAGTGCCCTGCCCTGTGTTGTGGAGGTGTTCCTGTGAAGCTGCATAAGTGAAAGTAAACTCAGTTGTGCTTGTTGAGAACTTGTTTCCCAAGTCCCTAATGTCAGCTGTTTTGCTTTTGTCCAGAGGCTACTACTAGTACAAATGAAAGTCCAGCTGAAGATTTGCTTAATGTCTCTGCTAGGGACAGCTGCTGCTTCCAAATGAGATGGTACGCAGAAGGTACTTTGCAGAACTGAGGGACAAGGATCATTGCTTTTCCCCGTATCTCACAGGAAATTTGTAGTAAAGCTGGGGAAAAGCAGCATTTTGAGTGCTTTCCTGCCTTTACGTACTGAAGCGTATGTGGGTTGAGTGATGCAGGGAGTTAACTCATGCTGTCTGTGGATGCTACTGTGTTTTCTGGTAGAAATAGATTATTCATGTTCCTTTTAGGCCATTGTAGTACTTTACCCAATTCATATTTTTGTTTTGGTTCTGGCAGAATTGCCTGAAGTTTCTCATGGCTTTGTTTTCCATTTTATAGCAGGCTTAAATTTCTGAAGGCAGGTAGTTGTTATTGCTTAGAGCTGTTCTGTGTAATTGTAATTATTTCAAATACATGTAATTGCATTATTACAGCTTTCTTTTGAAGTATTTGTTTTTCATTTTGAGTTCTTCCATGATTATCTTATAATTTCTTCCTTAGCCAACTTTTCTTAACTTTTTACTGAAATTCCTTTGGAATATTTGTTTGTGCCTTTTAGCAGAGTATGAGGACTATCATACTTGTCTAGAGTGCCAGAGGGACAGTTTTCTACCACAGCTGCTCATTTGCAGAAAGAATAGCCATTTAGTTCTGCAGCTGTTGTTTTATTTTACTTAGCCTGAAGCGGTCTACTACTTCGGATGAAGTAAGAGGCAGGAACTAAGGAGGAGAAGCTGTAGGACACCTGCAGTCGGCTTACTGTGAATCTTCACACTGCCACTGTTTCCAATCATCTGTCGTTATTGAGGTGTCATGTGACTTTGGGCTATAGTGCTATGCAGTAATCTCATATATTCTTGCAATAATCTCTTATATTCGATGCAGGGAAGAGGCATTATTTTGCAGTTCAGCCTGTGACCTAATGATCTATTTCAGTCTTCAGTTCCTTGTCCTAAGATCAATTTTTGATCTGTAGATGTGAAAGTTTTAAGCTGTTCCTAGTGGCTTGGCTCACAAAGTAGCACTAGTTTGCATAATAATACAAAAGAGATGACTTATCCAAAATGGAATTTAAAGCTTCCCTTTTTTGCTTTGTGTATGTTGCCTTATGTAGAGAATGTGAGTGAAGTGCATGATCAGTAAACTACAGATGGTTGTAGAATGTGGGGAATTTTCACTTATAAAATGTTACTGACATCTTGTTCTCCCTGGAAAATGCAATATTTTTCCTGAAGCAGAGATACCTTTTGTATTTGAAAGCTGAATTTTTTTAACAGCCTTTTTAAATTTAACTTTATCTTTATTTTTGCTCATTAATTTTTAAATGTTGATTACTTCTTTAAAAATAGCCCACTGATTTACTACTGGTCGAATATACAGTCTCTGATTTTCTGTAGAATACGCAGAAGCTGTTCCCCAGGATGTTGGAAGAAATCAGGTAAGTATGGTAAATGACTTGTTTATAAAATCTTTAAGTCTTATAGTAGGACAGTTATTAAACATGTCCAAATACTTCATAATACAAGTTTAAAGTGACAATCTCAAGTATGTGTTCTTGCTTCTGAATATCTTGACAAGCTCTTCTGCTGCACCAATTAAACTTTGCTTTGTGTCGAAGAACTGGGTTTTTTTGTCTGTCATTGTGTGAGTTTAATGATTTAGATTTCCTGATGGTTGAAATCTTAGCACTAGAAGTGGTTGTAATTTGGAGATGAATGTTATCTTGAAAAGGCTTAGGTAGGAGATTTCTGATTATGTCTGCACCGGATCAGAAGTAAACAAGAAATAACTGGCCAAAAAGCTACAACCAAGTAGAAAGGAGAGAAACTGATGTTGATACAAAAATGTTGGCTTTGATGTTTTTCTTGCTCTTCTAACACATTTCTCCATTTTGAAATGTGATCCTGAACAGGCAGGGTATGAACTTAATAGTTAACTATATTATTCTAAATTAAAAATTAAAAGGAAATAAATATACAGTTTCATTCCATATGTCTCCCTTAGCTTTACATCAGAGCTTTATCAATTAGCTGGTAGTTTCTAAACCTCAAAATAATTTTAATAAAGTCAGTGCTGACCTGTGTTGCTCTCAAGTCTCCTAATGGCAGATCCAAGTTATGAGTAATATGTGACAATTTGGGTATTAAGATTTGAGAAATTAGGGAATTAAGCTGTATTTAACTCTGAAAATAACTTAATGAAGTTAAGCGCTAATTGAAGACTTAACAAATACACTGAATTTCCTGATTGTGCCTGTCTTCTGTGCTATTTTGCTTAAGAAGCTTTATTGAAGTAATGCTTATATGGATAACTTACAATAGTAAACATGAGTAAATTAGGTTTTTATAAATCTTGCCTCAAAACAGTATGTGTAAAATAAGATCTACACCAGAGTTCAACTTGAGAGTATCAGTTCCTAGCATAAAGCATAAGAAAATTTACTGGAGTGAACACTGGTGGCATGAAGGGAAATCCTGCTTTATTTTAGTTCATGCCATGACATATACATGGTCTATAAAAATAAAATATACAAAAGGTGGGGTTTATCCTCATTCTGAGGTCTCCTATATAATTTCCTTTAGCCTGTGTTGACTTACTGAGAAAGAGTTTACCATGTCAGTGCCTTGTTTTTCCCCTTTCCCTGTGTTCTCCTGAGAAGACACTTTCTTCACATTATGTCCTTTATTGCAGTCACAACATCCGTACACTCTAGCAGCCGCGATTCTTTTGCTTATGTAGAAAGTGCTAAGTTTGCATGGGTTGAAACTGCACTCTGGTATTTCACATATTTACTCTAAATACGGTACTGGCATGTAGCTCTGCTATTCCAGTTGCCAACTGTGTACTGTGACATCAAAAAAGTGTCTCTGTTTTTTGTAACCTTTTTCGATTTTTGTAGTTAATATGATTTAAAGCACAACTTATGACTCCTTAATAGCCCGTTTTCCTGGTCAAATGTGTAGTAGTTTTTTCACATTAATAGCTTGTAAAACCTGGTGGTTTTAATCCTCTTGAAAAAGGTGGTAATTCATGTAATTCCTCAATTTAGTTTTGTTAAAAAACAAAACGCTCTTGCCCTGGAAACCCTAACAAAAACCAACCAACTGGTATTCTGCAAGTTCCTAAAGTTACAGTAGTAAACTGGATTTCAAGACCTAGAATACGTAACATAGCAAGTTTTAAATTAAACTCAGATTACAAAGAGAGCTAAATGTTTGTAGGATAGATGTATGTATTTTTTAGCTTTTTCAGTGTGTTTAGTCTGGCAGTACATCCATCAGAGCAGCCCTGTCTGTGACTTGTTACTCTGTCTGCTGAACCAAAATGTTGAGTGTCTTGGCCATGCAATGGTAGAAGAGGGTGTCTTCATGTAATTTGGCATTCTTAAGGGCTGCTTGTAACTGGCTTTGCTGTTGACGATGTTTGGATTCCTCTCAAATGGCTGATGAGCGGTAAGGAGTCATGGCAGTGTTTCTGTATTCTCTCTGGTGCTTTTCAGATGTGTGCTTTTTGTTTGAGGTTTAATTTTTGTTCCATATTTTATTACTCTTTTCTCCCCTTCTCCTCATATATTCAGAAATCAAATCAGCATTTTACTGATATTTATTTGCAGTTAGTTGCAAGTGGTTTATTTTGCTGATACCTTTGCACTTGCTAGCAAATGGGTCAATATTTAATTGGAAATTGGGTCACACTTGAATTTGGTTTCTCCCCTTCCCCTTTCTACCCCTTAACTCCCAACATTACCACCATTGTTGCAGCCATCATTGCAACGTGTTTCAAACTTCATTAATTTTTCTGATCCATAACTCTGTGTATGCTTGACCTGACCTTATTTTTGATAAAAAATGTTAAAAGTTGTTGTCATGGTTAAGCTGCCATACTGAGAGTGCTGTAATTTGACTGGATTGAATTGTCTGTCCTTTTTCTATTTGCCAGAAACTGCTGGTGTTTGTAACTCAGCAAATACACTGTTATGGAGAGATTAAAAATAACTTTAATTTAAAGGTCTGTCTATCAGTTTGCTTCATGGAGCAGCTACATACAGCTATGGTTCACAAGGCAATTCATTTTTGTGTTGGCACAGATGTAGCTTAATAGTCAGGCTTACTCATGAAAGATCTTCATCCTTTTCTTCTGTCTTACAAGGGCTACTTAAGTTTAATATTTACAGAAGTGATTACGTCGATTTGTAAGCTTTAGAGGTGAAGTTCAAGTGTTTTACTTGTCATTACTTTTTATTCATTTATAGCTAGTACTCTTCAAATCATAATTGCAGTTAAACAGGAAAAAGAGGCCTTCTGAACGCTATCCTTTTGTCATTTTTCCTCTAGACAAACCAGGTTTGTTTACTATTTAGAAATATACTGGAATCTTTATGTAGATTTTAATTTCAAATTAGTTCTCAGGGTGACAGTCTGTGTCAGTTGGCTTTCATTGTTGCAGACATGCTCTGGTTGGCTGTTTTTTATCAAAATTACTGAATTTGGATTTTTATTCTTGCTATAAAATTTTCTGTAATGTATTAATAACCTGTGTTAAATTCAAGAGGAGTTACCTCATCATGGAGTGCTTGCAATTTATAGTCATGACTGTCACAGCACAGCATGGCAGAATAAAATTTAAGTATGAAAGTACATGGGAAGTGGATTTTAATTGTAGAAATGAAATGAAAACCAAATATGAACACAGGCGTTCCTGGCCTGTAATTATTTGTAATAAGAATATGAAATGTATAGTAAGTTGCTGCATTTGATTAGCTGTCTGATGGAAAAGCTCAACATGCACAGCTCCTAGTTGTAACCTGTTTGAAACACAGGGACTAGCATGCTTTGTTGTACTTGGGCGTAAAATGATGGTCTGGATGCAGACTTTCTGGTTTCAAGTTCTAGAGAGCTAGCTCTAACTTTGTTCCTGATCTGTTCCGTTAGAACGTTTAGTCACAACAGTAGCATCACTAAGCTTATCAAATGTAATTAAAGTTAAAACACAAATTAAGTGAATTTTCTAGCAGATTAATTTAATTTACTTTTGCATTAAAAATATGGAACATGTGAAGTTTGTTTTAGTGCTGAATTTGGTTTGTAAGTGGATGAAGCCGTTTGTGTTAGTTATCACATACCGGGGAACAACGCAGTTCAACTTCTGGTGTTTGGAATTGCATTGCTATGATTTTGAAGCTCTTACTTTTCTGGGGGCTGATTTTCTGTTTTATTGTTTTTTTTCTTTTTGTTTGCACACAGTTATGAAGAAACTTTCTTCAGATTTAATTATCTGTAAATAAAATACAGTGAATTAGAGAAGATACTTTTGTCAATACTTGAAACTGTTCTTGAGGAGCCTTCGTAGGCAGGAATGTAGTCAGCCTCTTGGTATGCAGTAGAGCTGACACAAGATTGTTATGACACTGAGTTTTGCTGTAGCTCTGTATCCTTTTAGGCTCTCTGAGGTTTTAACCAGTGGAAAAAAATCTTACTTTGACACAAATGGAATAACTGTATTTTACATCGCTAGAGCTTTTTGTCATGCCAAAATTTCATTTCAACAATGGAATGTGGCTGAAGCAGTCTTTCCTTTTACTGAAGACGAAAAGACAGATGTTATTTACTTCTGCTCCCGGCCTTAGTTTATCTTGAGGTTGTTTGTGATAGGGACCTGTCTTTGTGCATGGTAAATTTCTGAAAGCTGTGGGATATGGAAGAATTATTTTTGTGTAAGAATTCCCTTACTGGTTCAGTTTCAAACTTAAGGGTTTAAAGCTCCATATTTGCTCTAAGCCTTTGTAAAAGTTGATAATCGCATGGTCACTAAAGTGTTCACAAATGGTCTCTAAAACTGGGTGATGAGGCGAAGGGCCGATCTGATTTATGAAACTCGGACTTAACAGCATTATTGTTGTAAGAGAGTGGGTTCCCCCTCTGTAAGGTCATTTGCCTTGTTTACTGAAAATCAGTAAAGCTTAAAGTGTGGTGCTGGAAAAATACAGCTCAGTTTTCTCTCTCTGTGTTTGAAGACGACCATTCCTGCTCCACCCTAACCTGGATCACGGGTTATTTTAAAACTTTCGCTCTGAGCATCTTGGACATGAACTGTAAAGGATGAGATTGATCCTTTAGCTGTTGTGCCCTTGTAATAGGGTGTTACTCAGACGTGCAAGGAAGCTGTACGTAGGATGAGCCAGGCTGACTTTTGTTTGTTTGCTCAGGGAGCTCCAAATATCTCATGGGAGATGTTAGTCTAAATAGAAAAAGGAAATAAAAACCGCATTAGGCAGGCATTTCCAACATTTCTATTAATAGCATGGAGGATTTTAGCTGTTCTTTTCTTGACTATCTCCTTTCATGTGAGAGCCACACCCTTTAAGTACGTGAATGTCAGCTGAAAGTGTTGTGAAGGTGAGGGAGAGGGCTGATTTTTAAAATTATCTTCTTTGAGCTCAAGTTCTGTTTTATGCCTTTTACTAACAGTTCATGTCAAAATCTGATCCTGTATTAGCCAAATGAAAAGTTCTGAAAGTGGCTGTCAGTGACAAATCTCCTTTAATGATGTCATCTATCTTAAATGCGAAATGTGAAATTGATGGTATGAAATTGATGGAGCTGCCATTAAAATAGCTGCAAGAAGTACTCTGGATGCAGGTATCTTGAATTTTAGTTGCTTAAAAAATAGTAATTTACAAAGTATTGACATTTTATTAACCAAAATTACAATAATTTTGCATGTGACCAAATGTGTTAGCGTGGAAGGAGCCGCTTAATGTTTTTTGTTATGCATATTTCTCCTATTCATGCTAGGAAAAAATGAAGATTAGTCCTTAAGATAGACAGCAGTCATGTAGAGATGGCTGGAATGTACATGGCCTTTCATATGAAGAAATCACTTGGGAGATTTAGGGGAAAGAGCAAGCAATAGAAGGAAATCAACTCAATTTCACAATTTCATGTCTAGAGTTCATTTCACTCTGTCATCATTTGTACTATCATCTCAGTCCCCATGCTTCATTATGAAACCAACTACTTTTATTTTAGTTTTTCAGCATAAAGAAAAATCTCAGACCCTTGTGCCAGACTGTATGTTTAGTCTGTTTCATATAACAACAGAGAGTACAAAACTTAGCCTGTTTGATCTCTGAGGTGCTAGCCCAAGTACCCAACTGTGTAAACAACTGTGTAAACCTTTAGTGTCTTGTGATTTTTTTTTTTTTTTTTTTTTTTTTTTGCCAGTCAGGTTGTAAAAGGTAGGTGTTTGATTTTCACTGAATGATTAATACGTGAAATTTGAGGATTTGCTGTTTTGGACTTTCAGACAGTTTTTCAGGAATTTTTTGTTTAAGAAACTGCATTGTATGATATAATAGAGAATTTAAAATCCTTTCCTTCTTGGTTTGTTAACTGAGACTTGTTAAGGAAAGCTTTGCAGCAAGCTTTGAGTGAATGTTTTTGTTGCCCCTGCAGTAGTTAGTTGAGGTTTGGGGTTGACCAACTTCTTTTGTAGAAACTACAGGAGAAGAAACATATTCCTTAGCAAAACTTCCTCATGAAATCTGTGTTTTGTTTTGTTGCTTATTAGCAGCATGGTTTTCTTGACTTTGCCTTGTTTTCCCCACTTTTCTCCTCTTTCAGCCTTCGTTGGGCTACTTCTTGTCCAATGGTTTTATAAGCTCTTAAATCAGAGCTGCGGTTTTTGTTCAGACCTGTTAAGCTCTGTTTAGTCAGCTGACTACTGCAGGTATTTCCTGAGAGTTCAGCAAAGTCCACAAAAAAGATGTATAGACTTTCCACGCGAAATAGGAAAATTGTGCAGCTCGATTGTAGCATGAGGTGTGTAAAGTTTATTCAGAATGAGAATCTAGGCTGAAGCCTGCTATCTGAGGAGCTGTGCTCCAACAGGTGAACGTTATGCTGTCTGTAAGCAAAAGCATGTGGCACTGTCTTGTAACAAGTAGTACTAAACAAAAAAATATAAATATTTTGGACTTCTGTTTTTCTGCCAGAAAATGTACCACTTTCAGTAAGTTTATATACTGTGCTTTTGATACTTCTTATACTAAAATTAACTCACATTACTTAGTCATTTTTATGTCTTTATGATGTTGGAAGAGCATGATTTAATAATCATATTTTAGGATATGGCTTAGACTTTTTTGAGTAAAAAAGTTTCCTGGATTTTTCCATTTTTCATATTCAGCTCCCAATTTTACTACTCTTGTATGTATATGAAAAGCAATTAACTGTGATACAGAGTTGGTTTTTAGGTTTTTTTCTTTTATCTCATATACTGGAGAGGCAAAAGGACCTATGATAGATGCTGTTGCACCAAGAATCTCTCGACAGTATAGCCTGTTTTGTACAACACACTAGTGTGAACTTGGGGAAAGAAGGCATGATTCTACAAAATGGTATGTCTGGGTTGTTGTTTTTTTTTTTCTGATAATTAACTGGACAACCCTTTATTGTAGGTGAAGCTGTAGAGGGTGGTATTGGCTGAGAGTATTTTTACCAAGCACAGCTTTAACAACAAAAACAGCTTATTGTGCTGTGTGATTCCCAGATTGCTGAGGACACCAGTATAGTGAGTATGCTGCAGCCATCACACAGTCTGGCAGGCTGCATAGTGAACTTGTTTTGGCATGAGTGTTTTCCAGCAACTGGAAAACCTTTGATTAGAAAAGATCACAGCCTGACCAAAAGATGTTACTGTGCAGAGGTGGATGTGCACGTCTTCAGCTGCAGTTGCAGCACTGATGGAGGTAGGCAAAAAAGAGGCGTAACTCCTTTAACTCAAATCCGTGCTTCCTGACAGCTCCGAAGGGCATACAAGTGAAGTGTGCGATTCTTGCGCTGAATTAGATTCTGTTTTGAAAGAAATCAAATTTCCACAGGATTTTTAAATCTAAAAGAATAACAGAAATCCCAGACAACTTTCCTAGCGTAAAGACTTATGAGTGAAAGGAGACAAGTATTGAAGTAGGAACTCCTCAGATTGGATGGCTTTGGTTATTCCTTTTGTTTGGTTTTGTCTATTCAGTGATATAGTTAAAGATGTGGCACTGTCATTCAAAGTGAGGAAAAATGTTAATTACCTGTGTGTCGTTAGTTCTAAACTAACAAAGATAAGGAGTATTTTCTGGCTTGGAAATTTGTTTAGTGAGCTATGGTGGCAGGAGGTCAGACTGGCCTTAATGCTCAATGGTGGTTTCAGTGTCACTATGCTGTAGAGTCATGGTACACCACTACTACAAGCTTATTGTGGTGCATCTTTTGGAATGAAGTGATGTGGAAATTAAACATCCACAAAATACCTAAATTGCACTTGTATGAATAGTTTGTATTTAGAAGATATGTATATTTAGATTTAGAACCTGTGCTGGAGCTGTTTACTGACAAAATGTGCTGTGCATGAAGTTAGAGGTGTTTGTTTTGTGCAGTGCAGGATTAAGAAAGTCATAGATGTTGGGAGGCAGCATAGTAGATCTTCGGCTGCCTTTAAGTATACTTTTCCACATGTTTGATCTGAATCCCATATGGACCAGGTGGGCTCTGGGACTGGAGGCTTTGGAGAGGTCATCAGCTTTATTGCAGGTGGTGGCATTGACAACTCTGGGATTTAGTCCCGCAGGTTGAGATCAGGAGGTTTTAGCAGGATTGACAAGGGTTAGATACTGAAGCAAACCTATGTTAAAGGCCCACCTTCTTGAAAGAGTAAAAGCCTTATTGCTGCAGAGCAACTGTCAGGTTGTGCTCATTGAGGATTATTTTGTTTTGCAGTGTTTACTGTTGACAGAATGGTTTTTCTGTTCCAGTAGGCTGGGCTGTGGTAATATTGCTGTACTACTGCTAGCAAGCTGCCACGTAAGGGCATGTTGTTAGTGCTTTGCATGAGTCTGGGAGGTATTTGAGAGCAGTTTGCAAGGACTGATTACCTCCTTTTGACAATACATCAGCGGCTTATACCTGTGTTTCACAAGTCTTGTTTGTAACATTCGTCCATGAGCACAACTTCTTTTTATTGTATGAAAGTGTAATGGCTATGGAGTATTGACAGATTAAGTTCCTTTGGAACAGAAGGGAAGGGCTGTAAGCACATACTGTAACCAAAAGTTTGCAGTGTGCAAAGGCAGATGGCTTAGATACTGTTCTTGTCAGAGAGAAAGGTGGAGGACAGTATGATAATATATTCTATGTGTACTTGGAGATGAAGAGGCCTGAAGGTTAACTTTGGCATCACATACCCATTTCTCTCAGCTATCTACAAACTTCTCCATGAACCTTAAGTTAAAATCATAGGATAAATTTGCATGTATGCAGACTGTTTGCTTGAAATAGCTTGCAGTAAGAGACAACAGTAGTGTTAAAGCTATACAATTCCCAAATTAGTCCTCATCAAAATAGAAATATTCAATCTAGTGCAATTCATTTTGCTTCCATTCATACACTCTGCATGACTATTCACACTATAAATATTATATTTGATTCTTAAATATTTATTATAATACTGTAGTAATGTAACATAGTACTTAATATATTAACTTAACTATTTATTTCAATATTGAATCAGTTGGCTGTCATTCAAAATCAATGCCTGCCATGCCACCTGTCCTAATGTATTCTCTCAGTGCTTGCTCATATGGAACTGTTAAGATATATATCTGCTTTCTAGCTTGTCAGAACCTAAAGAAATGGATACATACTCAAGTGTTTAGATTATGTGCTTTGATAATACTGACTAAATGTTGAACAAATAATTTAATTTATGAACACAGTGGAACTAGCTTATGATCTCTCTGGTTTGGATAGGCCAATAGGTTAAATACTCAGATCACATGCAATGTTTACGCAGGAGTCGTCATGTTAGTTGACTGGTACAGGCATTTTTTTGTCTTATAATCAAGAATCACCTTTAGAATATGACTCATAGGCTCATTATTAAGCATGTTTGTAAAGATATGATCAAGGCTCTAGGTTTACAGATACTTTTCAGTAGTGTGTGTGAGCTAACTGATATTGGACTAGGTTTTCTGATAAAATACTCTTAAGATATACTGTAGGAATTGAATGTGGAGCAAAAGTGTTCTGTAGTTTTAAAGCCTTACGTATTTCTCAGCCTTAGCCTGCTGAAGCAGTAGTTGATAAAGCTTGGAATTTTTGCAAGGGTAGTGCTTTAGCCGAAGAAAACATTTGGATATCAGAAAAGCTATCTATTTCTTCTTTATATGAAATACAGGAAATTAGAAGTTCATAAACTTTTTGAAAATTACAAGCAATGTATACATGGTTGCAGGAAGAAAAGTTTGATGACAGTGTTTAGCAGAAATTTTTTTATCCTTCTGACCTGGATCATTAACGCTGATAGCCCATCCCCCTAGTTTAGGGGTGTCAAACTCACGGCTCGCCATTCTCCTGCTCCTGCAGCGTAACGCGCATCACACGCTGCACACGTGACTGGCACTGGCAGGAGCACGGGGGCAAGAGCTCGGCGCTGCCGCCGGGGAGAAACAGGGTGCTGGGCTGTATAAAACAAGGGGGAGGGCCAGATTCAGCCTGCGGGATGTGAGTTTGACACCTCTCCCCTAGCTTAAACTTGTTAAACTCTGTATATGTTTCGGTTAAATAATAGTGTTACACTAGTTTTTGAGAGGTCTGTGAAGCTGCTGCCATGGTATGTAGGAGAGCAATGTTATCACTTTGAAGTATGGAAGGATACAAAGTCAGGCTTTAACATCTTCGGCAAGACGGTTCTAAAGAGTCATGGATTATCAGGCGTAGACTGAGCTGACAGAAACGTCCACTGGCATGAACATTAGTTGAGGATCACTGTTCACATTTTGTGCCCAATGTAGCTGTGGACTCCTTTGGACTTCTTTGCTTGTATTTTTTGAACATGACCTCACCATACATAAACAACATCACTATATACATACACAAACACACTTCAAACCAATCTCTGCATGTTGTATTTGTAATAAAAATGTGGTGTTTTGTACTGAAAAGAGCTTATAAGTCACTTCTAAGTCACTTCTTAAATGCCATGCTAAGAAAACTGTGATGAAAAAATAACAAGCAAAAATCCCTAGTGGGGCTGTGGCTTATTGTATCAAAACAGTTCTTCTGCAGAAAGATGTGGAATCGCTGACTGTTATTCATCTAAAGAATTTTTGCCACTATGCCATGTCCACTCCAGAGTTCAGTACTCTTTAATTTCATAACTGCATTCAAAAATAATTAACTTAAAAACATGCTTGTCTAAAAGGGGAGGGAATGATACTTAGAAATGATACTGGCTCAAACATTAACAGTTTTTTTTTTCTTTAAGCTTCACTAGAGATGTTTGTGACCAGATATGTAAGTAGTTACTCTTTACAAGAGGAAAGGAATGACCCCCCCCCCTTTTTTTTCCCAGACGATTATGCTAAGGAATATTAACTTAGAGTATTTAAATTCAAATTGGCAGGACCTATTAAACTTCTTCTGAAATGAAATTTCTGATCATAGCTTAAATAATCTCTTACATTTTTGGCATCTATCTCTTAAGAAAATGTGAATACGGAAGAATAGCAGATAAAAAGGAATTGCAGGGAGAAGAGAGGACCTGGAAAATTAATCTTTAGGAAGATAACTAATATCTTTTAGATACTTTTGCATTGATTAATATTTTAGGATTTTAATAAAGAGTTCTCTCCTGTTACAACAACTGATGGGGTTTCTTGGTGGATGCAGGTTAGAAGCATGCTTTTTGGTATGTTTTTACTGCATGACTCTAAGTGTGTGGGAGAACTGCATCAATACAGGCTGCATACATCAGTTTGCGATCAAATTAGAGGGTATTTAAAGTGGAGAATATGTCTGTATGTGATTCTAATAATGTTTTTTATTAATAACTGGTACGTTGGAATATGCCATGTGTTAACAGAGAATAGCATTGTGCTGGGAATGTTTGCAGCTGCTCTACAAATCAAGATTAGAAGACAAAGTTACACTGATAAATTTGAGCGGTCATGAATGTTTGCAAGTGCTAAGTTCTAAATGGGTAAAGAAAGTGTTGAAGTTGAGTATGAAATGATTATCTGAGTGCGGGAGACCTATAAGAGGCTTTGTCTCACTTAAGTTTCTTCATAAGCCACCAATGTGAGGCTACAGGAAAGACTGGCGTCCTGAATATCTATAGAAGAGTGTATTATGAGACAGAAAGCTATTTCCTTTATATTTGGTGCTGGGGAGCTTCCCTATATAGCATGGGACACTATATTTAAAAAAAATAAAGTTAGTGAAACTGTAGAGAATACAGAGGAGATATCTGAATTAAGATTGGAAAGTTAGGAAACATTGAAAGAAAAATCTTTATGTCCCTAAAAGCAGGTAATGGAGAGTTTTTCCATTGCGTTGATGGTTTTTAGGCAGAGGCTGGATATCCTGTCTCCACTGAGAAGGGCAAGAGGAAGTGCCTTTTTTAATCTGTACCAGAACTTTGGACTTCTGGTTCTAAGGAAACTGCGTTATGAGGATGTTGTAGAGCAATGATTGAAGGCTGAGGCAGACATCTTTGCAGAACTGCGAATGACTGTGGTTGAACAGTTGAGTAATGTAATAGCTTATTGTTGCCGAAAGTGGGAGGACTTATCAGTTTCCCCTTTTCCCCCTTCTTCTTTCTTTTGCATGTCACCATTTCCTCTTCTGTAGTGGCTTTTGCTAGTTTTGGTCCTCTGTGAGCCATTTTTTGTCTTCTAGGACAATGGAAAAACTTTCCAGGGTGTTTTAGCCCCATGTGTTATTCTCTGTCATCCCACCCACCACCACTCAAGTTAGGTTTGTTTCTTTTCTGAGAGAGTATTGTGTTTCGGAGAGAAGTACACTAGTGGAGGTGTAACATAAACCATGGAAGTATGTGACTTAGTAGGTAAAGACACTGACTCGTGTCAGTGAGCTGTTGTGAAAACATGTTCTGTGGATAATTATGTTTAAGATTAAGCAGGGGAACTACATGTTAACTGAGGTCTTTTGCAAGTTTTGTTGATTTATGTGATTTGATAGCAATTGAGATGTGATAGGCTGAGCCTAAGTTATGAGGGGCTTTGAAAATGAAGTAGCTGATGTTTGAAATAGTGTAATATAAAGGGTAATTAGTTGAAGGAGTTGGAAGGAAGATGTGATTGAAGACTCACATTTGCCATCCCCATTGGTGGTTCTCCTGATCTAACTGTTCGTGTAACTATTCTGACCTTTATGAGTTTGTATTGGTCTAAAAAACTTACATGATGTGCTAAACTTGCATCAGGATCTAAGTGAATTAAGCCATAGTTTGTATTCAACTTGAAAAGTAGAAATATTGGGGGAATGGAGGGATGAGTGGGCTTGTAGCAGTAGCTCCACAGGCCATATCTATTAGCTCTAAGTCTGTTCAGTTGTCAGGTTGATAGCCTTTTCCTTATATAAAAAGAGGGGAGAGAAGAAGTCATAAAACTGATCAAAGCTGATTGTCACTGATACTGGTTCTACAGTCAGATGTCTCCAAGAACTCATTTCTCACAGGGATTAAGGCTCCAACAACCCATAAGTTTAATCAAGACTGCAGTAGCTGAGTGGAACTTAGCAAACCTAATTGGTCTAAAGGGACAATTTTCATAGTAGGTGACTTCCAGGGGTTCTGCCCAACGTGACGTTTTATAACTTGGTCATCCTAAGTATGTAAAACTAATTTTATTTGTTGTGCTATGATGATCTGGCAATTTAGGTTGTTTTCTTAAGTTGAGCTCAGCGGAACACCAGCACCTCCTCTTGTCTGAAAGCGTGATATGATGATACTTGCAGGATGAATGGAACAGCTTAAAATTGTCATTTTTTTTTTCCAAGGAGAAATGTATCAGAATAGATGAGCAGGTAAGAGGAAGGATTGCAGTATTGGTATATTCAGTTTCTAAACTCCTCTGACTTGTGTATATGCCGCCATGGTACACTTACCCTTTGTAGTTGTGCCTGTAACTGTTTCTGGATGAATGAGACAAATTTAGTTGAAATTGGAGTATTGTATTTAGAATCCATGGCTGGAGCTGTTGACAAAATAAAGGCTAACATTAGAATACTGCTAATAAGCGTGATGAGGTACTCAGCAATTTTAAAAGTAAGAAATTATTTGGGAAGCAGTGATCTGCTGTGTCCTGAGAAATTGATTCTGTAAAGGTAGCTTAGCCAGACTTGTCATTTCTGCAGCGTTTGTAACTGTGGAGAACTTAGAATAACCATTATGAATGTTGAATCAAAATTGTAATTTGGGACCTACCTGTATGAGGGAGCGAAGATTAAAAATTGGAAAAAAATCTTGTCAGTGTGACTTACCTTTTCAAGTTGCACATCCCTTATTTTTAATTTCTCTTACTTTTTGATTTATTGATGCTTGGTTTGCTGATGAGTTTTAGTAGTTGCCGCTAATGTTACTCAGTGAAGTCTTTGTTATGCAGCTGAACCTGTTTTTACTCTTTTTCACAGAAAGAATCATTTTTTATAGTTCTCAAGCACACAAAATAAAGGTTAGTCAGAGAGTTGCTGTCAGAGTAAATCTTAGACAGTCAGAGATACCTGAGGCAGTAATGCTGAGTTCATGGGGTTACTGGTAGAGATTTAAAGTAGTATCCAAGAATGGCAATTAGACATGGCAGTCTTAGGTAGAAGAGAGAGCACAATATTCTTATTTGAATTGGAAGGAAAAGACAAGATGCAGCCTGATGAAATGAAAATAGAAATTGCTGGCTGTAGAACAAGTAATTCTATGTTATATTAAACCTGCCTTCTGCATCTTTTATCCTACTTATCTAGTATAAACAAGAATAAATCACATTCCTTTTGAAATATGGAAGGCCTTGAACAGAGTGGGGCTTCTCAGATTTCTTTAACTCTTCTGTAAATTGTTTCCTGAGTCAATGTATTTAGCTCTTAGAATAACGTTATGTGAAAGGAAGACCTTTCAACTGGAGTTTTTATTGTTAATTATTTGAGAAATGTGTGGTTCAGATTTCTTTGTTCCGTTTTCGAGGGGAGTTGGTGAAGCCACTAGGAAGTCTGCTGTAGAAAACTCCCTCTAGTAAAGCAATTTGGTATGATTTGGTGTATTCAGAGAGGAAAAAATCCTACATTTTGAACATGTACTGATTATGGCGTTTATGGCGTTTTTTTTAAACAGCAGGAGTAGGTATTTTCTGATTGTGGAATCATTTAAGTACTGCTCCTTATACAAATACATGCTGTTTATATAATACTCTACCATCAAATACAAAGTAATTTACTAGCTCACACTGAAATTTAATGTTGCTATCTGTTTCTAGCTTGATGGCTTAAGTATTCTGTTTGAGGTGTCTTTTTCTTGGCACAGGCTTCATTTGCCGTTACCAAATGTACCTCTGCAGAAGAAATCAGGTTTTAAAAAATGTTAGTTTTGCATGCTTGAATTCGTATTCAAAACTACTTTATTCTTTTTAGACAAATTGTTTCATTCCCTAAGGAAAATTACTTATCTCCAGGTACTTTCCAATTCTATTTTCCATATAAAAATAAGGACATCACCTGTGGAAAAGGTGGAAAATTGTTTAGAAATTTATCATGTGTATACATTAAGTGATCTGGTTTTAAAATGTCGGTTGGAATGGGTAGAATCAGATTTGAATGTGTCAGGGTTCATAGTAATCAGACTGTTAATCTGTGTAAGTAGATTTTAATGATAGATTTTACAGTCAACCTCTGTATTTTGTTTTTATTTTTCACATTTCCTATTTCTTATGTTTTTTTATGGGTGTCCAAAATCCTTCCATGGAACAGCTAAATCCTCTAAATGTGTTTAAATACAGAAAATGAGTACATTTAATATGTTCTGTGAATGTTTTCGGGGGAGAGTTGTGTGAGTTTATAATATTTTCAAGTAAAACTAGGATGTATTTTTGAAGTAATTTGAAATTTTGGGGGGTTGTTTTGAAAAAAGTATTTTTTTGAAATTGGAATAAAGTTAGAATAAGAAGTTTCTCAAGTGCTTGTTACCTTCACAATCAGTTTGCAAAGGTGAGTGGAATAAAATAACCACCATGATCCAAAATACTACTTCATCAGCAACCAGCTGAAAACTCTTCTCCTTGATACTTTCTGTTGGACATTTGAAAACAAGGGGCTATCTTGACCTGCCTCCTGTTTCAGGTAGGAAGATGATCTCTTTTGGAAACATGAAGAAAGCAATGCAGCTAGAAAAAATCTAAACTTTCTATATTAGATAATATTTTATATTAAACTTCACGCAAACCACCCAGGCTCAAAAGGAATTTTTAGTTCAGCGAATGACAGAATAAAAACTGACCATGGGAAACTTTCAGCTGCTGCCATGTATGCCTAAATTCAGTTTATGTTTCATTTGAGGTTTCCTGTCAAATGTTCCATTAACAACTGGAGTGACTGCTTGTTTGTGTTTACCTCGATAACACCTATTTTCTCTATTGCATAACATTTTCCCCATATCCTCCTGGAAGGATCTGCCAGGTGTGTGTGCCTTGCCAGAACCTGTGATGGGACCCTTTGAAATCAAGATGGGTTCACTAATTGTTCTGGGAGTGGAGGAAAGTTAATATAGAATCCATAATATTTTTTCAGAAGTAGTAAATTAAACTTTGTACTGTCAGTAGTGCTTGTGGTAATTTTATATCTAGTAAAATCAAAGGTGGTAATGTTTTGTCTGGTGGCAAACTTCTGTTGGTGTAAACACCATCTCTTTAGATCATTAACCAGTTTGATGCAAATTTGCTGACTTCTGATCTTTGAAGTTTTTCACCAAATTCTTAAAGACAGTTGACAGTGCTGCTACACGGTGTGTCATTATGTGGGAAATCGTGATTCTATGAATGTTCTCACTCACCCCGTGGTAACACCTTGTGTGTGGAACAGTGTCACAGATATCTGTGTTCTGCATTTGCAGTTCAGTTGACGTATCGCCAAATCCTGGAGCACTTCACATTTGTTGCTCTGTTCCAGTGATCAAGTATTTGTCTGGATGGAGAACTATTAACATAAGAAAATGAGACCCTAACGTAGTGGGAAGTGGTATAACTTGGGAGTCAGCCCGGAAGGCCAACCAAGTCCTGGGCCACATAAAAACAAGCGTGGCCAGCAGGTCAAGGGAGGTGATTGTTCCCCTCTACTCCTCTCCCCACTGGGAGTTTTGTGTCTGGTTCTGTAATCCCCAACATAAGAAGGATATCGAACTGTTGGAACGGGTCCAGAGGAGGGTAACAAAGATGATCAGAAGGCTGGAGAACCTCTGCGATGAGGACAGGCTGAGAGAGTTCAGCCTGGAGAAGAAAAAGCTTCAGGGAGACCTTATAGCGGCCTTCCCGTACCTGAATGGGGCCTACAGGAGACACTGGGGAGGCACTTGTTTCCAAGGGCAAGTAGGGATAGGATGAGGGATAATGGCTTTGAATTGGAAGGGGGGAGATTTGGATTAGACATTAGGAAGAAATTCTTTGCTCTGGGGCTGGTGAGGCACTGGCACAGGTTGTCCAGGGAAGCTGTGGGTGCCCCCTACCTGGAGATATTCAAGGCCAGGTTGGATGTGGGTCTTGAGCAGCCTGGTCTGATGGGAGGTGTCCCTGCCTGTGGTGGAGGGGTGGAACTTGATGATCTTTAAGGTCCCTTCCAATCCAAACTGTTCTGTGATTGTATGGTTTTATCTATACAACCAGAGAAGGGAATTGAACTTGAGTATTAGCAGAGCAGACACCTGTATGGTGTGTTGCGTTAAGTGAAGATACCAAAATTTTCCCTATCATACATGATGTTGGAAAGTGTAATAGAATTGTTTCAGCTTTGAATGTTCTGCATTGTGGAGAAACTGCCCTCCTAGTGGGGGAAAAAATCCTGTATCAATACCCTTAAAATCTCAAGCACTTTACTAAAATCGTTTGAAGTAGCCAGAGGTGGAAGGGGAAAAGATTGATTATAATCAAACGCACACTTTTGAGTAGAATTAAAGTACAGACACTGTCCCATATTCCAGCATTAATGATTGCCACAAGTGTTCTCTAATGCATGTGGAATGTCAGTCACTAGCATGTTATCTCTTCAGCTTGAGAGCTAATCCATGTACTGAATGGTTTGTGTTCTGTTGAGCTCCTCTACGTGCATATAATTTCATAAGAATAGTAACCCAACTCATTTAAGAAATGTTTTGTATTCCTTCTACATTAAAAAAAGGAGCAGTTTTACTGTGTGTTTTAACTTCAGTTATTAATTTACCAATTAAGTAAACTTTATCTGATGCATGCTTGGCTTTTACTTTGGATCCATCTGTATATTTAAATTCTAATAATGATTTTTTGGCTTTCATCCTGGTAAGAAAAGGTGAAGTGTTAGAGGCAAATGAGAGCTTCCTGACAACTTTATAGAGTTTGTTGGGTAGCTTCACTTCTGCTAGCATGCTGAACTTCTGGTAGGTTGTATTTTAGACTATCTATAAACATTCTAACTATTCTGCAAGGGTATTAAGAAATTTTTGTGAAAGGTTTAAGTGCTGTGTGTTACATATGTATCCCTTTTGTCATAGTATTTTTCATGTCTGGGCATTGAGTTTACCTACAATAAATCAACATATGCTATCTGAAAAAGTGTAGTCTATTCAAAATGACCTTTAAGCTTTGAGAGTACCTTGTGGTAGGACAGATATATAATGTGCACATCTGCCTGAAGGTAATGATAGTGAGAGATGAGCTATTTGCTTAATTTGTTAGAATGGTACTTTAAGAACTGTTCTATATATAGAACTTGTTGAGCAAAACTGTGGAAAAGTGCTTGCAGAAGATCACAGAATAAATTGGTGACATGTCTTGGACGTGGAGCTCAGTATGTGTATGATTTGAATATATAAGTTCAGGCTGTGAACTCATAGTTTACTTGATGTGCTTGCAACTGAGTATCTTGGGCGGCATCAAAAGAAGCATGGCCAGCAGGTCAAGGGAGGGGGTTCTCCTCTGCTCCTCTCTCGTGAGACCCTACCTGTAGTACTATCTGGTTCTGGGGTCCTTAACATAAGAACGATGTGGAACTGTTGGAACAGGTCCAGAGCAGGACCATGAAAATGATCAGAGGGCTGGAGCACCTCTGCTGTGAGGACAGGATGAGAGAGATGGGCTTGTTCAGCCTGGAGAAGAGGAGGCTCTGGGGAGACCTTAGAACAGCCTTCCAGTAGCTGAAGGGGCTACAGGAAAACTAGGGAGGGATTTTTCCAAGGAGAAGTAGTGATAGGAGGAGGGGGAATGGCTTTAAATTGGAAGGGGTAATATTTAGATTAGACATTAGCAAGAAATTCTTCACAATGAGGGTGGTGAAACACTGGCACAGGTTGCACAGGGAAGCTGTGGATATCCCTGGAAGTGTTCAAGGCCACTTTGGATGGGACCTTGAGCAGCCTGGTCTGATGAGAGGTGTCCCAGCCCATGGCAGGGAGACTGGAACTGGATGATCTTTAAGGTCGCTTCCAACCCGGATCATTTTATGATTTTTTTTTTTTTTTGGAGTAACTGGAGTTGTGGGGCATACTTTCTGGCCTGGTTCTTGTCAGTATTTTTAGGTTTGTACTAATGACATGTTCAAAATGAGAGGTATAGCTAAACCACTGAAAATAAGCAGTACGTGTGGTACGTAGTTCTGACTGATGTTGAATTTACGATTCAAGTGACTTCAAATACTGTCTTGAGTTAGCAAAGCCTGTTTTCAAGCCAAGTTTTTATAATCTTACTGCAGATTATGATGGGTAAGATTCTGGAAAGAAATCCATAAAAATGCGTAGAGCTTGTCTGATGGCTCATTTTGTGGAGAGGTAGACTTGTTTTTTCATAGCCTTGTCTCAGGAGGCTGCTGCTGACTGCAGAGTGAGATTCTGCACAAGGAGTTGGGTCACAGGCACATGTTGAAAGCACACGTGTTCTCTATGATCTGCTGTGGCAGATACTTGTGTGTTAATGTCTAGCCTGATTATGTCCTGTTTGCTGTGGGTCAAGAATCATGTGATTGCTTACCATGGTTTGGCTGATCCACACGTATTTGCCTGGTGTGGAGTAGATGCTGTACTTCAAATCAACATCTTAGCCTTGTAGTAGCTGCTTTGTGTAGAGCAGGGGTGTCAAACTTGCAGCCTGTGGTCCAAATGCAGCCATCCACCTTGCTTTATCTGGTCTGGCACCTTGTTTCTACCCAGTGGCAGTGCCGAGCTCCTTGACTCTGTGCTCCTGCCAGCACCAGTTACATGTGACACCCGTTAACGCTGCAGGAACAGGAGAATAGTGGGAGCTGTGAGTTTGACACCCTTGCTGTAGAGGATCGCTTCTTGTTCTTTGGGTGTGGATCTTTAGTCTTGCTGTACTATTTTGTGCTCTTTCACCTGTATACTGTTCTCTAACATAACTGGATAAAGCAATGAACTGTTTGATTCTGTCCTGTAATGAAGGCTGAACAGTTGTAAACACTGTAGATATCTTGAATGTATTTGCACTCGCAGCCTTTTTCTTACCCAGAGTATTATACAGTATTTTGCTGCACATTTTGTATTACTTGCCTTCAGGATTAGGCAATACAATGCCTTTGATACAGGTGCAATTGCGAATCTTCAGTGTTACTGAAATATCTGTAGACTTTCTTACGATTGTTATGTAAGTCCAGCCAGTGATTCAACTTCATCAGGGGCCCGGCTTAAATATCTTTATGCAAATGCATATAGCCTGGGGAATAAATGAGCGGTTAGATATGTGTACACACCTGCAGGGCTACAATCTTACTGGCATCGTGAGGATATGGTGGGATGGCTTCTCTGCTGGGAATTTTGGAATGGAGGGATACAGGCGGTTTAGGAAGGACAGGTAGGGGAGATGAGATGGGGATATTGCCCTCTACATCAATGACCAGCTGGAGTGCATGGAGCTCCACCTGGGAGTGGATGAAGAGCCAACCGAGAGCTTGTGGGTCAGGATTAAAGAGAGGGCAGGGCCTGCTACAGGCCACCTGACCAGGAAGAGCAAGCAGATGAGGCTCTCTACAGACAGGCACAGCCTTGTGTTCACAAGCCCTAGTTCTCATGGGGGACTTTAGGCCCCCCAGTATCTGTTGGAGGGACAACACAGCAGGACATACTCAATCCAGGAGGTTCCTGGAGTATGTTGATGATGACTTCCTTCTCCAGGTCATAGAGGAGCCAGTGAGGAGAGGTGCTATGCTAGACCTTGTTCTCACCAACAAAGAAGGGCTGGTGGGGAATGTGAATCTCAAGGGAAACCTTGGCTGCAGTGACCATGAAGTAATGAGTTCAAGATCCTTAGGGTAGCAAGCAGGGTGTGCAGCAAACTTGCTACCCTAGACTTCAGGAGAGGAGACTTGCCTCTTCAGGGATCTGCTTAGTAGAGTACCATGGGATAAAGCCCTAGAAGGGACAGGAGCCCAAGAGAAGTGGTTAATATTCAAGAACCACCTCCTCCAGGCCCACCAGTGATGCTCCCAACAAATAGGAAGTCAGGCAAAAATGCCAGGAGGCCTGTATGGATGAACAAGGGGCTTGTGGACAAGCTTAAACACAAAAAAGGAAACCTACAGAGGATGGAAGCAAGGGCAGGGAGCCTGGAAGGAATACAGGAGAGTTGTTCAAGCATCCAGGGATCAGGTTAGGAAGGCTCAAACCCTGACAGAATTACACCTGGTCAGGAATGTCAAGGACAACAACAAAAGCTTCTATAGGTGTGCCAGTGATAAAAGGAAGACTAAGTAAAATGTTGGCCCTCTCTGGAAAGAAATGGGAGACCTCTTTACCCAGGGTATGGAGCAAACTGAGATACTCAATGACTTTTTTGCCTTGGTCTTCACCTGCAGGGGCTCAGGGCACACCACCCAAGTCACGGAAGGCAAAGGCAGGGACTGGGAGATCAAAGAAATGTAGGAGAGGACTGGATGCGAGACCGTCTAAGGAACTTAAAGTTGCACAGGTCCATGGGACAAGAGGAGATGCATCCATGAGTTCTGAGGGAACTGGTGGATCCATCATATTTGAGAAACTGTGGCAGCCTGGTGAGGTTCCACTGGAAAAGCAGAAATACAACTCCGATTTTTAAAAAGGGAAATAAGGAAGACTTGGAACTACAGGCTCGTCAGTCTCACCTTTGTGCCTGGTGGGATCATGGAACAGATCCTCCTGGAAACTGCAGAGGCACATGGACGCTTCACTAAGAGCAAATTGTGTCTGGACTTTTAACTTCCTAAGTTACTTCTCTGGTTTTGCCTGTCTCCATTTTCTTACTCTCTTTTCATAGAAAGTACGTAAAACTGGTAGATTACTGTAGGCTGGAACGGAGCTCAGAAGGTACTCTAATCCAGCCCCCTGTTAAACAGTGGCAAACTTTGAAGGATCTGGTTGCTTATTAGCTCTAGTGCCTGACTGCTTTCATTGTGAAAACTTCTAGTTTCTTCATCTGATAAGTTTCCTGTGTTGCAGCGTGTCTACCTCTCAGCCTTTTGCTGGGAGCTTCTAAAATATCTGACTGTGAAGATAACATTTATATTCTACTTCCTGGCCTTCAGTCTGTTTCTCTGCAGATGGAATAAACTCACCTGCTTCAGTGGCTTCTTGTGCATCATGTGCTCTAAGCCCTGGGCATCTTGATGGCCATTCTCTGGGCTGTCTCCAGCTACATCTGTGGGCATGACTGTGCTCATTGCTGCCTAAGCTTCCCTTGTACAACTCTCCCAGCCAGCTGCAAGCTTAACTTAAAATTCTGGTTGTGAACTGCTGCCTTCTTTGAGACAATGGTCAGTGTTTACTATTTACTATCTGTATGCTGTGTTTTATCCTATAGAAGTTGTAGTAGCTTTTAGAGTTGGGAAGGTGCTTTGTACTTCCCAGGAGAGTTTCATTTAATACAGAAGATCAATAGAGAGAATGACTTTTTTGTAGTATCGATGGGAGTGAGTATTCAGTCCTCCTCCTTCTCACCTGTGATAAGAAGTTCAATGATGAAGCACTTTCACCAAGGGATATTGTTTGCTTGATATTTTTGTTTGTTATTTGTTCTTTTCTAAGGTTAAAGCCATTCCCAGGAGAGCCTTGCCCACTGGTTATGTACCTGCTCATATTGTACCCAGTAAATAGCAGTCTTGAGATATGTTGCTTTGGGCACTTAAGTTTCAAAATCTATAGCTAGTATTTTCATAGGTGGGTGTGAGGTGAGTTGTGTAAAGTGTAGGATGTGAAAATTATATATTTATTCCTCTCCCTAAATGGTGTCGTGGGAATAGGATAAATAATTAAGAACACTGTATGTGGCAATCTTCCTGCACAGACTGTTCAGCAGAGTGGGATGCAGGGTGCTGTTGTCTTTTCTGCTGTGTATGTACTATGCTTCCTATGCATTGGTTAGCACAAAACCTGCTAATCTAATTTAGTTTGAACAGTACAAATATTTCTTTACCTGATTAGCATTGCTTGTGAGAATACTTTCAAAGAAGCTTTTAGATGTAATTTTTCTGAAATGTGTATGATGTAGGCATGCTGGGGTATCAAAACACACCACTCTATTAATGAAGTGGTGTTTTGTAGAGAAAGAAACTTTACATTTTGCTAAACTTAGTTTTTGTAGTAAGTGTGGTATCACAGTGACTCTTTCCCTTCTTTGCTTTTGCAAATTTCCTTCATTGCATTCAAGGCTAGGCTTACTTGCATACTTCTGTTCTTGCCTGTGTTCTCTCCCAGTTGGCTACCAGTTCTCTATCCTGATGTGTCTGCCCTCTCTCCCTCTGCCCCCCCCCCCCAGTTCATTCACATGCTTTTCACATAAACACTTGTCAGTTCTGTGAGGGATGATTTTCTGCTGGGTTACAGAGCCTGTTTTCTTTTGCAGACTGCAACAGATGCCAAAACATGATTTGGAAGTCTTATGCTGTTTTAGAAGACACTTCTTCCAGCCTGAAATATAATCTAGAGCAGATACAACGTTTTTACCAGTTTTAGACAGTGGGTTTTCAAGTGGCCCCTCTTTCTTTGTTACTATTGTCTAGTTGGCAAATGTTGCCTTTAAGAATGGAAATTCTAACTTTCTAATATGCACTTATATCTCTTATGCCAAAATGTATGACTTGAGATCATGCGATGCCCGTACCTTTGTAATTAGTGTGCATTCCTACCAGATAGCTTGGCACAAGACTGTTTGTGTTACTATGTGGGTGGGAGGACCTGAAGATAAGAAGCTGCAGGTCTTGATTTTAATGATCCAGCTCAGAACATGTTTCTTGCTGAGTAATATCCTAGCATTGTCTTAACAGCCCCGAATCATCATCCAGTAATAGATAGCTGTGACTTAAAAATGGGGTCATGAATGTCTGTAGTCATCACAGTTTTACTTATAGATAAAGGAGTGGCTAATCTGTCCATCTCATTACATTTTGATTGTGGAAATAATTTTCTGCTCGCTTCCTTTAATTATTAAACTTGTAAATAGCAGCTTTTTCGATTCTGACTGTACTTGTTTTGAATCTGTGGTAGCTGTGCTTGACAGCTTCTCTGGCTGAGGGAGGGCCCTTGTCTTTCAGGGGTCCCTTGTGATGAATGATTGTGCATAGCAGGATGTAAAACTGTCTTCAAAGGTTAAACATTTGCCTTCATATTAAACGGATGTTTCCAGCTAGTCTTAGTAGCCCACAGGCATGTGTGTAGTGCCTACTAAGGCTAAGGTCTTGATCCTTATAGAGTTGTGGTCTTTGGCAGGGCTGTTGGTTCGAGTGAAAATTGCTGTTTTATTTTCAGGGTGGTAATAGTAGTAAAATATCATCAGTACTATGCTGCGTTAAGTGTAAGCTTCATTAAATCTTAGCAAGCAGTGTTATATCACGTTTGGATGCTGTAGTTGCTTCTGTAGAATTTGTCACTGTAGCATCATGATGTTAAATCATCGCTTCCTTCATTGACATTTAAAAACATGTTACTGGATTTACTATATTGGTTATATTGCAAGTATGGCTCTTCGTGGTTATGCAGTTCTGATGGTGGCAAATCTAGAACATAGATAGGGTAATGACTGAAGAGTCACTGGCTGCTCTTTGTTTTAGCTGACCTTGGGTTTTGCTATACTCCTCACCATTTTCTTGGTTAACAATCCGCTTTGTTTTAACTAAATTAGTCTGTCAGCTTCTGTTATTGTAGCTAGAGGCTCCTTTTTTCACTTACCATTTCCTCTGCCCTTTTGAAGGTGTTGATTGCGGTGTATGAAGGCATAAGCAGTGTTTGAATCTTCTATTACTCTCATTGAACCAATGTCTAGAAGGGTTTACTAGTCTATTAAGAGGCCAGAAATAATCTGAGGTTACAGTTAATTCTAGTCATAATGTTCCAGTAAAACACGTTTAAATGGTAGCATGTAAGAATTATTGTGCTATTAAATGCTGTAGATGCTTGAAAGCTGAGGGTTGTTAGTCAGTGATAGTGTAAATCGCTGTGGTACTTCTCTTCCAGGACCTTCTAAGGCAACTGCAAAAGAGATTGAAGTCCTGGAATCTTGGCAGTGAGCAGAGTCACAAAGTTCTGATGGACCATTGCCTTGGGGCTTTTTAAGAAATTGCTTGTTTTCCTGGAAATCCTCTGAGTTTACATTAAAAATATTAGAACATAAAATGAGTGTACTGATTTTTTTGTTGTATGTTACTGGTCTTCCCTCACAGAACAATAACAAAAAAAAAAAATCTGTATTGCAGACTTAATCCAGTGCACAAATGAGATGAATGTGAACATCCCACAGCTGGCAGACAGTTTGTTTGAAAGAACTACCAACAGTAGCTGGGTAGTGGTCTTCAAATCTCTCATCACAACCCATCATCTAATGGTGTATGGAAATGAGGTAATAAAACAAATTATATGAGAACAGTTACAATACTTCATTCCTGTAGATGTCAGCTGAATGCTTCCATTAATTATCTTTGTTAGAAAATCTTTATTTTTCTTTTTGTGTCTAACTCTGCATGAACATGTGTCATTATACATTTGTCTACTTCGTTTGTTTCTATTCTAAGTTTAATAATTCTAGGATCAAAAATAAGTGTCTTGAATGCTGGAGGTACCTTTTTTGTTGTGGTTTTATTCTAATAATAAAAAAAACCTGACAGAAATTAACTTGAGTGGGCTTCTGAAAGCTGAAAATGGGAGCCTTTTGAAGTTCATGCTCCAGCTAATCCAGATGGCCTTTTCTCGCAGATAACTTAATTCTGAACTGTTTTCTCCCATCTCTCCTTAACCTTTTGCAGTGAAGACTAATGTGTGCTTTGACTGTGCACATCTAAATAACACCAGATACTGTTGAACAATTAAAGAAAACAAGCCTGATTTCCACAAAAAAAAGAGTAAACTTGTTTTGTTCTGCACCTTGAATTCCTGTTGGGTCTTAATTTTCAAAGTACCAAGCCAAGCAGCAGCTTGGTTTGGGTTTTCAAATGCAGAAAATTGATTACTTCTAAGGCTTTCTTAGAAAGTGTTTGTAACCATTGCTTTTTACTGCACGCAGTTAGTAAATGTAAGCTATATGAATTTTGGAATTAAGAGGGGTAACTTTAAAAGTTTGATTTTGTAGAGAGGACTAAAACTTTTCAGGTTGCATTCAGGTTCTTGCAGGTTGTCTAACTCCTTCTGGCTGATGAGCTGGGTTCTGGAGGATTTTAAGTTTTAAAATATACATGTACATGTATATAGATACATGTATACACACACTAGTTTCTCTTGCAGGTTAACTTCGGAGTAATTCTGGTCTTGTGAAAATCTATTCTTTGGAGCTAAGTAAGCCACAAGAGGGCAAACTTCTTACATTGTCTTTAGGTGTTATCACTAGGATAGCTAAGAGAGTCTCTATACTTGTGCTGTGCTTGCACTTTGAGACATATACATTTTAAACTGATACCAATGTATGTCATAGCAGTTAAAGCTATTTCATGGGACCTCTGTCTGAAATACTTTCCATTTTAACTACCAAACCAATTTTGCTTGCCAAATGTCTTACAGAAGTAATGAGGATAAGATTGTGGCTCGATGAAACTTCACAGCTGGGAATAGTAGTTGAACAATGAACATGGAAATTGAGTGGTTATGAAAATGGCTAGAAGTTTGTAGATTATCTGTAAATCACGTTGTAAGAAACTGAAAAATGTTTGGTCACAGTATCACACAGTATTACAAGGTTGGAAAGGACCTCTGAGATCATCAAGTCCAACCTATAACCCTACACTAACACCAACACTTAACACCAACCCATCATCTAAACCATGTGCCTCAGTGCCTCATCCAGTTCCCCTTAAACACCTCCAGGGTCGGCGACTGCACCACCTCCCTGGGCAGTGGAGTTCCTCCAGCCTTTGCTTAATTCATTTATAGTTAAGCAGTGAGTGCTTTTATCCTTCTCCAGCCTTTTTTCTATATAACCTATGTGTTCATGCTAACAAAAATAATTCAGTAGTACTTGTTACGCTAATCAACAATTTCTTCATCTGTCAACGTGTTATTACTAGTGAATGATTATTTTTGTAGCAGCTCTATATACAGTGGTTCATAGGACAAAGTTATTTTTCCTACTAAATAAGATATGATGCCAGTGATTGGAATTGTCTTCACAAGATGAAAATAGCATTTGTTTTTGTGAAATATAGCTCAGAATGATATATAACTGGTAACTGTGATACTGTGTTAATGTTTTATATGGATTCTTATGTTTATTTAATGTTTGATTTATAAACAAACTAAATTTCATCTCACTATTCTCATTTTTAATTTTAAGTACTATTAAAATTGTATGCCTTGGCAACTGGTAAAATTGAATTAGCTGTTATAAAATTTAAGTTAGTGAAACAATGGTAAGTCTGAAAAATGAGAATTTGTTTGAGGTGATTTTTTTTCATAAGTTTCTAGATCCATATTTTGGCTTAAAATAAACGAAGTCTTCCAGGCAGAGGCCTTCACGCAGTGTATATGCGACTGATTTGTACATAAAAATAACTACATTAATTTGAAAATTTATCTGAGTTTTTGTAATAGCTTCCAGATTTGAAATCAGTCTTAAAGAATAATGCTGAATTTCATAAGATAAAAAGTTTCTACTGCTGTTACCTCAGTTCAAGCTCACTGGTATTTTATTAAAAGCATTCAAATTTTGTCCTTTCATCTAGCGATTTATCCAGTATCTGGCGTCCAGAAACACATTGTTTAATTTGAGCAATTTCCTAGACAAAAGTGGATTGCAAGGTAAGGTGTCTTTTTCATTAAAAGTTAGTGTGCTGGGGGACAATATATAGACAGCTTGGTAACTCTAATGGACCGTACTATTTAAGAAGTAATTTTTTTCTCTCTCTCTCTGTTTTAGCTCAGACTGCATTTCTTAATTTCAAATTATGTTGTTGCATGGCAGAAGCTGTCTGCTGGAGGAATTTCTTGCATCTTTTAAGAAAGGCTTACTTATAAATGCCTCTGACTTTCTTGGCTAAACAGATCTGACTTAATGTTCCTTCTGCTTCTGAAGAGATTTGGCCAGTTGAAGAGATCTATTCTGATTAAGTTAAATTTCAGAAAATACATTGTATGTACATCAGATGCAGCATGTCAGTGAAACAAGTACTGTGTTAAATATAGAATATATGAAAAGATATAGTTAACTTTTTGGGAGATTGAAGATTGTTTAGTCCATCTTTGAGACTAATTCTGTGGGCAGACAAGTTTCTCTGGTACAAATTTTTGGCTGAATATCTCTAAACTGTTACGTTGCAGTTCTGAACATACATGTAGCTCTTGCCTTTTTTCTGCTGAGGTGGTTTCTTTCTTTCTGCATTACTCTTCATATATAGCTTTATATAGCTGCTTCTAATTTTGGCCACAGGTATAGTAAATTGCCTCTTTCTGTTGAGTCTTAACTTCCATGCTCTCAGCATAGACTATGAACAGATTTTTTCCGTGATCTGTATCCTTAATTGACAGTTTTCAAAATATTTCCTATTGCCAGTATCTTAACATAGAAAAAATTCTGTCATATCTTAGCGTTTCTTTCAATGCCTTTTTTCTATTCAGTTGTAAATGAGAGAATGAATTGATCTGAACATCTTTGTGAGTGCATCATGTAATTTTGTTTTGGTAGTAATTTCTGTTATGGTGTGAGAGAATTTGCCTAAAAATACTTTGGTTCGATTATGGGAATAGTTTCCTTAGAATATTACACTTCACTCCCTACATCGTTCAGATCTTCCAGATATTTGCAGTGTTGGTGAATACGATGCATAAAGAGGTTTTCTGTAACGCGTATTAACTCTATGAAATCAGACAAAAGTATAATGAAGCTGTCTTGCGTTAATACCTTGCAGTTTATTTAGAGTCAAGTTCTCATTCTTTAATTAATTAAGTAATAAGCTTCTGAAACTTGTTTTTTAGGCTATGACATGTCAACGTTTATCAGAAGGTATAGTAGATATCTGAATGAAAAGGCAGTTTCCTATAGACAAGTGGCTTTTGACTTCACAAAAGTAAAAAGAGGGTAAGAACTGTATTTTGTTTTGCTTAAGGTTTTATCTTATGTCCTGTAATTCAAGTGGAAATTGCCAATGATGGCTTTAATACAGCACATATAAAAAAAAAGTTAAGGAAATTACAAAATCCTGCCTGCTTTTCTCGGTTAGGTATCTCCCATGGCACACAAAGGCTCGAATGTTCGGTTATGTGTATTGCTGAAAGATTGTTCTTTGGTTAATGTAATGTTACTTCTTTAAACATTGACAGTTTCATATAAAGAAATGAAAACCAATATGCATCAAAGCATGTATTGGAAAAATAGAAATTTGAACAAATCTTCCGTGTTATGTCACAAATTTACTTCATCTTGCATGTAGTGTAGGGGACTTTGCTGTTTACCTGAGTTTCTAGCTCTGGAATGTTTTAATGATAGGTGTTCACTAAAACACCTTGCAGTCCTTCCGGGTGTTTGTGTCCTAGAATGTCAGTATGAAGTTTAGCAGAACGTTGTTGTAGATGCTATCCTGAGTTTGTTTCTCCTGGAAAGTGAGCTCCTTTACAATAGCTTGGTTATTGGAGACTGGGCATCTGTTTACATCTAAAATAACACAGTACAGGAGTTGGGTAAATTGCATGTTATAACAAAAGATGGAACTTCATCGGGAGAACTGGAGAGAGAGCATACCCTGGTTGTGACTGAAAGTATTTCCTCTTTGTCCACTATTTGTGTATGCAGTGTTTGTTAAAGTTTAAAACCACAATTTTAGTTTTACATTTGGGCATTGTTTATCATCAATGTGCAGGGTAACTTATGTTGAAGCTAAAAACTTAATTCATTTAATGTCTTTAAGCTGAGATTTTTGTGGGTTAAGAATTAACAGCTGTAGTGGGCTTTCTGGTGATATCTTGCATCAGTGACATGTGGTGGTAAAGTAAAACATTTGGGCTTGTTTTGCTGTTTCTGCCTTTAGAGATGGTTGGAGCCCTAACAACAGAAAACACCTTGCCTTTTCCACACACAGAAAGTATATATCAGGTGGCTGCAGATGCACTGGGCAGGCACACAGTTGTCTTTTTAGGTGGTTTAGGATTAATGAGGTGAGTGATTCTGCTAGCAGCACGTGCCTGGAGGTCCTTCTGTGAGCCAATAGAATAAGAGTTCTAGTAGAAACAATTTAGCTTTCCCACACCTCAGATTTTTTTTTTTCCAGGAACTCTGCGTCATATCCTGCTGTGTTAGGTTTATTGCAGTTGCTGTTTGTTGTTTAAAGGGGGATACAGCAAGAGTAGAAAACTGAAAACAGCACACTCCCCATTGCTTTCCAACCTGGAGAACAGCCACAGCATTTTGTATGCAGATACAAAATTTTTGCACCTACAGGAAACATTTGGTTTGCTGTGTGCATGCTGATGAACTGTAAGGCTGTCTGATTTGTCTTACAGAAAGCAGTTGTTTCTTGTCACTGAAGTGACTTCATCTCTTCCTCAGTTGCTGCTTTTCTTGCGTAGTTTTGGTATTCATTTGATGCAGAGTTGGGGGTGTTTTGGTATTTTTTTTATCCAAATGCACAGCCAAATAACAGTCTGTTTAATCTGAACAATTAATAAATAACCAAATATTTGCAGTCAACCATTAAAATGAAGTGTGACGTAGTCTCTATAATCTTCCTGGAAAAGCATGAAAAATGTGTGTCACATTTGGTTGTTGTTTCTCACTGCTTTTGTTTGAAAAGAAAATTGTCCAAACCAACACAATACAATAATCAGGTGATTGGAAAAAGGTAGGTAAGATTTTTGCTTCAGAAATAATCTTCAGAGCATTTCTTTGTTACCTGATGCATTGTAGCTCTACTATATTTCTGAGCACTATCATTTTCATTTCCTCTGAATAAAAATTCATCTTGAAGTTGTATTTTAGCCATATAGAAGTTGTTACTTCTATATACTGCAGTTATTACAGTTGTATTGGCTAGATGGCATTCCGGAACATCAAAATACCTGTTCTGAATGGCTGCGATTTAAATGTGTTCTCTGAGGACCTTTTATTTTCTGCTTTCAGTTTCTCATCAACAGTTACATTGAAAATTCAGGTGAAGGGTTTTCTTTTGTTTTGCACAACAGGGCTGATGGAGTGATGAGAACAATGAACACAGAAAAACTCCTAAAAACTGTACCAATTATACAAAATCAAATGGATGCACTTCTGGACTTCAATGTGAGTTTAGCAGCATGTACATACTCTTGACTTCGTACAAACCTGCGCAAGTTTGTAAAATAGGTCAAGATGAAAAGTCTTGAACTTTATACTCTTGTGTCCATGCTAGAGTACAAGTCATTTTGTACATTGGTACACCCCCAAGAAACCAGAAAAAAAGAAATGATGCTCACTGGAGAGGATGCTCTGTGCTAACATAGTGTGTTTATTGTATAAGAATTGTTTGTTCATCTAAAAGTTCATTATTTTTGCCCTCTGTCATTTAGTTATGTTAGCTAACATTAACATCAGCTAACAGTAATGTCTGCCAAAATGACTTGATTTAATTCTGTCCTGAGACGTCCTGTGTTGATTTGCTCTGCTGCTGCTATCCACTGATTGATAACCGGTGAAATGATTGGAAAACATGCCTTGGGATAGAGTGCTAGAGTTCAACCAGAAGTTTTTCAATAAGGGATCAATTCAGTTAAATTAACTTTTGTTTCTGATCTTCCTAGGTCAATAGCAATGAACTTACAAATGGTGTAATTAATGCTGCCTTCATGCTTCTGTTCAAAGACGCCATTAGACTGTTCGCAGCGTATAATGAAGGGATTATTAACCTCTTGGGTAAATATAATTGCTTTCTGCAATCTGAAACTTTCAGAAATAAACAATCACAAAGAGCTGCTCTCTTCCAAGAAATTGAAATGGGCTTACTGTAAAACATCAAAATATTACTCTTATTTCCAAGCTACGTTTTTCTGTTCAATTGCATTTTCCCTTGTGTACACAGATTGGTAAACTTCTGAAAGCAAAGCCAATTCAAGGTTTTTTCACCTAATTTTTTTTTTTCTTGTAGTGTTTTGGGTTTTTTGTTTTGTTTTTTTTCTTACCATGCTCTGTGGCAAACCTGAATCTTGATGTTGCTGTTTTTTATTTTAAGAACCAAGATCAGGTTTTGTTTCTTTTCACGTGGAATAAGTTATGGCTGGTTACAAATTTGCAGTCACAGCATCTGTGATTGCATGGCTATCAAAACTTTAATTAGTTTTAATGGTTGATTAGCTTATGTTTCTAGAGCATATCATAGACTTTTAAGGGGAATTACAAATTCAGGGTTCAGGCCCTTTTGCTTGCACACACTGACTATGCAGGGGAGTCTAAATCTGGAAAATAAATTGAAAGTAGTCTGATTTGCTTGGTTTCGTTGTATTCTGTGATTGGATCGAGAAACCTGATTGCTGTTATTGCCCTGTGCTTGCAGAATGCAAAGTGCAGAAATAGTCAATGAAGGACAGTCTCACTTCTAGTTTAAAGTCCCTGTTGTCTTTTGTCTCAGTAAAAACAACTTAGCAGATGGTTGCTTTCACTTGTGTTTTGAGTGAAGCTTAATATAGAAGTGCCATTTCTAGAAGGAAGTTGGAGCCTTCTTGCTTCCAGCACCAATATTTTGCATTTAGTTGAACCTCATTGTAGACTGCACCGTAGCAAGAGGTGTCAGTCTGTCAGAGAATATCAGAATCTTGCCTGATCTGCGTCCACTAGCACAGAGTTGGTGTTTGACTGCCAGATTGTAAAATTATTTTTTTTTTATTCACCAAGAGGATGAATTTACACTTTTTCAAGTGACCTATTCTTAAACCTGAGTGTCCTCTTTTGGGTGCTTATGCTTTTGTGAGATCTAGTACCTGCAAGGTAAGGTGTAATTGTATGCATGTGATCATAGGCTGGGTAGGTGAGGGGAGAGAGTGGATGTTGTGTACCTCGACTTCAGCAAGGCTTCTGACACTGAGGTGTAGGTTGAGTGAGTTGGACTGAGAACTGGCTGGATGGCAGAGCTCATAGGGTTGTGATCTGTAGGCATTTTCTGTTTGTCTTGTTTTGTATGCTTTTATTTTGTATATCCTTTGCAGAATGTTGGATTTCCTATTTAATACAAATTTTCTTAATGTTTATAGAAAAATACTTTGATATGAAAAAGAACCAGTGCAAAGAAGGCCTTGATATATATAAGAAGTTCCTCACTAGAATGACACGGATCTCAGAGTTCCTTAAAGTTGCAGAGGTATATGTTTAGTCAAACAACTTTGCCTTTTATTTTAAACAGCTTATGAAATGCTTTATTTTCTCATAAAGTAGATGCTTTTTCCTTCCAGCCTCACTGCAGTTTCAGCAAGGGTCACCATGTCAATCTCTACCCCAATGATGAGTTCATTTGAGGATTGTACTGAAAAACCTGACTACAAAACACTTGTTTTGTCATTTACTAAAAGAGGATGCATAAACATGCATTTTTAAACTTCCTCAGTTACATAATAATTGTGAGCTTGCTTTAAACAAAGTAACTTTCATGGTCATCTGCTGCTTCCTAAGATTCTAGCTGTGTTCTAGTTTGAAACCCACAATGCTGCCATAGTTTTAGATAAAATAACAGCTTCACAAATAAGAAATAGAGAGAAGATGATGACCATGCAGTTATTTTTTTAAAGATGTCTTGGCTGTAGGTGTGTTTATAAAGAAAAAAGCAGTTGCCTTGCAAAAAGGGTTTTTTTTTCAATTTATTTAGTATGTTGCAGTCTTGTTTCTGAAGCATCTCTGAATCGATGTCCTAATATTATGGACTTACTAATTGAAACATGCTTCTGTTATTTTGTTTTCCTTTGTTATTCTTAACTCTCTTACCAAAAGATGAAGCCGTGAAGCTTGGCTTGCTCTCTGTCCTGACAGAATGTCTCTGTCAGATAACACTATAGACTGAAGTTGAGAATATTAATCTTCCTGTTGTAACAGTAGCCTGCTGCAGAACATCGTAAATTTGAGCTGCATTTTAGAAAACAGTGTCTTTACCAAACTTTGAAAGTGCTTTGTTGTAGCAAATATGTGCTCTATAGCAGTAGGCTTGAGAATTCACCACGTAAATTGTGGGATAGACAAACCTCTCTAGCCTTAACCTCTCTGAAACACTTGATTCTTACTGTGTTTATTTCTAAGGCTGTATCTGTTAACATACCTCTAACGTGCCTACTTCAGATGTGTATGCGTTTAACAAAAGAATTTATTATAAGCAATCATTATAGAGTTCAGATGGTGGAGATTGAAAATGTACATGGACATGTTTGTGCTTTTTACATTATTTAGTTTTAATGTTGTTTGCTTTCTCAGCATCTCTGCCTTTTGCAAAAGCAAACAGGTTTTAAAGCTCATTTGTTTTATTGCAGCAAGTTGGAATTGACAGAGGAGACATACCAGATCTCTCACAGGTAGATAAACCCATTATGTGTTTGCCAGTACATGTCTGTTCTGAGGTTGCATAATCAGAAAAATTTGGCATTATGGTGTTCACTGGTGCTTTCTTGCATACGTTTTCACCAGATTACTTCCAAGTTTATGATTAAATCCAACCTCTGTTAGAGCCTGTCTTTTATATGCAGTGATTCTCTTGTAAAATATAGATCATTTCTCTCATTCTGAGTTTAAAGGCAACCTTATTTCTGTGGTGCTTGAGGACGCAATTTATATCTGTGTGTTCACATAGTGAAATTTTTGCATGATACAATGAAGCCATGTTTCTTAGCAAGCTTGCTTGTTGCTGTATGCCCATTTAAATCATTGTGAAGGCCTGCAGAGTGTGCGCATAGAAATGACTTTATGCATTATTTTTTTCTTAGTGTCTTTTGAAATACTGTTTCCAATTGTCTGCTTGCTGTTTCCTAGCTGTTAATTTTAACATCTCTTGACATAGTTTAGAGTAATGTAGTGAGGAGAGTACACCACGTGACATTAAGTAATTAGGTGCAGGATGCCACAATGCACTAATAGTATTCTGAGCTGTTATACCGGTTGCCCTACAGTTGCATTCTCTGAAAGTCTTTTAACCACTGATTTGAGTCACCTTGGATTCTTCAAATCTATCCCCAAATGTCTCTTTGCAGGCACCAAGTAGCCTTCTTGATGCTTTGGAACAACATTTAGCTTCTCTAGAAGGGAAGAAAATCAAAGATTCCACAGCTGCAAGCAGGTGCTTATACCCTCATCCTTTTAAATAAAATGCTAAATCCCTTATTTTAGATTTTATTGTAAATTAAGGTTTGTGTAGCCTATGTTGAAGAGAAGACTGTATACATTAGCAGTGATAGAATAGCAAGTCGTCATATATTTTGCTGAGTACTTAAGACAGCTTCTTCCAGGTCAACAGAACTGGAATGTAAGGAGCAGCAAGGGCACGCTGCAGAATCCCTTATGTAGTAGTTACACTTTTAACAGCTAATCTTGAACTTCTGAATAGAAACTAAGGTTTTTTCACCTACTGCCTGCAAATGTTAATTTTATGTTGATAATTAGGCTTCTGTAAGTTATACAATACTTATTTATTAATGTTGTTAGACTCTTATGTCTTAAGTCTAATTCCCTTTTTGTCAAAAGTAAGAAAATGCTTCCTGAACTCCTTACATTGAGAGCAGATTTTTAAAGTGATTGGGGATTAAAGCCATACTGAATGTGATAAAAGGCAGTCACGGATTTTAAGTACTTGCTAAAACAAAGTCCTCTAGGCAACAAACTTCACTGTTTAAATTTAAAAAAGCTTAAAACCGCAAAATTAAATTACATTTGTCTGTTGCATGTTTGAAATATAAAGCAGTAATATTTTATGTACTCCTTTTTATGGTAGTGATATTATGACTTAGCACCATTTTGTTAGCTACTTTTTATAATATGTACTTTCTTGTAAGGTTTACTTCAGTTTGTTTTAGAAGTTACATATTTGTTTTAAATCCTTTAACACTCTGTAAAACAGAAAGATAAATTGCAGACTTTTACTCTAGGATATGGGAGTTGCATTCATAGTTTCTTACCTAGACCTAAATTAGGAACACTTTTGATTGGAGCACCCGTTATCGGAGATTCCTGTGTATCTGTTGGCGAGCAGGAAAAGGACAAAGGCTCCAGACATGAATTCTGTGATGCAGTTTGGAGGGGAGGCTTTTAAGGGGGAAAAATCAGTCTATAAGAACAGGTGGCATGATTTCTAGGCGTTTTCATTTTGTAGTTCACAAAATGCGTCTTATTTAAATTTCTTACTTTTATTGCATCCTACACTGTACAATACAGTGGTTTTTAGTTCAGAAGCAGACTGGGTGGATACAAGCAAAGTGTTCTTTAAATGTTCCTATGACGTGTCACCTATGAACAACCAGCTTTTCTCCTGTCCAATTACTTTAGGGCTACCACCCTTTCCAATGCAGTCTCTTCCCTTGCAAGCACTGGCCTATCCCTCACAAAAGTTGATGAAAGGGAAAAACAAGCTGCGTTAGAGGAAGAACAGGCTCGCTTAAAAGCTTTAAAGGTAGGCACGCAGTCTTTTTAATTGAAAACACTTTTACTTACATTCTTGTTGATAGCTTTTTAGACTTAAAGGAGCAAAGGAGAAAATCAGTTGTTACTACTTCACGTTTACTGTGGGCAAAGCGCTGCAAGTGTAATCTGGCATACATACAACATACAGCTTGTGGAGGGTTTGTTAAAATAGTTTCTGATGTAGTTGAGGCACCACTGACTGATTTCTGTAATTATAATTAGTTTACTAAATAAAAAAAAAATGGACTAAATGAAAGTTCTGCTTTACTTATTTCTAAAGTCAAATACACAAATGTTGTTTCTGGATTTCTTATGCCAGCTCACTTTCCCAACAGGAGCAACGTCTAAAAGAACTTGCAAAGAAACCTCATACCTCTTTAACAACTGTAGCTTCTCCTGTGTCAACTGCAGCTGGAAGCATAATGACTACACCAGCCATTGATATTTTTTCTACTCCTAGCTCTTCAAACAGGTATGGTTGATGGTGTTGCTTCACTGAGATGTACTGCAGCTAGGGGTTCCTGTAAAGCTCTGCTGAGTGTATGTTGCAGAAGATTGGTTGTGAGTAGAGTACTTTAATGATGTTATTAGAAATAGTGTTTTGGGTAAAGGTGATGGGAAAATTGCTGTAAATAACAAAGTGTGTTTTCATTGTCTGTTTGCAGAATAGTCTCTGATGAGAACCAGCAGCTGACAGCCCTTGTAGCTGTTCCTAGTCAGTGAACCAGACAGTTGGAACTAAAACACATGCGGTTTTGTCCCCCCAAAACCTTGCAAGTTAATTTGGGAAGAGTCAAAAAACCCCTTAGTTTTGGAGGTCATAGAGATAACACTAAACTTAATGTTGCAGTGCTAGATCTTTGAAGGTGTAGTGGGAACGAATGTTCTTGGTAGGTTTTCAGAATAAGGAAAGCCTGAAACAGATTTTGAAAGAGAGGAAGGTTTTGCTGTCTTGGGTTGTGTCTCGAGCATCTCTGTCTGCAAGGACTTGCAAATACAGTGCAAGAGTACTCACTGTGTGCTTTTTCTGATCTTTGAGTAGCAGGAACTGTTTGTATGAGTGAGTATGTAATCTTCATTCTGTAAAATACCTGTCAAATGGAGCAGTGACAGAAGTACTTTTGTCAGTACAGAAGGAAGTATCTGTCTGAAGGCGAATTTTTGCTTTTGGTGTCATCTTAGACCTTAAGAATTGCTTAGTTGTTCTGTTAGAGCTGACTTAAGAACCTACTTGTCTTCTGTAGCTTTCTGCTGTTCTTTTAAAGCAGTCTGCACTCTTGACAGCCTTCTTTCCCCATTAGGAAGCTATCGGAAGTTACTTGACACCAAATATGTGGAAAATAGCTGAATCGCATATAAGGAGCTAGAGAATCTGTCAGTGATAGTAAGTGACAGGCTTACTTCAAAATAGATTTTTCTTATAAATTGCTTTTTAACAGCCAAAATATTTGAAATGGGTGCATACTTTGAACTGGTAGCTTCAGAACTTAGTTCTTAAGAAGACTGAAATACGGAAACAGCCAGAAACGCTACATAGTGAAGACAAGCACATTTTCTTTTTAAAAAACAAATGGTGGTTTGTCTTCCTGTTTAAATTCAGTTGTTGGCAGTATGGCTGCCATGAGCAAAGAATGGATCTTGCAGCAGCAGCTGCTGTGACGGGCATATGTTAGGCCATATATTCAGTTGCTTGCTACTAGGTGCAATGTATCTGATTTATCCCTATGATTAACTCAGATAAGCTTTATATTGAAAATTATCTTGGTTCTGCCTGTGTTACTGGGCTGTGCCAGACTGTGCTGATTTTTAATAGGAGCAAAATGTGATTTCAGTCGCTTTTGAAATGAAATAATAAAACCTGCGTGATGGAGGCGGTTGGGTCAACAAGAGAATATAGAGAGGTCTAAGATGTGGCTACTAACCTTTAAACTCTTGTGACAGTCTCATTTCAAAAGATGTTTGGATGCCCCAGTGACTTAGCTTCTGTCTGTAGTAGTGGCTGTACATGCAAATTTTGTTTTATTTGTGTGCTAAACAGTACTCCATTTTTTTTTCAGGACTACTTTAAAGTATGAAATTAACTCTGTGTGAGAGGATGACTTTTACTGTTCCTGTGTGGCTCTTAAAATTATTTGCAGTGGTCGTATTTAAGACTTCACTCTTCATTTCTATATGATGTTCTTAGGTCTCAGTTTAGTTTTAAATAGTCAGAAATGTGTGTTTAAATGGGTTTTCATTCCTATGACTGTGCCATGAAAGGTTTCAAGACTTTTTATATGTTTTTATGACTGTTTATATGTTTCCAGTATTCTTCAAGTATTTTTATTTTCAGTTCTTCAGTGGCTCATAGATGTAAGCCAGTTCCTCAGCAGTGGTTGATGATGGAAAAAAACCTATTTGTGGAATCTAGATGAACATTTTGGTGGTGCAACCCATTAGAGTTCATTCTGTCAGTCTGCTTTTGTCATGCTTTAAGGCTTTCATGAGGTTATTTTAAGAATTGCTGAAGATTGCTGTACATAACATGCTCTAGGCTTGGTGTTGGACTGTGAGGAAGATAAGACCGGTTGTCTTTCCTTCTTAGACAACTTTGACAAAAGTCACTTGGCATAACGTAGAGCTTCGCTTGCTAAACTGGTGCTTTTCTACAGAACTGAAAATGTTAAGTTCACCTGACTTTCTGATTTTGGCTTAGTTCTATCCATTTTGTAGCAAACAATTTGTAACCAAGCTTTCCTTACTGTCAACAATTGCTAGCATTTGCCTTGTATTGAAAGCTGATGTAGTTCCAACAATCGTATTAATTTGTCTTTGTAGCACTTCAAAGCTGCCAAATGATCTGCTTGATTTGCAGCCAACTTTTCATCCATCTGTACATCCTATATCTGCTGCTCCACAAGTAGGAAGTACCTGGGGAGGTAAGAATTCTGAATTGGATTAAGGTTCTAAATGCTGTGGCCATGTTCCTGTAAATGTTTCCCCTAGTCTGTGGGCTGTTTCTTCCTTAAAGACAGAGATCTTGCAAAGTCAAACTACAAATAGTGAAGGGACAGGAAAAAGTCAAATCTGGTATGGATTCAAATAATATAGCAGCATGTGGTGATTTACGGAGAATTTTGATATGAGTTTTTACTAGCAATGTTACTTTAATTGTTGGACAGCTCTGTCAGCTTCATCACCGCTGACTTCAGAAGTCGTGTAGGCAAGGTACAGACCCTTAGCTGTGAGAAAGTCAGTTCTGTGAAGATGCCTGGCTGATAGCCCGTGTATACATTTTTAATTTTGTCTAATGCTGAATCAAATTTTCAGATGACAATAGGGCAGAACTTGGATGAGGCCTGGAAAGAGGCAGTTGTGACAGCTGTGCACAGAAGGCAAGGAAAGCCAGGGTTAGTTATTGAAAACAAAGCAAGGCACCTCTACAAATTCTCTGCTGTATTTTGTTTAACTATGAAGACAAATTGGCAAAAAACTGTGATTGGATCTCTTTAAGTGACAAGACAAAATTTATAAGGAGGTCTTCCTTCCAAAACTTCAGAACACACAAATTATCATTCCGCCCGGTTGCTAGGGTGGACTGAATGCGATGTTAGATTATCTTATCAATATCGATATACAGGCAAGACCTGAAACCAAGGAGGCAAGTAAGAGCATTCTAGAAAGCAATGAATGTTACTTCAGGATTAATGGGAGTGTTAGAGCATTTAGTCATTCACTCAAAGCTGGTTTTCACTTTGCTGCTTTGCAGCATTCCAGAACACTTTTGATATAGGTAACGTTGCCTTGCTTGCACCATTGGTTATACTGGTGGAGGATTAAAAATCTCTTACAAAGATTTTCCTTTTTGTTTTTCTGTGTAAATGGCACTTAGTAAACTCCTGAAATATGGGGCTGTTTCGTGATTATTATTTTTTAATAAATCAGTTTTAATAAAATGATTGCAAAAATGCTTTATATTTGTGATGCGAAAAATGAGGAGTTGCGGCTTCAGAAAGTTTTGTAGGTAAGGGAATAATTCTGTTGTAAAGTTTCACTTCACTATTACTTATTATGAGCTATAGCTTTTCCTAAACATTTTTTCCAGTTACCTGACATATCTTCATAACAAGCAGTATGTGTGTTCTACTTTTTGCTGTCTCCTTCACGTTTTCTGTACCTTCTCGAATTTGTTTGTAGGGAAAACCAACACAATTTTGAGGGATAAGGCAGTAGTAGTATATGTGGTAGCTTCAAAATAAAGTAGTTCACTTTTAGTTTTACTGAGCAGAGCATCTTTTGAGAAGGATGCAGCGAGATGCGTATTGGGTTACATACAGAAATTTCAACATTTAATAGGCTTAGAGTGTGGAAATGGAGAAAAATGTTTGAGCTTATTTTGTATGCTTTCTGGAAAATATCTGCTGTCTCAGCCTGTCCTGTTTGTTTCATGGGTGAGAGATAATAGGGAAAATTATCATCCCCTCCAGGGTCACATCACAATTTAGGATTTCTTGAGTTACCTGAAAATTGAGCCTTAAAGTCTTATGTGTGTTCAATGTTGTGTTGCTGCTAGTATCTTCAGTAGCAGTTGTTTATGTGTCTGCTTACTGTTGACATACTACTAAATGCTTCTAAGATTTAACTAACTGTCAAGATTTTGATTGTCTGTTAAAATTTTAAGCTAAAGTTCTGGGATCACCATTTATTGTGTTGTCTTTCGTCAAAAAAAAACAAACCCAAATCTCTTCAGCTTTACAGACGTGAACAATCATTTCACATAGGTGAGGTAGATAAGAGGTGCTTTCCACATTTTACAGATGGGGAAATCTGAGCAATTAGCTGACTTGTCTGCAGACTTACGGCAAGTCAGTGGCAGAGCCAAGAATGGAACCTGAACTATTTCCAGTCCTGTGCTCTAACCACTGCACAGCATCCCTCCCTTAGGTAATTTTCTGACGTGATGATGTTTGTATTTGGTGTATTTGGTGACTTTGAGAAGAGAAAGTATTGAACCAGTTACAAGCTGCAATGGACTAAAAGCAGTTACTGTAAAAAAATTATGCAGCAGCTCCTAGGTGTGTAATAAAAGCATAAATTATTACAAAAGCAATGTATATGAGTTGCTGCTTTTTGTCTTGGGCTTCCAAAGATGTTAAAGCTAATGAGGTTAAAAAATCCCAGAGAAATGGGTTCTGTAATTGCATGTTTTCAATTGACTTTTCCAAACTGTAAGAGATACTACTGAAAAACCTTTGTCATTGTTCTCTCAGGAAAAATACTTATAGTTGGATGGCTTAAAGGTTGCAAAATTCAAATGACTCTTGGGTGCACCTGAGTCATTGGTGCTTAATGGTAGCCTGAAGGTGAAGAGTGATTCCATTGGCACAAACAGATGCCATGTGTATTCAGGGATGAAATTGGGCTTTAGAAACTTTGAGGTCTTGCTGTCGGAAGAGAGAGCAGTTTTTTAAACCTGAGTATGCAGGATTTAAATTACCTAAACCAAATTAATTTTCAGTTAGCTTTGTCAGTAGCATCAGCAAGTTTTCAGACTTGGACAAGACTGAACACGCTGACCAGAATTAGAATGAAGCAGATGAGCGAAGAGTCTGAGAACAGGTTACATTTCTGAGAGTCTTAATAAAAGTTACATTGCATTGTCTTACTCATCAGAACACATGAAACTCTGTATGCAATCTTGGTATTTGGGAACAGAAAGTAGTATGTAGGTGTTTTCCTGTTGAGTGCATGTGCAAGGTAATTCAAATGAATAATAGTTTCAATGAAATATGGTTAAAAATGACAAGAAGTTTTAAACTTCTTTCATAATTCTTTTTATGAGCTGTTTATTGGGATTGTTTTGAGACCTTTTTAGCTGTGTCTGGTATATTTGCCAGTTGTCTATGTAGCTAAACTTCAGAAGCAAAACAAATGTATCTGTTTGGAAATAGTTTGACCTGTCTTGTTTGGAATTTTTCCAATTGCAAGGAAAATAGCATCATAATATCATCAACAAAAAATAGCAACTACAGAAAAAGTGAGCAGGGGCTGATTAAAAGGTAATCAGATGTGTTTTATTGTCAGGTCTGTTTGTTCTACAACTTCTAGAATAGCATTCAAAGCAGATAAGTTTTAAGCAGTCCCTGAAAGCAGGGACTCTGTTTCAGATGACTGACAGATTGGTGTGTCCTCTAGTGCATTAGGTGGTAATATTGCTACCTAAAAACACATGTAAGGCAATGCAAAGTTTTGCTATATATTACAAAAATTTATTAATTTATTCTGCTTATCCTTTATTCAGTGTTTGACTCTCATTCTGCCAACTGAATGATTTAGTTTTTTTTTTTAAGGTACTTTACTCATTCGTGCAATGCAACAAAGCAATTTGGGAGAGAAGTCAGGTTTTACTGACTAAGGTATTTTGAGCTTGCAGAAAATCAAAGGATGTATTAAACTTGCAAAGAATAATATAGTTATGGTTTTAAATGTTACTTTCTTTAGGACTTGCGGATGATTGAAATCTACATTGAGCCACATGGGATTTATAGCTAAGAATCAAGCGGTCAGGTTGAGGCAGAGAAAATAACATACGGTTTGAAGCTGCTGCACACATCATGGTAGTATTTACAGGAGTTGTGGATAAATCAGTAATCTAACCAGGTTTTTAAAACAAAAAAAAAGGCCAGAAACTGAAGCAGTGCAGGAATCTTTTGTAGTTGTTTTTCAGGCATTTCTTTGCACTGGGTTTTTGTAGAAGAGTAAGCTGTAGCTCTAGGCACAGCAATAAAACATATCGGGCTAGAAGCAGCTCTTGCCGATCTTGATAGCAGGTTCTTGAGTTTTTATCAAGAATTCTTGTGCTTTGAAGCCAAACAGCTGAACCACAGCTCCTTCTGTCATCAAATATTGTAGTTGCCTTCTTATCCTGTTTGTCTGTTAGATCCTGGTGTACAAAAGTGTTTTAGCCTGTCAATTGTATCCATCATCAGGAAACATCAAAATACTTATACGCCTTCAGAATTGACTCTCATAAACCCAGGTTTCCTTCATTCCCCAATACAGTGTGACTTTCTTAATAAGGAACGTTTTTCTCACTGGCTGTTGTCCCTCAGAGCAGGGCAGGTTTGTGTGATGTATCCACAAGTTTGTTGCCCCAGGTAGTAAGGAAAGTGCTTTTGTCCTTGGTGTAGTCATAGCTCTTGAAAATTTCATGATACTTAGTAACAATAACAAAAAATAATCCATAAACACAGCTTGAAGAATTTGGAACAGTACAGTTCCCTTGGTTTTTTTTTGACTTTTAAAGCTATATCCTCAGGATGGTGTTGCACCAAATCGTCACTTAGCGCCTGGGTTCTGTTATGCTAAGAGACAGTCTCAGCTCCAGGGAATTTGTTGCAAGTGTCAGGACATGGCGGAGTAAAAAGAGAAGAGATCATATTCAAAGAGAAGTAACATACTAGTTTGCAGAGTAAAATGCTGTGGTAGAACCACATTTTATAAGAACAAGGCAATATTAAATTTAAAAAAAAAGTATGTGTATAGCTAATATCTGTAGTGTTTTTCTTGAGCAGAGAATGGATAATTTTGGACAATTTGAAAATTAAACAACAAGCTAGGTCATCCCAACTCTAGAGTTGTTAGGAGAAAACTATATTTCTGGACTCTTCTTAACTTCTATACTTAGGAAGTAGCATGTAACTAAATCCATCTCCCTTTTCTTCTTTCTCTTGCTCTCTGGAATTGAACAGATCCTTTTTCTGCTACTGTTGATAGTGTTGATGATGCCATTCCAAACCTAAATCCTTTCCTTACAAAAACTAACGATGCTGCTCATCTGTCTGTGTCTTCTGATGTATCTGCTTTCACCAGTAGGACACCCACACATGAAATGTTTGTTGGTAAAGTACCGTTTTAAACTAATTTCCTATTTCCTACAAATTCTAACATTATTTTAGTTTCTAAAGTATATTTGTGAGGTCTTTCAGAAATTAAAAGCTCATCATTTGGGGCTGCCTTTGTGCTATTTTAGAACTTGATTAATTGTGCCATGAAAGTGGTCATAAAATCTTTGCTTGGCTACCTGGATGGGATTCTGCCTGATGTAAAAGAACTTAGAGTTAAAGCAGTTGTGTGAGTGTGGTTTTACGCTAAGTCTCTTATGCTTAGCAATTTTAAGATAAAATACTGTGTATGCCTGAGAATGGAAAGAAGATGCTACTACTTCATCCCTCAGATTGAATTGTTCTTTTTACACGTAGGAACTTAATCTAATTTCTTTTTGCAATGGGTGTTCCCACCCCACCATCATGTTGGCGTTAACAAAACTGATAAAAACCATCCACATTCTGGTGCATGGTCTGCTCAAACTGTTTACCTACCAAGCAATAAATTTGATGACTCACCTTTTGAAACCTGTTAAAGTCTTTGGAGGTGATTCAGCATGGCTGTCATATTGGAAACCCTTCTTACGTTTCTGTTGATGCAACTACATAGTAATTTGATTACTTTTCAACATGAAGAATTAACTTAGCTTTTATTGACTAAAATCAATGAATTATGTGACAGTTCTGTTCTTAATCAAATTTAAGTTTCAAGACAACAGTGTTGCACCAACAGGGCATGCTTTTGAACCCCACTTGCAGGTTGAACCCCACTAGATTTGATCACAGAAGAATTCAGACTTTTATAACAAACCTTTGATATCTCTGATACTTGTCACCCTAGCTAACTAGTTTCTTAGCTTGGCTTTGGTTAGTGGAGAAGGGAAAGCAAGCAAGATCAAGCACAAGAACTCTTGCTGTGAAGTTCTCCCTACAATTCCGAGGGAGGAATAGTTGACTGAGGCAGTAGTGTACAAATGCTTTAAGCTGGTACTACTGCGTAATAATCTGGCCTGTGCTTCTAATTGCTTTCCCATGTTTCAAATAAAATTTATATGGTTCACGTGAATGTAGAATGATCACTTGAAATACAGCTTTTTTAGTAGGCTTGTTATTTAATCAAATTGATTTCCTCTGTATAATTTGTTCAGTACTCATATAAGAAGTGCAGTGTTGTGAACAGGGAGCCTGGTGAGTGTTTGTGGCACTTACTGGTTTGTGTAGTAGTCACTGCATGACAGCCCTGAAAGTCACTGGGGGAGGATGGCATTGATAGCTTGCGTGTTCCCTTCCAGTGTCTCATCCTTGAAAGATATTTCTAGAAAAGTGTGACCTCCTGACAGGTTGATGTGTGAAATGTAAATGCAGTTCTGGCTGTAGCACAAACAAGGTGCTACGATAATGTGAATATGGATTTAAAATAACTCTTTCTGGTTCTCTAGATCATTACAATCCATTTACTGAAGTAAATCCCTTTGTGGCAACCAAATATGAATCCACTATTGGGCTGTATCCTTATGCTTCAGGTATAAGAAAAATGCCTTGAAGCTTTTACACTCATTTCTTCCAAGGGTGTAAAACATGGCATTTGCTTGGGAAAAAGAGAAAAAAAGTATTTATCCTAGTATAGCTGTAACTCTGAAACCATGCTTTCCCCTTTTATGTTATAGATAGTGTAAACTTGTTTCTTAATGTATGTCTGATATGTATTGACTTCATTCCATTGGTTCGATGTTATTAGAGTATATGTGGATTTATAGACTGACCTGACATTAAATTTTGAACAGCGGATAAACAGTATATCTTGGTTCTCTTTCTGTAACTCTCCCTCTTCTCCTTTCCTCATTTTCTCTTGTGTGATATGCCTTATCAGATTCTTTTTGTGGTCCTCAAGCTTACCCTAATGCTTCTCATTTCCACAATGAGCCTTCTTCTGTAGCTGATCTATTTGGAGGTAGGTAATGGGGTACAGCCTCACCACTGAAACAGATTTGAATGTTTTGTGTGTCTAGAAGCAGTAGGTGTGTTATTTGCTACAGAAGTGCATTATTATAACTTTATTTCTGTGCTCATGCTAGGTGTGTTGTCACAAATACTATATATTTTTTGGTTTGTTCTAAACTGTTTACTTAGTCTAAGCATGAAATGAGTATCTCCCCATTTCAGGATCTCTTGTAGTTTACATGTTGCTAAGTACCACACACACGACTTGCATGTTGTACCATCTTCACTTACTCTGCCTCATTGCTTTTAAGATAAAAAGATTGGGATGTTCTTGTTGCCTATGGTATTTTCGTTGATACTACTCTTAAACAGTGCGCTAAATGGGTACAAAGTTTTGCAACACAACATAAACAAGAGAGATCGGCTGCATTAAGAAGGAACCTTTTCCTGTGAGGGTTGTGAAGCACTGGCACAGGTTGTCTTGAGAAGACATGGATGCCCTTGGCCCGGAGGTGTACAAGGCTAGGTTGGATGAGGTTTTGAACAACATGATCTAGTGAAAGGCATCCCTGCCCATGGCAGCAGGGTTGGAACCGTGTGATATATAAGGTCCTTTCCAGCCCAGACCATTCTATGATTAAATTACTGGCTGATCCTTTTTGTGGCTGTGTAAAGTCAGTAACCCAGTACTCATGTTGGTTCTGGGATACCGTCCTGACAGCTGCTGGAGGAGCTGTGGACTGTGACAGATGATACTCTGCCTAAACCAGACTGAATATGGAACGTTAACATTGTTGTTGCAAGGTTTAAGAATGCCTTCAATAAATGGCTTGTGGAAGAGTTAGTTCTTCAAAGCACCATAAAATCACATTTTGGTTTAGTGTCTTTGAATAGAAATTAGCTAGAGTCGTTTGGAAGGTTAAATACTATGTCTGACTCTGGTCCATTAGCTTCATATCCAAAAAGCCAGGATGATTAGTTTCAGTCAAGTCTTGTTGGTTTATTCTCTGGAAGGAGGTCCATTGAAAATACTGACCTTTGCGCCTTTGAAAACATCCACATTAGACAAAATGCCATGGGCCGGTGGTCAAGGGTTAGGATTGATTAGGGCTAGGGATTAGGATTTGGACTTTTTCGGAGTCCGACGCAAAGGAATCCTATGCATTGTTTTGTCTTCTGGCTCCTCTCGTCTCGTTAGCTCTACAGGACTTGAAACTTCCTAAATGTGAGAGCAGGAAACCCGGATTGTTTCAGTAAAGCTAAAGAATAATATGAGCTGTTTTAAGTCACGTTTTCTATTGGTACATACACGGTTTCAAGAGCTGCAGGACATCCCATCAAAGGAATTCCTATCTGCAGTTCAGAGTCTCTGAAATGGCTTGTTATGACTTGACGGTGTACTTGTCATAAAGATACTCATTTTGTTTTTTTGCTTACTTACTCCCTATCTTTTCCCGCATTACTGCTTCTCATGTTTTGCTGTATGCAGTTTCCTTTGGTTTGTTTGCAATGAAAAGTACACTTAAAATTTGTAGAGGTGGATTTTGGATTGCAAGTTGTATGTTCCTTTAAGACATGGGAAGGAAGAGGTAATCCAAACTTCTGAGAAGCTAATGCTCAAGGATAGCATCCTATAGTTAATTTTTTAGGTGAAATGTGACTTATTTCAGGAAAACAGTGAGATTGAAATGAGGCGCTGTCACAGCAAGCTAAATGAAATCCAAGTAGTATTCTTGGTCTGTTGTTTCTGCTGACTGTGAAGCTTTACTGCTGAAGTATTTGTGATCCTTTTCTTTCTCCCTATCATCAGAATTTGTTACAAACCAGAAGAGCTGGTTTTCAAGGTGAAATTTCATTTTTTGGTGCCTTTCCTATAAAGTAATAATTACTTCTGTAATTGCTTGAATATCAAGATTGTGTGCATGCACACTGGTGTGTGTGTGATCATATATGTTATTAAAAAGAAACAAATCAATTTTCACTTCCATATTACTGAACCAGCAACTTGATACTGCCAGATGTTACATGCAGTGCTTTGTGTTGCCGTAATTTTTCACAGTATTTGAAAATGTATATGTTTGGAGAACGCTGCTTTACAGATACTCAGAAGATGACAAATGGCCTGAATTCAGACAGGAATAGGAGTTGAAACTTGGTTTTAACTCTCTGTATCTTGCCATAATTGCTACAAACTTACCCGGAGAACATGGTTGCCTGCAAAATGTGTGTCCAAAAATAACAAAGTCAGTGCTATAAAAATTATTACTGTTAAGTGCGTCTAATTGAAGTCATTACTGGCCAGGCATCTTGGGGTAGGTTGGATCTCATACAAGTTGCATCCAAATGAACTGCTCAACTAATACAAAATACAAAAGGGATAATCTTCAGGCAGATAATCTTGAAACAGATTCTGTCACCTGCAAGCCTCTTGTCCTGGAGAAGTATGGTGGTTATTTCCTCAGTAATTTTTTTGTAAATATTTGGCAAAAGAATAATAAAGATGTGAATAGTTAGTCTGGAAATATAACAACTGGGGGGAGGTGGAGTGTCTTTTATGGCGTGTCTTTTCCCTTTTTTGAGAGAAAACCTTTCTTTGGAAAAGTAACTTCAAGTAAACTTCGAACAAACTACTTCCAGCTCTTTCTCTTACATGCTTTTTGGTGTTAGTGTGTAATCTGGACATTTGAGGTATTCCTAGTCTTCGTGCAGTACTTAAAGTCTACATATTTATTCGATTTACTTGCATAAAGCAAACGGATTAATGGGAAATCCTACATGAAAACATTCAGTTTCTTTGTTTTTCCCCACAGGGTTCACTCCATCTCCTGTTGCTCAACCACAGGCATCAGCTGGCCTTAATGTTGACTTTGAGTCTGTGTTTGGAAACAAATCTTCTAATGTTGTCCTAGATTCTGGTGGTAAGACACTTACTAAAATAGATGACTTGTGCCCTTTGACATTTTTTATTCTTGAGGTATAAATCTCTCAATCTGTGTTTACTCACACTGCTGTGACAGTGTTCAAGCTGAAAAAAAGAAAAAGCAGCATTCTTTATCTGGATATTCTTTATTAATCAAATAATTCTTCCTTATACACCATTTCAGTGTGCACAGTGCTGAAATGCTTACATTGATTTCTTTCACTTAAGTATTTTGTGCATTAAAACTTCATACAGTGAACAGCTTTCATTTTTACATGCTGAAAAATTAACTGAAATCATGGCTGTATTGGTAGAGCATGGTCAGAAGAGGTTAAGTTGCACCTTAATTTTATGTGTCTGCAAGACATTTTTGTCACTTCTTCACCAATGTGTTACTCTTTCAGTATTAAAATGATTCTAGAAAACGAAAATTATCAAAACATACACAGCTAATTTGGATTGTAGTCATAGTTGGTACTCTCTGTTTTTCTGAGTATCTGGAAAGTAAATCCTTTCTGATCTTTTGACGTCAGACTCGATATAACATTCTTTTAGGGCAAACTAGTGATTGGCTAAAAGCAAAAACATGTATTTCAATCTTCTAAAAATGCATGTTTTAAGTATTTATTCTTTATTTTGTTGTAAGTTTTAATTGTTTTGCAGTCATTGTGAATCAATTCCATGTAAAATTGATGTCACATAGGTTAAACTGGTAAAGTGAAATTTCCTTTTTGTAGTATCTCCTCTAGCAGGTGGTGTAATTGGTTTTATTCTTCTTGTATAGTGTAGCATCACTAAGTTATATTTTTGTATTTTAGCCATTGTGTTGAACTTGCTGTCTATGTAATTGAATGTCACGATGTTGTCATGGGAGGCCTGTGATTCAAATCACTTATTTCATGTTTATAATTCCAAGGTTTTGATGAACTAGGTGGTCTCCTAAAACCAACAGTGGCCTCTCAAAACCAGAGTCTTCCAGTTGCCAAAGTACCGCCTAACAAATTAGTGTCAGATGATCTGGATTCATCTTTAGCCAATCTTGTAGGCAGTAAGTATTGAACAGCAAACATATGAATACTCATTTAATTCTTTTAAATGAATAGAATTTGAGTACTATCTCTTTCTACTTTATGACAGATTTGGGCATTGGAAATGGAACTGCTAAAAAGTGAGTATACTTAATCAGAAGTTGAGCACTTTTATGTTCTTGATAGTAAAATGTTATGAAAGTACAGGTTCAAACCTGTGTGTAACATAGTGTTAACCTTCAGAGCACATTTGGGATTGTACTTTGTTTCCCATACAAGGTGTAATGGTTTGAGAGCTGTTGGAAAGTGACTGTAAACTGAGTGGTAGTGACAGTGATAACAGCAAGCAAGATATTAGGAAGAAATTTTTCTTGCCAATGGTGGTGAAACAGTGGGACAGGTTGCCCAGGGAGGTAGTGGAGGTCCCACCTCTGGAAACATTCAAGGTCACGTTGGGTGGGGCTCTGAGCAGCCTGATCAGAGTTAAAGAAGTCCCAGCTTGTTTCAGGGGGGTTGTACTAGATGACTTGCATGGTCCCTTCCAATGCAACGATTTTATGATTCTACAAAGATACCTTCCTGTCTCTGATTTCATTCAGGCTTCGTATATATATAGAAAGTGCTTTTTTGTAGTTGTAGGTAATCTTAGCACAGCTGCTAAATACTTCTTGTGATCTGAGCATTTGCAGTCTGTATTAAAGACTGAAACTACAACCTCAGAATTGTGGATGACCTTTAAACGGGAATTTTGAAACAGCGTGCATTCTAGAATAGTCAACCTCTGTGCTAGCAGCAAAGTTGAATGTGGTTAGCAAATTTCAGGCTTATTGGCATCATCTGTGCCAGTTCTGAAATCATACTGAAATCTAGAATACAACTGCTCCTAACTAAACTCTCCTGACCCAAGGCAAGTCAGCTTGGCTAACTTGTCTATACTGTGGAATCTGACCGAGATTTGTTAAAGCTGAGGTGGCTCATGTTGCCACCTTACTTTTCCTGACCAAAACAAGCTGTTATGAGACCCTTTATCAACTCCTATGCTAAATGAGTTTCTTCAGTAACAGAAGCCACATTTCCAAGAGGAAACGTTGTTTACCTGAGGGAGTTTTGTGAAAAAATGCAATGTGTTCTAACAATTTTTTAAAAATTTATTTGAAGTGATGTAAACTGGACTCAACCAGGTGAAAAGAAACTAACAGGTGGTTCCAACTGGCAACCCAAGATTGCACCTACAACTGCCTGGAATGCTCCAACGTTGGTAAGCAAATACTAATTTTAAAATAGTGAGATCCCCACAGTTTAGGTATTCCAGGAGAAATCTGAAAGTGATCTGTAGTTGCAGTAAAAGGATAGCAGAAAATGGAAGAAATGGTCAGTTTGAGATGAATACTCCTTGGATTTATTTTTCTCAGTTGTGTAGTTCTAGTAAATAGTTTGTGATGTGACATCTGCACGTGTAGCGTAAACTTCAGTAGTGTTTGACAAGACTCTCTCATGGGAAGATAGCAACCTTCCTGTTCCGCTCCGCTGACAAAGTGAATTCCATGGGGAGGGAGAGTGTGCTACTTTACAGCGTAGAAAAGTACAAATGTGGGAAGCCTTGTTCTTTGGGTGAACTGATAGCTCAGGTACACATATGTTACAACTCAACCTGCTCTGGAGGCCAGAACATGCTGAGAGATAAATCTCCTTGGTACCTGTGGAGGTGTCTGTGCAGTGATGTGGGCTGTAACTTTCTCAACATATGTAACTACTACATTTCTGCCCTGAATGTAACTGCTGCATTTCTGCAGTTCTTAATCCATGTCAATTTTGGTGATCAGCTTCAAAGTGTCTGTTATAGCAGGTAGCCTTGGCAAGGATTTTTGGGTAACAAATAGAGAGGAGCGCTCTTAATTAGAAATCCAAACCAAGAGAGGCTCAGAGTCCATATAAGTAGTTTTCACAGTGCTAACGGAACATGTGAATCCTACTCACCCTTTCACCAATGACCTGGAGAACTGTACCATAATACAAGGGTGTGGATTTGGATTCACCATCTCTTCCGTACCAGGTGTCTCTTACCACCTCACTGCACTTAGTCAGGGAGAAATGTTTCTGAATCTTACCGAAGGGTGGGTGGATACTGAAGAGGGAGTAAACTACTCACCTGCTTTGACTGGTGGTTTGAGTTTGTGTGCTTGAATCTGTTTAACTCATGTCTTGTGTATACATCTTCTTGTGATAAGTCATTAAATCAACAGCTTTTATTATTTAGAGATACTGCTGAGACACTTTTCTTCCTGTGAAACTGTTCTGTTAACATAAAAATCTCGAAACAAATAATCTAGTGGAAAAAAAAAGTTTGTATTCCTCTGCTGGTCTATTTATTGTGGAGTTGCTGCTGCTTGCTAAATAAATATGCTTTTGAAAATAAGACTTCCTTGTCTTTGGAAAAAAGGCATATACCAAATAAATGGACTGTGCAAAACAATTACAAACCTGATCATGATGGCAGTATCACAGGTGTACATTGTCTCAGTTAATGAATTGACTTACAAGAACATGTTGGGGTAAACATTCAATGTATTTGTGAACTAAAAATGCTATCTGTGTATATTCCCTTGTGTAAGTATTTGCTTCTAATCCAGTGTTATTGCATTATGTAATTGTTCTCCCTGGGAAATACAGAATGGCATGCATTTTCCACAATACGTAAGTGAACCAACCTGCAGCCTTTTTGCAATCGACTGGCATGCAATATTAACCGCTGCTGATGCAGAATCTCATAACCTTCTTGCTATTTACACATCTCATTTAAAAATCTGTGGTGTGCCAAAAAATCAAGCTTTTCCTAGCATACACGAACTTCATAGGTGGTCTGCAGGCTCTTCACTCAATCGATGGCATGGGAAATACCGAGATTATTTTTCCTTGCTTTAAACTCTACCATTTGCTGCCACAGAGCTGGGGCCTGTGTCTGTGCTGCCTTCAATGCACTTGGTGACTTTTGAATGAAGATAAAGATGTTTGTGTTTGAATAACTGCATGAAACCTCACGGGCTTCTGTTACACTTGGCACTTGATCCACGTTTACAGTAGATCTTGATGTTTTTGTTTAAAAATTTTATTTTATTTTATTATTTTAGTGGGGAGAGACCAATATGTCATGCTCATATAAAATACAAAAATCCACGCTGACTGCTTACAAAGGGCAAGCAATAATCTGTGCTTGCTGTTTGAGGAATGCAATCTTTCATTTCAAAGTTTTTTTTTTCCCTTTATGTCAACGGTATGATATTGGTCTTTCCCTGTATTCTGTTTTTATTGCAGGATAACTCTAAGTAAAGGCCGGTAGGTCCATACTTGAGCACTCAAATGCAGTCATTGGGTACACAAGGAACACAACAAAAAAAGTGGTGTTCAGGATAGCTTTGCCAGCTGTGTGAAGTATGTGGATAGCAGACAGTCTAGATAATTCTAGATGGAGGAAATGGCAATTAAAATGCCAATGACACTGGCTGCTATCTATGAAAAGGCAGCTGATACCTTAGAACTGAATTCAGAAGCACCTTTGTTGATGTCCTGTCCTTGATGTTGCAACTTTTCTGCTTTTATTAATCCAGTATTATTAATATTTTATCACTTCCCTCTTTTCTGTATGAATAATCTGTGTACCAAGAAATGTGTATGGTCTTTGTCTTGTAGTGAATAATAACATGCAACAGCAGGAGAATTAGACAGTTTTTTCTTAGAGACAAACAGGAGATGGAGTGGATAGACAACAAGTTATCTGAATCTTTATAAGCACCTCTATATAGTCTGAAAAAAACCCATTTTTTATGCTTGTAAGAGTTAGTACTAATATAGAAAGTGGATAATGAAACTGTAGAACAAAGAATATTGGAAAGATATGAAGAACTGTCTTTAGTATATTTTTCTTTCTAAGAGTTATCAGCTGATTTTTTTACTTATAAGTTGCCAAGTTGTTTACAAAACAACTGCCCACTGCCCTTTCTTACGTCAATTATTTTTTTTCATAAACTTCAAAAAATCAAGGTAGTGTCTATTCTTAATGGGCTTTATTGGTGTAGAAATAAGTGTATCCTGTGAGTGTAGCTGGCTGCATTTGCAACAGGAATATTTTACTGGTAGCTTCACTCTCTGTTTTGTTTCTTGACAACAATCTTACTGTAACTTCATGAAATTTAGTTTACGTTAAGGGTAATATAAATATTTCTGCAGAGTACTAAGAGGGCTTTCAACCTGTTCACATATTAACTGTACAAAATGAGGGAGTGAGAGGGAACACAGTTTGTATAATCAGAGTTAAGTTTATATTGAAGCTTGGTAGGAGAATCCCCATGGCACATACATCCTGGCTAAAGAGAATTCCTGTAACGTAGGCAGAAGCAATGGTAATTTGGTCTTTCATCCTTTAAAATTCTCTTAAGACTCCTTGTCCACCATTACTTCTGATATTGAAATATAAGTATATGCTTCATGGGATGAAAAAAATGCTTCTGTTTCCTGAATTTTCTCTTGCACACTTCTGTCTCATCCTGTGTTCTGTAAACAGGACACAGAGTATGGAGGCTTGCAATTTAGTTCAGTCAACCAGAATCCATACAGGCTAAAAGCAAATACATTATTACAGATTTGTCAAAATTGCCTAAAAACTTTAGCTTACGTATTCCATTCCATCTGAAATAATTTGGATACACTCTTAACACAAGGCTGCAAATCCTGTTTATTCTTTGCTGTATTCATTATAAGCCCAGGGCTGCAGCTGACCCTTAGAAAGCAATGTCTTACCTTTGTGCAGCTGATCTCTTCTCCTCTCAGTTCACCACTGTTTTTCACACCAGGCACCACCGGTAATGGCATATCCTGCCACAACGCCAACAGGAATGATGGGCTATGGCATGGTGAGTGGAACTCCTGCAACTCAAGAAGTCTGTAGTGTATCATGTGATTGCTTGCAGTTTGGTAGCAGTCATTTTTCTGAACAATTTTACTGAAGACTGATGTAGAACTTCTGTTGGTTTATTCTTTACCAGATCGATGAGTCCTGTTTTTCTGAACTACCTTGGTGGGGCTTGTCAGAAATTAAGCCTGCCCTTTCTTACCTCAATTAGTTTTGTCATAAACTTCTTAAATAAAAGATGGTGTCTATTCTTGGTGGGCTTTAATGTAGAAATAAGTGTATCCTGTGAGTGTAGCTGGCTGCATTCATAACTGGAATGTTTTATTGGTGAAGGAAGACACTCCCAATCTCAGCAAAAGATGTCTGTAGTGACCACTGCTACCACATTGCACGTGTGACACCTGCTGTATGCTGTGGTGTTGGCTGAGAATTGCATCTCTCGGCAGCGTGCCTGTAATGGAAGACTTTTGACATAAACCTGATCCTGCTGCTTCTTGCTCTGAGAAGTTGTTCAAATTTTTGTTCTTAACTCTGATCTTAAAATATTTTTGAAATGATATTCCTTAACACTTCTTTATGTGTATGGTTTTGATGCTTTGTTGGGTGAATAAAAGAGGAGGGAACCATTATTCTGTTAAATAGCTTACAGATTAATATAACAAAAATTCAGTAAACGTTTCATCATGTAATCAGATTATCGTCTTATAATTTGTATATGTGCACTAAGTGAGCTGCAGAAGTCACCAATTGTGTTCTTCAGGGGCTTATGGGAGAGTGTCTTGTTCCCCATTACCCATCTGTGAACTCCTGTGGTGAGTTCTCTACAAAGCGGTAGTGGATAAACTACCTTTACGGTTGATTAAAACTTGAGCTACACGACTTTACATTGATGGTGCTGGAAGCAATTTCTTAATTGTTTTGATTCAGCCACTGGGGAAGGCAGCATATTTAGTGTACAGACAGTAATCTTCCCTGTATTGTAAAGCAGCTTTCATTATGGGGTTTAAGTGCCAATGTGAAATGGAAACTGGAATAGGAGCCATAGCTCTGTTGTCTTGAGTTGCTGTTACTTGTTCTAAAGCATGCAGTGTCTGAGCTGATGGAGGAAAGGAGCCATTCCAGAGGGACCAGTAGGCTTTACAGCATTGCCAAAACTGTCCTGGCTCATTCAGTCTTAACAAAGGACACTTGCTGCTGGGAATCTCTGAACTGGTAACCCATTTTACAACCTTTGTAGGTACCATGGTTCTGAGCATGGCCGTTTCTTGGTGGCAGTCTAGGAGCTACCTTTTCCCTTGGTGAGGGCGTATTGGGGCAGGCAATTTTATGAATGCCTTGGCATTTCTGGCTGCTGGTTCCTGTGTCTCTGTTGTGCCAGCAGTTATTTTTAACACCTTTTTGTAGGGTGTTTTCATCAGGGTCAGTTTCTTGAATGGGTTCCCTGTGTCACTGCCCAAACAGCTGGTTGGTGTGATAGGAGGAGTACCAGGATTGGTCAAGGAAAAGCTGCTTGCAATGGGGATTGCCTCAGTAGGACTGCTTATGGGTGTCACCCCACACCTGAGGGGAGTGCCAAAAGCAGCACAAGAGATGGATGTCTGTGTTAAATAAACAAAAACTGAGTTCCATTAGTATATGTTAAACTTCAATTTTGGTTCAGCCAGAGTGTCTGTAACACTTCAGACTTTCATTGCCTAATGACTTAAAGTAAATTGCACATAGAGCTCTCCAGTTTTAACTTTTCTTGAGCTCTCTCAGCTCTGCATTGATATCTATAAAATGGCTCCTTTTGAAGGCAGACAGGGAAGTGCTGTCAGGCCTCGGGTGTGGGAAGCATGTGCTTAAGCAAGTATTTTAGTGTTTTAGGTCTCTGCAGCGAGATATTAAATGGGCTTAGTTGTTATTGAGAGTATTTTTTGAAAAGGAATAGTTTCCTTTCTGGTAATCATTATTTGCAGAATATTGTAGATAGATCTTACATGATTGCATATTTGACCAAAACTTAACATTTTACTTTCTCTCCTTAAATACTTGTCAGTGTGTTGATGCTGTGTGTGATTTGATGTTGTCTGGATTTTTTTAGCCATCACAGATGGGAGGCATACCCGTAATGACACAGCCAACCTTAATATACAGTCAGCCAGTCATGAGACCACCAAACCCTTTTGGACCTGTACCAGGAGCACAGGTGTGTATATCCAGAAAAACTGGTGCTGGGAATAAATGACAGCCGGGTTGGTTTCTTTAAAAGTATTTTAAAATTTTCCCGTGTTGGGCAAATGTGTTGCACGGGCCCAGTTGTTCTTGTAAGGATTGCATCTTTGCTTCTTGTATCCAGGTTGGCGGCATCAAGTTTGTTTTAGAGAAGCAAAAAGGAGAGGATTTTAAGGCATTGTTTTTCTGGGAGTGTGACTGGAAGGATCAGACTAGTTAATGTCTGTGCTGTTTGCGGAAGGCAGGCTTCTTACCCAAAGTTTATGTGCTGTCCTGCTTTACCTCTACTTGTGGCTTCGAGATTCCGCTGTTGCAGCTTTTTCCAAAGTATATGTGGCACTGTTCTTTGACCTGTTACACTTAAAAATATTAGATCATAAAGGTAACCCAGTCTGGCAGTAGTTGCAAGCTGTATGCTTACACGTTACAGGAGACAGACTGGGTGCATAGCCTTTTACGTCTCTAAATGTTACAGATGGTTTAGAAAAGGTGGTATCAAATCTGCTGGAAGTTCAGCCCAGCGCCTGGTAGTTGGTCCTGATGGCTCTCAGGGAGGGAGGCACATGGCATGTTCATCCAGTCTTAAGCATTGCATTTGCAAAAGGTATTCCTCTGTGGTTTTGGAGAGGGACAGTATTCACAGCATAGCAAAGATAGTAACTACAGAAATCTCTCTGTCCTTTCCCTGTTCGCTAAGGTGTTACGTTAAATGGAGTGAGTGCTCCTTACATTGCCTGCTCTTTAGCTTCTCATGATAGGTCACATAGATTCATTCCCTAAGGTGCTGGAATAAAAGAGTGTGCTGAAGGGTTACACTGATGAGCACTGACAAGAGCTGACTTGACCAATGCTGGAGTTAACGATAATACCTTTATTGTTTGTCTGGCACTCTTCTGTCACTAGGAAGTTTCTATCTGGACTTAGTTTTTTAGCCTTCTGAAGGTAGTGTTCTGCAGTAGGAAAAATATGGAAAAAAAAAAAGAGGGGAATGGGGGATAGACAACCATGAACAACTTCATACTGTTTTCTGAAAGCACCAAGATCCTGAAGGCTTTGTTGTTTGTAGACTGTGGCTAGAGGCTGAGCCATGTTTAGTTGGCAGATCAGAACTCCAGTGCCAGCAGGGTGGTTTTACTTGCCAGTCAGAAGTTTCTTTGTCAGTGTTCACACTATACAGCCTGACTCCATTAGAAAAATGTTGTATGCGGGAGCTGTCTTTTCATGTTACTTTAAAGAGGTCTATCTATATGGGTGACTATTCAAAAACATGTACATGCAGCTTCACTTAAGGATGTGCCTGTGTAAGTGTGGTTTTGGGACGAGAGTGTGGAGGCAAAAAAATTCAGCAGTAGATTGGAAAGGAAAAGAGCCTCAAACCTTTCTCCAGTCAGTCCAGCCTAACTCTGATCCTTTAAGAGGAGGGGCTGTGTTCAGCATGTCCAGCAGGTCGAGGAAGGTGATTCTCCCCCTCCACTCCTCTCTTGTGAGACCTCACCTGTGAAGTACTGTGCCCAGTTTTGGAATCCCCAACATGTGAAGGACATGGAACTATTGGAAGAGGTCCAGAGGAGGGCTACGAAGATGATCAGCGGGCTGGAGAACCTCCCATATGAGGACAGGCTGAAAAAGTTGGGGTTGTTCAGCCTGGAGAAGAGAAGGATCTGGGGAGATTTATAGTAGCTTTCCAGTACCTGAAAGGGCTACGTGAAAGCTGGGGAGGGGCTCTTTACAAGGGCCTATAGTGATAGGACAAGGGGGAACAGCTTTAAATTAGAAGGAGGAGGATTTAGATCAGACATTAGGAAGAAGTTCTTCATGCTGAGGGTAGTGAGACACTGGCACAGGTTGCCCAGGGAAGCTGTGGATGTCTCCTCCCTGGAGTTATTCAAGGCTGTGTTGGATGGGACCTTGAGCAACCTGGTCTGATGGGAGGTGTCCCAGCCCATGGTAGGGGGGTTGGAACTGCATGGTCTTTAAGGTCCATTTCATCCCAAATCATTCTATGATTCTATATGGCTTGAGACTCAAGTGGCTGCTGAGGTACAAAAGCTGGGTAATCGCTGAGGTGCCTTCCAGCTCAAACCATTCTGTGATTCCATGTTGTGTGCTGCCAGTGGGCAGTATGTCCATTTTCTTCCCTCAAGTAGACTTTTACAGTTATTCTTCTAAAAGGCTTTATCTGAAAGGGCTGCTGCTAGATTTCCTTAGCTACAAAAGCAGTTTTCAGTTGGCTTCCTCTTGGACTTCCAAGGGCTGCTTTGCACATTCACTGTCACATCAGACAAGGAATTTGGTATCTTTTATGTTAGTTTTACACTTTCAAGGGATGGAAGTGTGTTTATAACTTCTTAAACAGAGAACAAGTTAAAGTATCCTCAGGAATAAGAGCATTTTTTTCTGCAATTCCCAAAACACTAGTCTTGAAATGTCCCTTTAAAAAAAAACAAAAGTTTTGCCTGACTATAAGCAAGTCGGTAGACCTGAATAGTGAGGTGCTTCTTTCTACTTCACTTAACATTGCAGGGCTGAGTCTATATTGAATCCCAGCTGGCTGTCATAACAAGAGAAAGAGGGATTAGTCACAAGTGAGGTGTGCAGACCTGTATTTATTGTGTTTATCTGACACGCTTGGCTCCTGTGAGAATTGGTTTGGTAGGAAACACACCCTGTGAGTTGGCATTTGCTATGTGCCCAGGAAAGAATTGTCCCTGAGAGAGACAGTCTGCGTTGCTTGCAGGTGTTGGAGTTTTCAGAAGTCTGACAAGAATAAAGCCCAGGCAAGTTGTGGTTGTGCCCTCTCTAGAAGTGTCAGATGAGGCCTTGAGCAGCCTGGTCTAGTGGGAGGTGTCCCTGCCCACGGCAGTGGGTTTGGAACTGAGTAATCTTTAAGGTCCCTTCCAACCCAAACCATTCTTTGAAAGCAACTGAAATGAAACAAAGGCTGCATGCAAGAGCTGCTTCCCTGTATCTGGCAGAGCTGACATGAACTACCCGATAGCCACAGAGGAGAATTGCAGTATTATTACATTAAATTCACTATGTACTTGGTCGTGGGGTTCTTCTGCGCACCTTTTTTTGTCTGTTTCGGTTTGATTGAGCCAGAAATAGAAATAGGAAAATAAATAAAAAGTGTGTGTTAGGATAAGTAAACAAATCTGAAAGAATAACTGGTGATTGTCTGAAAGACACGTGGTTCAAACCGCCCACACCCCGCCTGCGTCACTCTGAATATTGTTATTCTAGTGCAGAGTTTGTCTGTGGGATCATCACTGCTGATCACTAAATGGGTTTTAGTATTTCCTTTTTAGCACCAGATGATATCACTTTCTTCCCAGTCTGCTGATGGATCCTTGTCACTCTCAACAGTAAAGGAACTTGAAGGTACTTAAAAGCATAGTGACAGGTAGGAAGTTGTTGAAAAATTATGTTGCCAAGTTGTAGAGTGTTGGGAACTCCTCCTGCTTTGTGCGCACACTGGTAAAACGGGCATCCCAGCATTGTCCAGTTGCTTTGTAATTTAAACTGGTGTTCCTAACTTTATATTCTTTAGAATTTGTCTTGATAAATATGGCTTTCCTACCTCTAGCCAGACCTGTTTTGCTTCTCTTCCAAGTGTTCTGCATCCACACAGACAACTGTTTCTAATTGTTGCTGTTAGTTAAAAGCAAGGTACTTTGGGTTTTTAGGGGTGGAATAATTTGAAGCCATTAAGAATGAGACTAGAATGGTCCCTTCTTTGAAAATCCAGGTGCGGAACGTATTTGCAGTTTTAAAAGCAACTGGTGTGTTTGTTTTTTATTTGAAATAACTTATCTTGCATTAGGGTCAATACTTCCCACTTGAGAAAGAAAATTTAAGTTTTCATCCGGATGAAGTAGCCAGCTGTCACTGTTGAGCCCTGGCCTGGCCAATTTTGGCAGGTAAAACTGAGCAGTTGGGCTTCCAAATCCCTCCTCTGGGAAAGGGAAATGAGAAGGACAAGACTTGTGGGTTGAAAACTAAAATGTGGCTTTAATAAAATAATAATAATAAAGAAAATAATAACAATGAAATACATGAAAATCTATGAAATTGCACCTCTGCCCGTTGGTGATTAAGTCGCTGCAAATGCTGCAGAGCAGGCACAGTGCAGGTGAGTGGCAGGAGGGAGCTGGACCCAGGAGCTGGGTTCAGGAACACATGGATCCAGCACCAGGGGCAAAATGTCAGATGAGGTCCTCACTGGACATAACCCATCGCAGAAGAGGGTGAGACCCTCACAATATCTTTTTTATGTCAAGTATGAAGTCTGTGGGATAGAATACTCTCTTGGTCAGTTTGGGGTCACCTGTTCTGTCTGCCCCTCCCTGCAGATGTGGCCTTTTTCGACCCTTTGACTTGCAGCATTCTACCAGCTTGAGGATGGCCTTGGTTTCTATTGGAATAAGTATAAGTAATGGCCTTTCTGCCTACCAGTGTCCTGTGCTATGACTTCTGAAGACAGACACTGTCTGAAAACAGGCAGTTAACTTCCAGGAAATGAGGATACTCAGATGATTCTTAGCCAAAGTTAGAAAATTGATTTTACTTTAGGTTAAATCAGAACACAGGCTTTCCTTGCTGCAAAATACGGTATCATGCTTTATCCAGCACAGTGGGAATGGTCAGAGTTCCATAGTTACATTTTAGCTGGCAGGAGGGAGAGCGTGTATGTGTGCCGAAGGGCCAGGTGAATCGATGGTCCAAACAAGGTTAAAGAGTAGCCAGAGTGATGGCAAATGTGATACAGTACAGCCCACACAAAGTACTTCAGACAAGTCAGAACTGAATGATAATACAGTTACCTCGAATTTACTGACCCATCGTGAGACCCAAGCATGGTAACACCCAACTGTGGTGGTGAACACATAAGCACTGCTAAAACCATTATTGTGTAGGCTTATATAAACTGGTACAACCCTGACAGGTCATAGAATGGTTTGGGTTGGAAGGGACCTTAGAGATCATCCAGTTCCAGCCCCCCTGCCTTGGACAGGGACACCTCTACCAGACCAGGCTGCTCAAGGTGCCATCCAACCTGGCCATGAACACTTCCAAGAAGGCAGCATCCACAGTTTCCCTGAGCAACCTGTGCCAGTGTTTCACCACCCTCATTGTGAAGAATTTCTTCCTAACGTCTGATCTAAATCTTCCCCCTTCCAATTTAAAGCCATTTCCCCTCATCTTATTGCTTCTTGCTCTTGTAAAGAGCCCCTCCCCAGCTTTTCTGTAGCCCTGGAAGCTGGCTAGTGACAATTTTAGTCTTTAAAATAGATTAAAGAAATGACTTTGCCTTCTGCCAGCACCCATGTAAATTGTAACACTGTAGTGGTTAATGTCACTGGGCTGTACAGGAATGGTGATGGGAGTGATTGCCTGGTGGTGATGGAGAACAGGTAAATGTGTGAATGAGTAAGTAGATTTTGTGAGGTATTCTGGGGTAGAGGGGATGGGTTGGAAACAAAGAACAGGCTGTGAAGTTCAGGACAGATGTGTGGCAGAAAGACTGTGCAGGTGCACCTTTCTGTGCTTTTATCCTGAAGTGTAGGCTAAAGGGGCTTGGCAGGCTTGTTTAATGAGAAGCCAGTACCTAGCTTGTGATGGGAATCGGCGTGCTTACAGATGGGTTCTTCTGTGTTACTGTGATTCTGGGGAGTTTTTGTTGTTGTTGGAAGCAGGGGGAAGTGCTGAGTGCACCTGAAGGTGAGACTGAGCCTTGTGTCTGCCCTACCACAGCACGTTGTGTGTTGGATCGCGTAGGTGCTGGGCGGTATGGAGGCAGAATCCACAGTCTGAGGACTGCTGGGGAAACTAGTGTCCAGGGCTGCTGCTTTAAATGCCACCCCTTAGGAACCGCTAAGTCCAATTCTGGATTCCAGATATATTTATAGGTGGGTTTCTGGATAGATGCAATGTAGGAACTGTCGAACTGTATTTTCTACATTGGTTTTTAGGCCTTCTTTTTTAATAAACAGCAGAATCTCATTAAAATATGTATTTACTATAAGGTACTGTATCTTGTCTGAATTTGGCTGTGGTATGTAGAAGTAGCATTAAGTTATCTCCCTGTTTGGGCTTCTTGAAATTCTATCTCTTTTCAGTTAGATGCTGATGTTACACAGATGAGAGCTCTAAACCTATCAGTCTTCCACACTGCTTTCAAACTGGGATGTTTCCTTGGACTTGGTGTCAGTTGGAGATTTGCCAACTCAGTTTAACAGGGTTATTAATATGTGACTTCAGGCCACTTGACCATGAAGAGGAAGAATGTCTCCTAAAATCCAGTCACAGCAGGTGTGACTCTGCTGGACTTGATCATTAGTTTTGCTCAAATCCAGCTTTCAAAAGGAAAGAAAGGGGAACTTCTGACATCCTGAAACTGCATCTCAAGCCTTTCCCATTCTGTCTCATGGCTTTTCCATATCTATATATGGGGACTGGGTCAGAGTGCCCCATGGGGAGTGGGGTTTTGGGAGGGAGGTAAAGATTTGAACCCAGACAGAGAGAGAACTCCTCCTCCCCACGTGGTTTCCGAGGTAGACATCACTGTGAATCATCTAAATTTGCAATGGCAACGCTTACCCTACGGGCACTTGTGCAAGGCAGTTCCCGTAAGCATGTTTTTTCTCGCAGGTTGGCAGGCATTCAGAATTTCCAAAAGGAATACGTCTTCCTATGATGATTTTTGCAATGGGCACGAAGTGCAGGTATGCACTGGTGACTCAATTATGAGTAAACTGGGAAAGTGATGGAGAGAGCTGACTGTTTAGTTGTAACTGCAGAAGTGAGCAGACTACATGAGGTGGGGGGGAAAAGAATGCAGTAAAGCACCATTTATAAGTGGGAAAGCACTATCAAAGAAGGAGAGAAGGAAAAGGGTCAAAAAAAAGAGTAATCAGCAAATGGCAGATGCTCCTGCCATTCCAGCCCACAAATTATTGGTCCTTTCCAGCAGCAGCACCTGGAACACCAGTCTAACCTGTAAGTTCTGTTTTATATGGTTACATTTGTAGTGTGGGGCTTTAAATACATGGCTACAGGATGTGGGACTTCTTAGTGGAGATGGTAAAGACCGTTAATCTTGGCTGTCACTTCTCACAAAAAACAGCAGCAGGTGACAAACTGTCATCTAATGTATTTTTCTGTCCCCAGAATATATGCTGTGTTCTCCTTCCCGGCCTCAAATTGAGTGTTATCAGTTGTCTGCTCTCCAGCTTCATTTTCTTAACGCATCCTGTTTTGAGAGGGGAGAGGTTCTGAGAGCTAATCCTTCTGGAGAAGGCACCTGGAAAGCTGCCATGCTCTGGCCAGAGCCCCAGTCTCAGCTTTCTGTGCCAGTAATGTAGTTTTGGCAGTAAAGCAGGGGAAGTGCTGTTCCACAGGAGCATCAGGCTTTGTGTTTTGTATCCTCTTTTGAAGAGAACCGCTGTGCAAGTGCGAGGGTATCTGCTTATTTAGCAAAAGCAGACTTAAGTTTCCATTCTGGAGTGTCATGTCCAGCTTGTTTCCGCATTGCACCAACCATGGAAGGGGCTCTCTGTTTCCATATGACCAAACACCTTGTTTTAATAGTTGATTTCTGCCAAGTTTGTTTCTTAACCTCCCCATGTCCTTTCATTACATGTTCAGCTTTCATATTCTGTCATTCTGAGACCTTTTTTTTCTTTTTCTTTCCCTTTCTCTGTCGTCTTTCCTACTATAGCTGTCTGCAGCATCCAGCCCTTCCAGTCAGAGTCCTCACAGAGCCTCAGGAAAGGATCCCTTTGCAGAGCTCTCTCTCCAGGATTTCTTATAGAACAACTTAGGTATTGTCCAGTATTCTGGGGAGATGCTGTTTTTTGTGGTTTAAAACACAGTTAAAGCTCTAATCGAGGTTTTATTGAGACAAGTAGAGCTGTTTCTGAAGGAAATAAAAACAGGTCATGTTGAGTAGGAACCAACGTGGAAGTGATTCAGGATCTCAGTATCCTTCACTGCAGCCATTTTTTAAAGGCTTGATCCAGGCATTTTGCTTCAGTCCGTTGGAAATAAAGTTTGCTGCTTCTTTTCTGAGTACCAGGAACTGACACCCAGGGTACTTTGCTGCAGCTGTGGAGGAAGAACTGATGCTGCCTGGTATTTGTCGTTTCATCGGGCAAATGCTTGGGGCTCACGGTTAGCGGCAAGCACGTGACCACTGCGGGCAGTCTGTGTGCCTGGCCAGATCTCTTGGGCAGAGTTCAGTCTGTTTAGAGCAGGAGGTGCTTGGATATGAGTGTGTGAGGGTTACATTTCAGTACAGATCTGCACTGGAGTTCTGTTCTTTTTTATCGGTCAGGGACAGGTGGGGATTAAATACTAACATGAGTGAAAATAAAACAATTCAAGAATGCGCAGAGTAGAGGAAGAGCAGGCTTTGATCGCACAGTGTTGTGCTTTGCTTTGTGCAGTTCCTCTCGTTCAGCGTGAAAAGTGACCTTGAAATCTCTTCATAGCGATGTTGATTTGCATTACAGAGTCACTGGTGACAACACTGCGTGCAGGAGCCGGGGGTTATTGTTGAGTAAACCAGCTGGATGCAGAGGAATGCTCCTGTGGCTGGTGTAGCTGCACAAAGTCTTGATGGCTCTGAGTTGTGGTTTTGGCCCTGATTCTGTAGAATTTTTATTTGTTTGAAACCTCAGATATTGGGGTAGTTTGGGCATGTGAAGAATGGCAGTGTTTGAAGCAAACACAGGTTTATAGTGAAGTCCAACTTGTGTGGGATGTTAATGCGAGGGTTTTTAATTTTTCCAGATTCAGTTCATGTAACTGTGTTAGATGGAAGAGAAAGGAACGTTTCCAAACAGATGTGCTCACCAGTAAACCCCCACTTCCAGGAAAAAGTGAACTTCAGTCTCTCAAACTCTCTCCTCTTCCACAAAATGATGCAGTGAAAAGATGAAAACCAGTGGAAGAACCTGGGACAACTCCGTAAGAACACATGAATACACAATACAAAGCCAAGAATCGCCATCAGTTAAGACTGAGATCTACTTCTTGTCCTGGTGACTAACATGTCGATCCTTTCAGCTTCTAATAATATCCATTATCGGTCATGTAGGAAGAGAAGCCTTTATTCTGGAAATTGAGATCGGTGATTGGAAATGCTGTTGTCTGGAATGGCGATGTGTCCTTTACCGTAACTCGAAATAGGACTCTGGGCAGGGGCGGGTATCAAATCCTAACTCGGAATTCTGCAGTTATGTTTTCTTCAGTCCTCATGAACGTAGGCACAGCAGTAAATTGGAATTAACTTTTTTAAAAGCGATATATTCAGTTTGCAGTAGACATTCCTTATGTATTATTGTTTGTATTTATTTATGATTATCAATTTAACATTAATATTGTATCAAAAAAAAACTCCTTATGAAAAATGAGTATGGATGTATACAGTATGTCTGATTTTTATCCACAAAAGAATGAATCTGATTCAGAAAGCTTTTCAGCTGACATACAGAGCACTAAATATTTTAAAGATCTGAATCGAATGAATTCTGGGTGTACGGTGGGAATTAGGGACGAGCTGTAAAACACGTTAATCCTTAGAGTCAATCCTGTGCCTAGGATTTTGCAAGGGAACAGTTAACTGACTTAGGCAAAGCACTACATTTGTAATTGAGCATCAGTGCGTCGGGAAGGAACTTTATTGCTTTGTGCTTGGCATGTCATTATTTTTACATTTGACATTATAAGGCCTTTCCAAAATGAATGTGAGGAATTGCTTTCACTTTAAAAGACTTTTCTTTCTTTTCTGTACAAAGCAGAGGTGGGTGTGTGGCGGGGCAGGGTGAGGGAAAGCCTTTTCATTTGGCTGGTGCCACGGTTGTGGTCATACATCTTTCCAAGGGGAAGTAGCTTCCTTACCTGTGTCTGCTGGGCGTTCCGTTAACGAAGAATTAAGGTAGCGCTGTTGATCGGTGCTCTGTGTAAATACATCGTCACTTTGGGTGGAGCGGGGCCTTCAGAAGGAGAAGTCACCGATATGAAAGCAGTTCCGTACAGGAGTTAAGCAAACTCGCTGCATTGTCTCTGCAGATTCTATTTTTGTTTAAAATATTAAAATGTATGTTAGCAAAATGGGTGGATTTTCAAATAAAATGCAGCTTCCACAGAACTTTTGTTACGGTATGAAAGTCTGAGGTGCTTCTTTTTTCTTTTTGCTGCTTAAAATGTGCACTGATAATTGCTTTGTTTACTGAATAAAATACCAAATGTGTTTCACATGTGGGTATTGTATTGCAGGAGGCGCAGCTCTGGGAACGACGTGATCGATACCGCAGCTTCCTAGCCTCAGTTCTGCTGTAAAGAGTTAGAATTGTAGAATCATTAAGGTTGGATCTAACTGCTAGCCCAGTTGACTCATTAAGAGCTGGATTCTTTACGTAAGGTGACATTTGACGATCTTCTAGTTTTTCAAAATGTTCATGGGAATAAACTTGTACTGTTTATAACAGTGAGAAACATGAATGTGCCCCAAAAAAGTATGTAAGCTTTTAGGCTGGAGGGCTGGAGCACCTCTGCTATGAGGACAACCTGAGTGAGTTGGGGTTGTTCAGCCTGGAGAAGAGGAGGCTCTGGGGAGACCTCATAGCGGCCTTCCAGTGGCTGAAGGGGCTACAGGAAAGCTGGGGAGGGACTTTTCACAAGAGCAAGTAGTGACAGGATGAGGGGGAATGACTTTAGATTGGAAGGGGGAAGATTTAAACTAGAAATTGGGAAGAAATTCTTCACAACGAGGCTGGTTAGGCACCAGCACAGGTTGCCCGGGGAAGCTGTGGACGCCCCGTCCCTGGAAGTGTTCAAGGCCAGGTTGGATGGGGCCTTGAGCAGCCTGGGCTGGTGGGAGGTGTCCCTGCCCATGGCAGGGGGGTTGGAACTGGATGATCTTCAAGGTCCTTTCCAATCCAGACCATTCTGTGATTCTATGTAGGTATCTTTCCTCTTCTTCCAGCAGAAGATAGTGCAGGAGAAGCTTGAAACAATTTGCTTGACACCATCACCTGCAATTAGGCGCTAATTAGACAAGCATATTGGATAGAAGTGGAGCTTCCTTCTCTCAGTGACCTGAGGTGTGTCCTGAAGGAAAGCACATCAGTAAGTGATCAGTACAGATCCTTGGATTTATTTCCTTTCTAAAAGCATGAATTAAACCCCTTGAAACTGATACTTTTAAAGTATATAACGCCCATGCCCTATGTCTGGGGAGCATCTGGGGAGCTTAATACACAGTTCACTTATTAAATCTTTACCTTCCTACCAATGAGGTTTTCAGGGTTGGTCTGTGCTGCCAGGGAACCACTTTGTTTTAGTTTTTGCTTGCACTTAAGAGTATGGGAGATGTGGATTGTCTGGATCCACGGCTCAGCTGGAAAAAAGGTGTGCATTTATGTCCTTTTGGCTAAATCTGTGAGTACTGGGGTGTAGAGTGTTGTGAAACGCAGTCTGCCTTCCCTTGCCTCCCATAGCCCAGTGTGCTGGGTTGTGATAAAACCAGACACCAACTTCATCTTTTTAGGTCTATGTTGCTCTCTGCACAGCGGGTTTGATCTCTGTTTTGAGGCTTTTGAGTGAGGATAGATCTGCCGTCTTGGATCCTTTTGATCCCTTGGATGCTCTGTGTGGGGTGCTGGGCCTGAGGCTGCAGATGGTGCTGAAGTCCCCATGCAAGCAGAAATGCCCCTTTTGCAGGGAGGAGGAATCCATCCGTTATCCCTTACTACTCACACGTAGTAGCTCTGCGCTCTAACACAGCTGCTGTGCAGGATCAGCTTTCGTGGTGGAGGCCTTGCTAACAAACCGTGCTTTCAGTTTACTCTTCAGAGACAAAGTGGCCAGAGAATTTTCCTGAGCATTGTTTTTCCATTTACTTTGTCCCTGATGAGTGAGCTTGCTTTCAGTGTTGCTGGAATTGAATTAAACCCAATTGTTGCTTAATTTAGAAAGTGTCAATTTGAAGACATGTTTCCTTGGAATTATTGGCCATATTAAACAACAGGGGGGTGTGAAAACCTGGTTCTCCTCAAAATTGAGTTCAAAGGCTGTTTAGTCCAAAGGAGCAGACTCGGTTGAGGAAAGCTACTGACTCCTACCAAGCAGTAGAGGATACAGTGCTTTGTTAGAATGATGAGGTTCCTTCTAGGGCTTTGTGAGGGGCACTGATGTGTCAGAATTCTTATTTATCAGAGAATTATATAATTGGAACAACTGGATTTACCTCCAGAGATGATTACTCTTGCCAGAGCAAGAACCTGAACAGCTGGTAACTTGTTTTTTCCAAGAATCTTCATCTGAGGACAAGGTTAAATTCTTTTGCTTTTTCTCTTCTTTTCAGTTTGTGACTTTGAAACACCGAACTGTTACCTGTAATCAGTAGACATTGAGGGTCCCTTAAGTGATACTTAAAGCCTGTCTGTGTGTGACTTTCCGTGACATCAGATGGTCCGTTCCATGCTCCACCTACTGGAGTCAGTCATGGGCTTTGCCAGCTGCGAAACAGCCCTTGAGCAAGAAGGGACAAGGAGCTCCGGGTGTCTTCTGTCAGACAAGTGATGGCTGCTCAGAGCTGGGTATAAATTCTGTAGCACATAAATGAATTGCAGCTTGAAGGCTGTGACAGAACTGAGATAAAGGTTGTGGTAGGAAAATAAGGATTGATTGCCAGAAACACTGGGGAAGATGGTAAATGCTGATGGGAGCTGGAGAGTGACAAGATAACATGAGGGGTAGTGATGAAATGTGCTGAATACATAAGAAAAATCAGTTTTCATGGATTCATGCGTGAACTAAAGCAAGAGCTTTCTTCTTGGCATTCTTGTGATTCAACCTCCGCAGCTCTCACATGGCAGTGGAGGCAGCTGGAAGAGCCTTGTCATCTCTTGCTGACTTTGCACAACAAGAAAAATCTGAGTTTCTGATGTTTTCAGTCTCCAAGTGGGAGAAGAAAGGGACCTGGCTCACCAGATCACTGCATCCTGGTGAGGTCAGGAGAACGGTGAGGTCGAAGGAACCCTGAGCAGGTTCTCCTGAATGCGCAGCAACACTGCCACCCACTTGGTGTCTTTGTATATCTGAAGGCTGAGTAGGTGCTGTATCTCTGTCACCTGTGGGAGAGGAGGTGACCCAGACAGCGAATTGGTCTGTGAGCTGAGTGAAGGGGCCAGAGAGCAAGCCTTATGAGGAGCAGCCGAGGGATCTGCGGTTGTTTAGCCTGGAGGAGGCTGAGGGGAGAGACCTTATTGCTGTCTACGACTGCCTGAAAGGAGGTTGTAGTGAGGTGGGTGTTGGTCTCTTCTCCCAGGTGACAGGTGATAGGATGAGAGGAAATGGCCTCAAGTTGCACCAGGGGAGGTTCAGGTTAGACATCAGGAAACATTTCTTCACTGAAAGGGTGGTCAGGCACTGGCACAGCTGCCCAGGGAGCTGGATGAGTTCCCATCCCTGGAGGGATTAAAAGACAGGTAAATGAAGTGCTCAAGGGCTATGGTTTTAGTAGTGGACAGGTATGGTTGGACTCGATGGTCTCAAAGGTCTTTTCCAACCAACTGATTCTATGAAGCTCTTCTTTTTGCTTCTCTGCTGATGAAATTTCCTGAGGCAAAGATCAAAAAGCCTTGGAAAAACCAGCCAGCTTCCTTAGAAGTTCTGTTTTGTGAGCTGATAGTGCCACTGAAAGGGTACTGGATGCAAACATACTGCTCCAGATATCCGGCAGCCACGCTGTACAAGGAGATCTGGGGCCTTGGGTTTATTTTCATAGTGCAGATCCCTGCTTTGTTCACGGTAGTAACCACTGCCCTTCCCTGAGCTGGCTCCAGCAGGTGCCCAAGTATTGTTTTTCTGGAAAAACATTATTCGATACAATTTTAGCTTCTTAGCAATTCAAGTGCAGCACCATCTCAAACCCCAGTTTTCCATGGCTTGGTCGAGTAGGTCTATGGGCCACATCCAGGAACAGTTGGTGGCATCTTGTTAGCATGTTATGTCCTAAACAGCCTGGTGTTTGTGGGAGTCTGCAGAATGGGAGCTCTGAAGCGTCAAGTTACAGAGGAACAGCCTTACTTCTACCAGGCACTCGAAATCCAAGGGGAAGTCTTTTCCAGAGGCACATCCAGCTGCAAAGTATCAGTGGCTCAGGATGCTAATGCCCTTGGATTCCCTGTTCCTGCTTGTCACCGCAGTGTAAGTTTTCAGTCCATTAGCTCCTGCCCTGACCTTATTCTGGCAAATTCCTCTTAGTCCACAGAAGCAGCGCATTTAATCACTTCTCTCTTGGAAAGCAGCCAAACGAGAACAAATGCTGCAGAACAAGTCTCCTACCCTCAGTTCCCAAAACATGCAGGTCTGAACCTATGGAAAGGTTGCCTTGTTACATAACCTCACTGCATCGCAGGCTGTGAACCTCTCAAAAACCAGACCAAAAGTTAAATAACTGGCATTCCCCGCAGCACAGGCTGGAGAGATCATACTCGCACAGCCAGGCCATAAGGGAATGTCATCCATGTGCTTGATTCACAGGGAGCTTGCTCAGAGTGGTTTCAAAGTGGCAGTGTGCTGAGGTGAGCGTCTCCTTGGATCGCTGGCATGGGGACAGGCTCGCAGTGCACCCCAGCCCACCCCACGCCACTGTGGGATGGAGGTTTCTCAGTTCCAGCACATGGACTTCAGTTCTACTAAAATGGCTTTTATTGCCACACGCTGACATGTGGCTTAGCAGGGCTGGATCGATGATTGGACTCTTTTCCAACCAAGACGATTCTGTGACTTGGGTGATGTTCAGATTTCTTTAACTTTGAATTTCCAGTGAACACTTGTGAAGTGTTTTTTCCTGTTGAAACTGCAAGTGTCCAAGAGTTGTGTGCCAGTTCAGTACAAAGCTCCAGCTCAGCTGAGGCTTTGCTTGGATTCTGGTTGTGGAGAAACATGGACACTTCCCTGCCTCTTGTAGCCTAATGGGTGTCCTGTAGTTGTCTGGTGCAACAGGAACACAGTAAAGAAAAGGCATTTTGTAGTGCTGGGAATTCAGGGGTGACTCCTGTAAGTTTTGTCTTAACTGGAGTAGTGAACCCTGACTCCCATTGTTTGGCAGGAGCTGGAAGCATTGGCTGAGCTTATAGAAAGTGGACTGATCAGCTCTGTTTTACAATGTGTTGCTCATTTCTGAGAGATGTTGCCAGTAAGAAATTTATCAGCTCCAGATGTCTCAGGTGCTGAGGACCTTAACTTTCTCCTTATAAAGGTTTGCACGGGCCTTATCACTGATCCTATAGAAATCAAGGGGATTTGGGACACTTCACTAACTGTTTTGCTACAGGCTGTTGCTTCTAGCTGCCCTGGCTTGTACCCTAATTAGCATCTTTCAGATTCCTTTTTAACTCCCTCTCGCCCACGCAGGCATTTGTGGTAAAAGGCCAAACAGTGACTTGAAGAGGCAAAGTTTCTCTTGTCCAAGGTGCACGCTGTGCTGCCATGGGTCCTACACCTGGTGGTGTTTATCTTGGGTGCAAGCAAAGAGAAGCCTAGAGATGGAGCCTACATCTACATCTGTAGGAAGCGTAAATGCCCTTTGGGGAGTGGTAGGAAGGAGGAGAGCTCTCTCTGTAACTGAAAAGCTGGTCAGTATAAGCTGTCTTCCAGTTCGGTGTCTAAATGAGAAGCTAAGCTAATCACTGAGCCCAGCTAATCTACCTTCAAGGTAATGCATTCCATGGGGCTGGCCCCTCGCTCAGAGAAAGACCCTGTAGGTAAGGGAAATATTCTGTTGTGCTGAAAACATTTCTCCTCAATCACAGATCCCCATTCTTGTGACACTGAAGCGCTAGGAGTCAGCTCAGTCTTTATGGTAACTCAGTTGGGTTACAGCAAGGACACCTCCAAACTCATTTAACACTTTACTACGTGGCAACACAAGTGAGATTCAGTAGTTCCCTACCTTCACCCGTCTGCTCGTGAGCCCAGTTTCTGAGGAGCTGTAGGCAGTGGAGCCCAGAGGACAGTTCGACTCACCTGTGGCTCCGGGAGGGGCCTGCTGGGCAGGAATGCCCGAGCTTGCTCGGAAATGAAAAAAACTTGCACTGAAGTACAGGGTAAGATGAGATATTGCTGTTTAAAATGGGTCAATTTTTAAAAAAGCTTTATTCCAAAGCGCTGATTAACCCATCAAGGGGTTAGAGCAGGTTACTCAATGCTTTCGCAGGTTTTGAAATAGGAACCACATAGGTCAGAAGCCTCCTTGTGCCTGTAGGGAAGGAACTACATTGAGTACTCCTGATAGGGTGTCCAGAGTGTGCAGTTAAGAGTGGAAAACCCCCACTGAATCAGTGCCCTAAGATGTGTGTTTGCAGAGACCAGCCACGAACCAGAGACACAGGGTTACACAACATACTTGGTGACTTTGATTTTGGTGCTCTGTGGATTTTTATTTTTTTTTTAATTATCTCCTTGTTATTGCAATATGTTTGAGTAGGCAATTTATAGAGACAGATAAAATGCTCAAACATATCATTTCTGGCAATAATTGAGTTATGCTTGGATAAATTTGATTCTGCTTTAGCAGGGTATGAAGTATTTTGTGACAGGTCTACCTTGTATGGCAGCCTGCGTTTACCCATTCCACATCTGATCAAGAGGGAATTCCACATTTGACAGTCTGCAAGTAGAGACCACAAAGCCCAAATATTATCTCAGATGTTTATTAGGTACATGTGCAGGATTAGACTGAGGAGACCAAGAAGTGCATGGGAGTTCTCACAGCAGTAAGGAAAGCCACCTTTCAAGTCACCTTTTCCACTTGCCAGGGGAGATATAGGTTGGATATCCAGAGGCATTTTTTTATTGAAAGAGCTCCCAGGCACAGCTGCCAGGGAGGTGGCATGCCTGGAGGTGTTTATAAGACAAGTACACATCATACCTGGGGACATGGTCTAGTGGCGGACCTAGCAGGGCTGGATCAATGGTTGGACGATGATCTTAAAGGTCTTTTCCAACCAAAACCATTTTATAATTCTATTCTATGATTCCATGAGCATTCAAGCAAACCGCTTATTAAAGTTGTAAGTGTAAATTATGATTCGGACGTTCAAAAATAGTTTCCACAAAGCCAGTGCCGCACACTCCTTGAAAAGCAGAGCAAATATTTAATGAACTGACAATGTTACATTTCTATGTTCACAACACAGGTTGTCTGTTTTTAACCAACCTTTTCTTTAGGTAAGGCCTTGATCATCTGAGCTGTGATGCGCCCTTCGGATTTACCAATGATGCTCTCTTCTCTGTGGCTCCTATTTGACATTTCTTCTGGTTCTTCGTGAATAGGCATGGCTCTTCCAATCACATACAGCAGCTGTGTCTCCAGAGGATCCAGCTTTAAGTAGTCCTTAAGAAGAAAGAATATTACTCTGCAATTACACTGAAAAGCAGCCATTATTCAGAAATATCCAGCAGTTTTCTTTTTAAACACAACTTGTAAAGATGCTGCCCTAGTGTTGCTGTGTTTGGTAATGTCAGTATTAATGGGCTTGGTTTACAAGCTGGCTCATCTTAGGAGGCTGCAGCCCTGCTGCCCTCCTCTTGTGCGTTTTCACCACTAATGCTTTCTCTGCAAACCAAATTCTGCTCCCAAGTTCAGTTCTGTGAGAAGAATTGAGTTAACCTAACAGCTCGCTGTTGCCAAAAGAGAGAGGTCCAAGTCTGGCCATGTGCTTCCACCATGCCTGTCCTGGCTCTGGTCAGTGCTAAACTCCTGAGTCAATTTGGTTGACTAAACCTACAGAAAAATAGCTTGGGAGGAGGCAAACCGGCAAGCTTTTATACTGGGTTAGCAAGTGAAGTGGCTATGAAGGAGGCCGATGTGCACTACAGGTTCCTTAAGGGCAGGGGCAGGGCCACGCAGCCAAAACCAGGGAGGAGGAAGCAGGAACCTTACAGTGGAGGCTCTTGAATCGCTTCTGTGTAGTAAATGCTTTCATAACAGTTGCCAATGCATCTCCACTGTTTGCAGTTCTACCTTTGTTTTTATAAAGTACAAGAAAATCAGCAGCACCTTTTTCCCCCAACAGAGTGGACTCTACAGAGCTAACAGCAGGAAGAAAGAAGGAAAGCCAGTTTTCCTCTCCCGAGGCAATAACTGCTAGGAAACAAGCACCTGAATGGATTTTTTTTTTGTTGTTAAATGTTCTGCTTTTCTCTGTAATGACTCCTTAAGTTAGTCTCTGATCAAGGCAACACAGTGATTTCTCTGAACATAAATTACGGGGGATTAATCAAACCAATGCCAAATTCCTAGAAAAAGAGTTATTGTTGGGGTTTTTTATGTTTTTTTTAAACTCCTTATTGAATAGAGTTCAAGAGTAAAGAAACATTTTGTAGAAGTATCTTTACACAGCAAGCCCTGCATTCTGCACCACATCTGTATCATCTCCTTTCACCTGCAGTAGAAATCGATGATGTAGAGAAATGTATTTTCTGAGAGTAACGAAGTAGTTTTATTTAGAAATCTATTCAAGTACTTGTAACTGAAGTGCTGTATTAAAGGCACCCAGGAAGCACCTTTTTGCAACCAAAATGGAAGATGTCCTGAAGCAAGTGCCACCACCTCTTTCGAGATCCACGCAAACTCTGCCTATTTAACATATAACCTGTACCTTTCTATTTTCTCAACCCCTGTGTTTTGCACCTGGAAACACATTCATCCTGGCTTTCTGTTGAAGGGTTAAATGACTTGTTGATCCTGTAATGCTACAATGAAAGGTAAGTTCTAAAAGGACCATTATCCAAGCAAACAAGAATCTGTGCGATACCATAAAAACTGTCACTGGGTGACACTCTGACGTTTGCACATGCTGACTCCTAGGACAGTATTCAGCTTTCAGTTGCCAAAACAATGGGTCTCAAGCTATCAGAAATGTCCTAAGGCATCCAAAACATCCACGTGAGGCTGACCCGTATGACAGAACCTATGCTCTTTGTGCCCACCAACTGAAGGACAGGGAGTGTCCTCACCATCTCAATTACCACCAGCTGCTAGGTAAAAGACACAGGAGTTTTTTCTGCTGTGATCCCACTGGGAATAGAATGTTCCTGGCAGTAGCTTATGCTCCACATGGAAATATGTTTGTGTCAGTGAAAGACTCTATTACTTAAACTCATACCTGGAAAACTTTTTCATCTGCATACAGCAAGCTGTCAAGAGTTGGAGTGAAAGACTTTTCCTGCAGCTCCTCATCACTGTCTTGAGGCTTCTCATTTTCTGTTTCAGGCTGAATCTTTGCAAAGGCTTTGTTTTTCTGATAGGGGACAGTGGCACTTCGGAGGCTTTCATCTCCATCTGCTTTCCCTTTTTAAAGAGATGAACAATGATGTGTATGTAATTGTTAAGCTTTATGGAGATCAGAATTAGTATTCAGTACGAGCATTGCCTGCAGGCTTTAATGTGGCTTGGCCAGAATGATGTAATGAGCAGCTTGATAAGATTTTTAATTGGTAATCTATGCCAAGTGTTAGGCTTGCTCACTGCTTTTTATGCATTTAATTCTGATCACAATTTCTGATCAAAGTCAGGGACTGAAATTGATTTGAAGTCAGCAGTAATGGGTTTATGGGTGCCAGCAGGGGAAAAAAATTATCTTTTATGTATTCAACTTAAATCCTATATAGCCATGAGTAGTTAAAAAATAGGAAAGGCAATAAAACCAAGTAAACCCCTTTTCTGTGTCAATATGCGTATCTCTATATGTACGTACATACAAGTTCCTGAAACCCAGTGGGTTCACTTGTAACTCCCCCAAAGAGCTCAAATTTGGAGTTGACTGATTCTCAGGGTGACAGAAAATTCTGGACATGGGTTGCCACATTCCATGTCTGCCTGGGACAGTGACTTGACCCCAGATTACTAGAACAAAGCCTACTTCTCCCAGTAACTATTGTAAAGGTTTAGCAAAGGTAATAGAGCTGAACCGTTTAAAGTAAACGTGTATCTAATTCAGAAGTCTTAGCCAACATGTTTGCTGGTGCCTCTTGTTTCCAGGAAGGTCAGCTGGAACTGATCAGAACTTCAACCGACTTGTGATCTATTCATAACTGTATGGCTTCCATTGTTGGAACTTAACTTTTTGATTTATTTTTTTCCTTTTTCTCCTCTTTCTTCTACTCAAACAGAGTGAGTAAATAAAACCTGTGATACGAAGGAATCCATACAAACCACCCTGAATGGACAAGCACACTCGTACATTCCTTCTTGCCTAATTGTGTGTCCTTTTCCTGTGTGTGCCTACCAGGGTAGATGGAGATTCAGCCCGAAATTCAGTACTGCTTACCAAGATTTCCAGGTTAGGATGATCTCCATGCAGCTTACCTGCTCCTGGCAGGGATTTATTTATAATTTAACCCTGGTGTAACTTTATGAGTGAACAACTGTAAAGTACATGTAGACTTCAAGTGAAAGCCAGTGTGAAGTTCAGAAGTGTCCATACAGGGACAAGATACAGTGAAGTTATGATGTCAATCAGTAAAGAAATGATTAAGATGTGGTTCATGTCTTCGAAAAGATGGCCAATCCTATTAGCCACTCCAGTCTAGCTTGAAATGAGTAATTACATCCAACATCAATTTCAACTTTAAAACTGTATTGCGGATAGATTGTGGTTTTGGCTTCTTAATGCAAACTACAGCACAACTATCATGACTGTGCTGGCTGCAACTGAATGGGAGATCAGGTGTTCACCATGTAAAACAGGCAGTTTGATAAGAAACTTAAAAAATAAAAAGTATTTAAATGTTCAGTTCTTAGAAGCTGTGCTACCTGCATACTCTTTATACCCTTCTTTTGTTTCATCCTTAGGAAATTCATCTTGCAAGCCAGCTGCTTGGGTAAGAAACAAATGCCTATGAAAGTAAAAAAATAAAGAGAAACTCATATTAGAGGTCTGAATTTTCTCTCTGAATTGCCCAGTGTAATCCTGGGAGGGAGGGGGTTGGGCAGCCTTTCTGAAAGCCATTTGCTCTTAGCCGCAAATGTAGAATAGCGCAACGCTTTAAAAACGCAATGGAGGCAGCCAGGTAGCTTAGTGGCTAAGAAGCTGCTCTTTTTTGTTCTTAGTGCCTAAGTTCAACTATGTCCATGAAACTAAAATAAAATAAATCTTGTAGTCTCCAGTCAGTCCAAAATTCAAATCGCGGTTGGCAGCTCTCATTTAAAAGCAATCCAAAGTTCGGAGAGGAGAGAAAAATGGTCACTTCTTAAGACTTGGAACTTTTTTTATGCAATATGGCTAAAATCACTGAGCTGGGACTGGAAAATGAAGATGGATCATTCCCATTGTTACACTGTGCTTTTGATACCGTTAGTGCTGACATTTTGTAGCTAAATTAATCTTTCTCTAGAGAACAAGTTAAAGAATTTCAGTACAAAAGAAACTAATACAACAGAAACCTTTACAGACAGACCTATCCCAAGGCCTATTCCCTACTCAGTACCAGGCCATCTGTTTCATTTGAGATTGCAAAACCCCATGCATTTGCATTTTAATCTTCACATCCTTAAATATTTTGCCAACAGTAAAATAAAAATCTATTACTCAGTATTTTGCCTGACAAGCTGGGTCTGAGGCAATTGCAAAAGAAAGAAACTATTTCCAAACCCCAATAGTATCCCCACTAAAAGCAAGTGAATGTTGCTGGGGCTTAACAGTTTATCAAAGAACCCTGTTTCTTCCCTGATTTTTGGTGTTTAGGAGGTTATGATGGCACTGCCATCCTTCAGAGATACAAGTCCCACACAAACTCTGTCAAATCCTACCTCCTCTCAACTAGGAAATTGCCTTGACTTTGTTGTGGTAGAACCCAAATAGCTCTAGAGAAAGCATTATATTTTTACTGATTTAAATAAATCACTTCTAAAGACTGTAAGGCATTGTGTTACCTGGGTGGTCTCAGATTCTGAAGCCTGTAATCAATCAGTTTTGTCACTAAACCAATATTTTGTTCTTCCAGGAGCTGAACAGAGGCTTTCAAATCGTTTACTTCCTTTTGGTATATCTTAACCTTTTGACAAGTAATAAAAGAAAAAAAAAGGATCATCTTGGGAAGACCTTACCCATTTTGGAAAGCTTTCATGGTAACTATCTTAATAGAACAAAGCTAGAAAGAATGCAGCTGTATCAGCAAGATTGTATATTTGGTGGAGAAACACAGTGACACATTTTCAGGCAAAGGGAAGGACTCTCTGGTTCTTTCATGCCTTTTTTAAAGCCCTTTGCTGGCATAATTCCATCAGTCACAACCCCACATTTGACCATGCAACCCCGGTGTAGCCCAGCTGGTCTGGGAGACACAAGCTCTGGATTTTTCTTTTTTATTTTCACATCAGAACTTTGAGAGAGAAAACCTTCTTTGCAGAGTTAAATTCAGGCTCTTGCTCAACAAGTGTTGCTTTTCTAATTCCTGCCTATACACAAAACCTCCTAATGCAGAATTAGTGAAGCTTTCAGTCCAAGCTAGCGTTGACATTGGCTAAATCCTAGGTTCTACTTTCTTTTGGACTGGTATTCTTCCATATTGCCATGAAGTTATATAAACCAAAGGATACTAGGTATTCAGTTCCCATGATTCCTCTCCCTTTTCCTGAAGTACACGTAAGTTCTTATCCCCTTCACTGGGAATTGGAATGTACAGATACCTTCCCAGAACTCTCAGCCATACACAGTTAACCCAGTTATAATCATCCAAATTTGCAGTTAAAACTAGTTTACATTTCTCCCAGGGATTAAAAAAGGTGAAAATGACAGGACATTAACCAGGAACAGGATGTGGCTTGGCAGAAGGGTTTGATGGAGCTCTGTACCATCTTGATGTGTCACAGTAACCATGGAAAAGATGAGACTGAGGTCTCCAAATATGTGCAAATTTGGATGTAATTCAGGGCTGGTCTGGTAGAAGTCATTTTTCATTTCAGTGGCCAAAATGAAAAAAACAAAAATGTTGAACCAAGACAAAGTAGAAATTTTTGGTAAATCTCCCCACAAGAAAATACTGGAAGAGTCTGTCAGCTACATACAAATATTAGCCAGAAAGAAAATATTTCATCTGTATAAGGAAAGCAGAGAAGATGAATGGATGAATTCAGGGGACTAGAGAAGCTATTGATAATAGTTTTGTTTTCCACAATAATTCAAAGCACTCATTCATAACATGGGGAACTTCTAGTTGAGAGGAAAGAAACCCACATCCCTCAACCCTCAGAAGAGGGCCTGTCAGGATGTAAGAGTACTCCGAAGCAGATCTCCCCTGTTGACACTGCCTAATGTGTGTAAAATTTGTTATGTGTTCAATGAGAGCGGGAGAAGGAAAGGGAATTCATGCCCATTCAGTGACTGGATGCATAGATTCGAGCCCATGTTTGTTTATATAGATTAAAACATTAATTCCCTCCTGTTGACACCTATCTCATTGCTTCAGCAGCTGTGGTTTGGACACCCTCCCTGGAAAGTCAAAGGCATAGGCTCAGAGCTCATTAAGGGGAAGAAGGAAAGCCATGTCCCTGCACACTGGCAAGTATCTTCATCTAGTAAGTAAAATAGAGAAAACTCTGCCAGGTTTGTTGATGTGGCACTGAAATATAACAAGTTCAATTATTAATTTCCCCAAAAGTTCTGCTGAGCTGTAAACTGTGAGGTTGTAAAGGTGGGGAAGGATATTCTCTTCCTCCAGGCCCTGGCTTAGATTTGATCACAACAAAAAGTCTGTATCGATTGGAACAAACACAGTCAAGCTGTGACCACGGAAAAATCAGTTTCCTAAATTTCCTCATAAAAGATTTTCCTTGATAAGAAAAGTTACACCAATGGCTCTGAATTGCCATTAAAGGACCATATAAAAGCTATCAAGTAATCACAACTATTTATGATTTTGATTTTCCTCTTTTCAGGGTACTAATGCCTGGGGTTTCCTTATTATCTGCCATTTAAATCTTTCATGAGCCCTATCTCGAAAAAATGTTTCCAACATCCATATCCCCTTTCTTTCGATATGGCAGCACTAGAACTTTAATGCAATTCAAAACTACACTCTTCAGAGTGCACGACTGAGCCTTTACACTATGTGGTACCCCAGTCTCCATAAATATAAATACTTCATTGTACGGAACATTGCAGTCCTTCATATAATTATTTGGGCAGGAAAATGGGCCCTTCGTTTGTGAAAGCTGATGTTCCCCTTTTACCTTTATTCATTACATATACTTCACTACTCAGGATTATAGAGTAATCACAGGACAATCACTCTGCTTTTCCTATGAAAGTCTTCAGAGGCCTGTCACTGGCAACAGTTATGATTGCAGGCCATTGTGTTTCAAACCTCAACTGCCGCGATAAACTCTGTACAAGTGATTGTCTTACCTCTTCTTTTAGCCATTTATTCTCCTCAATTTCTTGGCGGTTGTATTTGTCTAAGTGTTGCAAAGCATTCTGAGAAAACACAATTTAAGATCATCTTGTCTGAAAGCAGAACTTTGACCGTGCTGCACTCTATAAAGAAGAACCTTCTGCTGTTCAGCAGGAAATAATTAAGAACCAGGCACATGACAGACCGTAGCATCCCCTCAGGATTACAAGGGGATTTAGTCCACAGGCCAGCTGTTTCTGCCCCATCATCCTGCCTACTGCAGTTTCTATGTCAAGCAATTTACCAATAATATTTATAATTTCCCATATTAAAACAGGACATTTCATTTTTTCCTAACAAGCTCTGCTATTTTCCACTGCTGCTCAAATCTTCATATTTTCATGAAATCAAGCTTTTAGCTACTGCAAAATGCAAGCAAAATCATAAATTAGGCAGTACTGAGCAGCCAGGACAAGAGACTTAAACATGGTAATGAGCCACGCCTATGGTTGAATAATTGATGTTGTTAAGAAGAAAGGAATAAGGGGAGGGAAGATGCCCCTGTAGATCACAACAGAAACAATCCTTTGAATTATGTTCCCACATGACTGCAAATCCCAGCACTAAAGTGAGGGAATTTAAATACCTAACAGGCCCAACTGGTTGTTTGTACTGTTGTATTTTGTGAGTGTAAAAAGTCATCACCATGAACACTTTGTAAATCACGTTTGCAAATCAGAGCTGGCAGAGATGACAAAATCTATATATCAATAAGCCTAAATGTTACTGTAGACTGCACTATTTTGGCATTTTAAAAATTTTATGCTTTACAAATACAAAACAACATTTTTTTTCTGAAATTGATGTGTGTTTCCATGCAGACAATCTCTTATGGTGTTATTGGTCTTTGAAGTCTACGCAAAGTCAAAATCAAAGTCACAGCAAAAGTGACACGTTCTGGAACAGGTCATATCAGTGCATGGTGCCCCAGTTTCCCATACCTCATTTGTAAAATGTCCTCACATCTACTAACTATTAATCTGATGTATAAAAAATAAAGTACATGTGTGTATAACAATAACCAATTGCATGTTTAGTAAAAAGATCTACAGTTTATTTTACTCTCGAGTTATTAGAAAAATTCCAAGTCTTAATTTGAGTTAAAATAATTATTAATGTGAATCCTAACTGTGATGCAGTTAGCACTTTTAAAAAATGCAGAAGGAATACCTCAATGGCTTGTTCCTTACTTAACTCTGCGTGCCTCTCAACCAGTCTGTCGTTTTCTTCTTTTAGTGCTTTCAAAGCATTACTATAATACTCTTCAAAACAATAAGAGAAAATAAGAAATCATTATCTGACATCAATTTCTCCTGACAACAAATAGATAATTGTCACGTTGTTTCTAAATTGGAGCTTATCAGCCAGCAGCACAAGCATAGATGCTCCACAGAAAAGGATTCAAACATCCTTCTCCATAGAAATTGTCCTAAACCCAAAGAATGGTAGTGTTAGCTACAAACTAGAAATCTGAAGTGGCTTACAATATTTTAGCAGAGCAATTCTCTGCTAAAATATTGTTATCTCAACACTAAGGTTTGTCTCTATCAATAGCAGAGCTCCCGGAGTCATGTGAGAGATTTGCTAAGAAAACTTATTTTTTAGGTATAGAAGCATATTGGATCATCTTATGCACATGGTATTTTTTCCAGTGAGTAAACATACAGAGCTTAATAAAATTTCTGACTTGTCAAAGCCTTCCAGGGTGTTCTAATTTGACAATAGGGACAAAATGGAGAACGTAGCAATTGTCTCAATGATTTGCTTTGATCACTACTTGTGGTCATTATATAGAAAGTGTGTCTTACGTTGAACTGTATTTGTTTGGCTTCAAGTTCTAGTCAATTGCTATTTAATTATCCTTCCCTTAAGCTGTTGAGCTATTCTAAATAACCCGCTGCTGCTTGGTATTTTCTGCTTTTGAAGGCATGAATAAGGTGGCAGTAGTTTTCTTTGAAGGAAGGCATTTCATACTTGTTCCAGAGGCTTGAAGTCCACCTAACTCTGCACTTGTATGTCAGACAGCCTATTGCTGATCTGGCTGTAAATGAGCCACAGTGGTCATGGACCACTGTGAAATCAAAGGCAGTCAGATATGAAAGTGCATTAGTTGTGCATTAGTTCTTAACACTGTGGAAGCTGGCCTGCTGTCCTCAATCCACCATCTAGACTTGGCAGAATGAAATGGAAGTACTTACATACTGTATTTAATTCATCTCTTCATTCTTTCAGGCAGCTAAACAACCTGAGTTGTACTGAGCGTATGAAGAAAAGAAGGAACTGTTCAGACATCCTATTTCTAAGGAGGTGATTTTCCCTAACTCTCTCGCTGCAATACTGTTTTCCCTACACTTCACCAAAGTGTACAGCTCTCTTTTGCTTCCTCTCCCCTCTAGCAATTCTCTTTAAAATGTCATCTCCAGACCACATGAACTGTGCCAGTGTGAAGCCTTTCAGTGGTACCCACAGAGACAGAAACCTCTGCACCTACGCTTATTTGCTGCCACATCACTCTGTAGGCTTGTTAGATTTTTTTTGGCGGCGGAGGGGTGGGGGAGACTAGAAGACTCTGCTCTCCAGCCACCTTACAAGTTCAATTTTAGGAAGCTGAGTAAAATAGCATGCTGACATCCAGTACTGGTGGCATAATTTTACAGTATGTTAATTAGGCAACTGCTATATCTGTCTCTGTGTAAATATACTTCTATTCGATCACAAAGTTTTGGCTCTGTACTCTGTGACACGCAGGACCTCAGACTGAATGTCCCTACTTGGCTCATTCTGGCATTCTATATAAAAGCCCATTCTCTTTTTTCATTTCATATTTCAGCAGCTGTACAGTGAAGTTTTAAATTCACTACGAACATGGAAAAGACATTGAGAAAAATATCAACCTCTCCTGAATACAGAGATGGATATCTGAGAAGTTGTCTGGCAATGTAGAAAACACAGTGCATCTTAACCGTGATAAAATATGTTTCAAGAGACAAAAAGATAGCTAGCTGGCTCTTATCCACAGTCATTGATGCCTGGTGGTGGTTGGCACAGAATATACAGAGACCCTTAGAGCAGCGTCACTGCCTGTTACTACCAGCTGCTTAGCTGTGGCCATGCATACTGAGAGGGGCATACAGGAAGGAAACCAGGACAGCCTCCTCCCATTGGAAGCACGGGTTATGTATTTAAATGATTTTAAAAATAACACAGTAGTAAAGAAACCTCTGTAAAGCACTCAGCACCAGAATACATAAGCTCTCAAGTTAATTCCCCTGTTGTGTCAGGATTGAAACAGTTCCCAGTATTTGCAGACGTCTGTACTGCCAATTTTGCAGGCGCTCATGCATGAGACTGTGGAACTAGGAAGCCAAGTTCAGAGCACTGGCTAAACAGCTCCCTCTAGTTTTGCATTTAAGTCAGCATCATCAATTCAGAAGATTTTGGTCCAATGAGCTCACACTACTTTCCTGTCAAAGGAGTTTTCAACATGTGAAGCACTTGTGGCATGATGAGAAGCAAAAACAGCAGAGTCAACATTTCCAAATAAGAGTGCATGCTAAGGGAGACCTGTGTGTAGGTGACCTAAATACATGTAGACTTATTTTTAGAAAACTGCTGTCCTTCACAATAACATATTTAAAATATGGGTTGCCTATATTTGACAAGAAATTCATCAGAAGACAAGGTTATTTGTTTCTTTAAGTGTTCATAATTTCTGCAACTTGATTCTTTAATAAAGGGACTCTCATGGAGATAGAGTTCTATTTCATAGGACTATGCAGTCTTTTTCAGGTGCACTATCTTGCAAAATTTGATATGTTACTATAACTCGATATCAAATTAAATTTATAGTTTAATTAATTACCAGAAGTAATACAGAAAGAGCTTGTAAAGTTTGCTTTACACTATCTGTAAACTGACCTGTAGCCCTATGAAGCTCGTCTTTGACTTCCTTGATGTCTTTTTCCAGATTCATAATCCTGTTAAGTTGTATTTTACTTCCTACATTTTTGTACTCCAACAAAAAATCCCTCTCACTCTGCTTTACTGAAAGCCTTTGATCAGTTTCTTCAACATGGGACTGCAGACCTATTAAAGCAAGAATGTTGGAAGACAAGTTCATTACCAGTTTCTTGAACTTATAGTTTCTTGCAGCTTCATCTATTTCTTTAGTACTTTAGGCACTTTCACTGGGACAGGAGAAAGAAGGGTGATTCTTCTATACTACAATGCGTTACAACATGATGGCCTTACATAGTGTCAGGGGCCACCCTCATTGCTGAAAACAGCTTCAGCTTATTCTGCCAAGAAGAGACAATCGTTCTGACTGAAATGTTGTGACTCCACTCCCACTGAGAATCACAGAGGTGGCAGACAGAACTTTCAACAATTAAAACTGCTCAGTTTTGGTGCCATCAATAGTGGAGCCAGTGCATTGGGCTTTCATGAGATTCAACTTAATGGAAAATACACTGGATGATTAGAAGCTCAATATAAGCTAGCAATGCGCGCTCGCAGCCCAGAAGGCCAACTGTGTCCTGGGCTGCATCAGAAGAAGCGAAGCCAGCAAGTCAAGGGAGGGGAATCTCCCCCTCTACTCCTCTTTCGTGAGACCCCACCTGGAGTATCATAGAATCTTCTGGTTGGAAAAGACCTTTGAGGTCATCGAGTCCAGCCGCACCCATCATCCGCTAAACCATGTCCCTTAAAAACTCATATATCCGTTTTTAAACACCTCCAGGGATGGTGACAACCACCTCCCTGGGCAGCTGTGCCAGTGCTTGACCACCCTTTCGGCAAAGAAATTCTCCCTAATATCTAGTCTGAACCTCCCCTGGTGCAATTTATGGCCATTTCCCCTTATCCTATCACCTGGCACTTGAGAGAAGAGATCAACATTCACTCTGCCACAGCCTCCTTTCAGGCAGCCATAGACAGCGATGAGGCCTCCCCTCAGTCTCCTCTTCTCCAAACTAAACAACCCCAGTTCCCTCAGCCGCTCCTTGTAGGACTTGTTCTCCAGCCCCTTCACCAGCCTCGTCGCCCTTCTCTGAACACGCTCCAGCACCTCAATGTCCTTCTTATACTGAGGGACCCAGAACTGAACACAGGACTCGAGGTGTGGCCTCACCAGTGCCAAGTACAGGGGTACAATAACCTCCCCTTTCCTGCTGGCCACACTGTTTTTGATACAGGCCAAGATGCCATTGGCCTTCTTGGCCACCTGGGCACACTGCTGGCTCATATTCAGCCGGTTGTCAACCAACACCCCCAGGTCCTTCTCCTCCAGGTAGCTCTCCAGCCAGTCTTCCCCAAGCCTGTAACGCTGCTGGGGTTGTTGTGCCCCAAGTGCAGGACTCGGCACTTGGTCTTGTTAAGCCTCATCCCGCTGGTCTCAGCCCATTGCTCCAGCCTGTCCAGATCCCTCCCTTCCTCCAAGCAGACCAACACTGCCACCCAGCTTGGTGTCATCTGCAAACTTGCTAAGTGTGCACTCAATCCCTTCGTCCAGGTCATTAATAAAGATATTGAGCAGGACTAGACCCAGCACTGAACCCTAGAGAACACCACTCGTGACCAGCCTCCAACTGGATTTAACTCCATTTACCACCACCATCTGGGCCCAGCCATCCAGCCAGTTTTTTAACCCAGCAGAGGGTGTGCCCGTCCAGGCCAATGGCAGCCAGTTTCTCAAGCAGAATTCTGTGAGAAATGGTGTCAAAGGCTTTACAAAATTCCAGGTACACCCTATCCACAGCCTTTCCCTCATCCATTAATTGGGTAACCTTGTCATATGGTACTGTCTCCAGTTCTGGAATCCCCAGCATAAGAAGGATATGGGACTACTGGAATGGGTCCAGAGGAGGGCCTTGAAGACGATCAGAGGGCTGGAGCATGTCTCTTATGAGGACAGGCTGAGAGAGTTGGGATTGCTTAGCCTGGAGAAGAGAAGGCTCCAGGGAGACCTTAGAGTGTCCCTCCTGTACCCGAAGGGGCTATAGGAAAGCTGGAGGTGGACCTCATACAAGAAAATGTAGTGATAGGACAAGGGGGAAAGGCTGCTAGCCAGCTGCTAGGGCTACAGAAAAGCTGGGGAGGGGCTCTTTACAAGGGCAAGTAGTGATAGGACAAGGGGGAATGGCTTTAAATTGGAAGGGGGAAGATTTAGATCAGACATTGGGAAGAAATTCTTCACAATGAGGGTGGTGAGACACAGGAACGCTTGCCCTGGAAGCTGTGGATGACCCCTCCCTGGAAGCGTTCAAGGGCAGGTTGGATGAGGCTTTGAGTAGCCTTGTCTGGTGAGAAGGTTCCCTGCCCATGGCAGGGGGGTTGGAACTGGATGATTTTTAAGGTCCCTTCCAACTCAAATTGTTCTATGATTCTATTATTCTATGATTCTGTGAAGCCCCTGTACTTGCCTAGTAACATGCATCACCTGGAAGGGAGAAAACAGTCTAATATATGGGGTTTGTTCCTATAGAAGACCCACTTGTTTTGAATTTAACACAACTTAATTAACAGATCTATTATAAGGCCCCTCCATGATCTCATACCGCGTTAAGAGGGCTTAACTTCGGAGAGGAAAAGCTTTATGCTTTTTATGCAACGAGGAAGTTGAATCTCTATTTAAAATGTAAAAAAAAAGTACTCAATCCTAACTGCATAAACCGTAGATGACACTTTACCAACTCACACCATACCTTTCAGAAGCTGTTCTTTGTCCTTAACATATTGCCACATTTCTTTCAGTGACTCTTCCACATAATCCCTAGTTACAACTTCCTTTTTATCTTGTTCTCTTTCCTCTTCTTTTATTTGCCTTAGGGTGCGTCTAATGTGTGCCTCCTGATCTTTCCTCATGAGGTCATTCTATGAAAGAACAATAGAAGAAAAGGCATGTATTAAAACATTTTAAAATTAGTATTCAGAGTTACAAATTTAAGTAATGGAGAATAGTAAAATGTGACCCAGTGCCAGGATGCACTGCAAAAACACTCAGCTAAGCACCTATTCTTTGTATTCAAAAAGGCTGAGGTGGAAGGGAGAGTTCAAAAGTTTCAGAAGTTTCTCAGTATCACACAGTATTACAGTATCACAAGGTTGGAAAAGACCTCTGAGATCATCAACCTATGACCCAGCACTAGTAACTTCAAGACCATTACAAGGAAACGAGTCAAATGACTGCCACACTCTACTAGATATAGGAATAGTCCTCCATTTCCTGGAAAGAAAGCTCCTTGTGGGTCAATATAATAACAATATTTATTTGTAGCAGTTATTTACTTCAACATTCTTCACAACAATTTACCACCTTCACATAGAAATGTCAGACAATCGAGTCATCATAGCAGAGTCTTGTCAGAGCTGGAATTGCTTATACCTACTCATCCCACAACTGTGATAAAATCTCCTTGCCTTGACCCTCTCAAATGACACTCAAATTATTTGCAATTACTGATCTTGTAATGTTTTCTCCCAAAAGATACCACAAAGGAGCAAATACCCAAACCAGACAAAATGTAACAGTAACTATGAAGTAGAGAGAGTCTCAAACATTCCTCACTTCTAGAAGGATTAACTCTAAATCACTCAGATTTAGAAAGGAACAAAGAATGGAGCTCAAAGAACTGTCAAAACCTGAGTAAATTAAACAAATAGCATGCCTTTAAGTACCTTGCACAGTCTAAAATATGAAGGAGTCTAAGAGACCATGAACTAGGAGCAAACTGGGAGAATAATCATAAGAGACTTCAAGGTGTCTGCAGAGAGGATAGCCAAATGCCACTTCCACTGATAGTTAATGACACAAATGAGACATAATTGAGGCTTCAAGACTGAAAGGAATGCCCAGGAAAACTAAACAAATGGAAACTTACAAGCAGGGCAAGTGTCAGGCAGGGTAGGTCAGAGAAAGAATGTTTGTTTCTACTTTTCCCTGCTATAGGAAGTGCAAGCTGCAACACGGTTTAATCACATGACCCAGTTTAGGGAATTTTGAGTGATTTTAATTAATTTCATCAGCTAATTGTATACATATCCACTTTCAAAGTTCACTGCTCTCAGCCATCAGACTCCATATTATGGTTCATTTACGTACAGTTCTTTAAAGTATCACTCAGATGTGATCAGTAGTTACATAACCTTGTTTCTAAAACTGACTCAAAATAATTCTTAATCCACAAGAAAGTGGCTCTTCATCAAACACTGCTAAAAATTGCACATAGACAATTGTATGACGCTCTTTCTTCTTTGTTCAGTTTTCATTGTAAGTTTGCAAGAATAACTAAACTCTCATAGATACTGTGTAATTCCATGTCCTCAGAAATGATCAAAGAAAGCCAACAAATATCAGTAATTGGTTAGACCTGCTAATACTACTGACAAAAATAAAGTTTGTTTATTCTTGACTTCTTTGACGAATATTAGGATTGTTTAAAAAGGCAAACTTGAATGTGCTTCTCTGAACTGAACTACTGAAACGCTGGCTCGCTGTGCTATGTTTGATGCAGAGTAAGATTTAATACTTAAGTGGTTACTATGGATCTTGTGCATTGGAAAACACCTTCACTGAACTCACTTTTACTTACTTCTGTGTCCAACTCTGCAATGTTCTACTCCTGCAGCTTTTTTTATGCATGGTTATATTTAGGGCATTTACACTTCAAGGTCCCATTTAATTCAGTTAACACTTTAACTTTTGAGCACATAAAGCGACTCACTAGCTCCAGTTTCATTGACTGTAAGAAATTCACTGCCATGACTAGGGATAGTAAATGTACTAGGATTAAAAAATAAAATTCAATCTGTGAGTTAAAATACCACATATACAATGTGTTGGGAGAAGGACACATGCTCACGTACTCTGTCATGATATTCTTTGTTCTTTTTTTCCATTTGTTTCAGTTGAAACAAAACCTGATCGATTGCTGCTTCTTTTATCTCAATTCTGTGAAGAAAGAGTAAAGAGTTTCTTACAAAAACAGAAGAGAGGGGAAAGTTATTTAAGACAGATTAGATGTAAATACTACTGCAATATTTATTTTTCTATCATATTGCATGACTAATTTGAGTAGATACCACTGTCTGCTTACTACACATAAAGAAATGATTGCCCATATACATCTGGACCTTTATGCTATAATAATTTGGATCTCATACGCCTGCTGAGAAACATGTTCCCTGGTTTATTCTTTGTGGATGTGGTTTAGCTGACCTATCGCACAGGTTTCTCTCAGGACAAGACGATTTGTGCTCCAGAAATGTTTAGTACTCACCACTCACTATAGAGGAACCCCAGACAACTCACTCAGACATGGGTCAGGTGAATCCCAAACAGAAGAATTAAATGGAATTCAATTCTTCTGAAAATTTGGTCTGATGATCTTCATAAACTGCACTTGTACACCAACCACGCTGCACTCATTAGACTTTAAGAATTGCTAAGGCAATAGGGACTGCAGCCCAAGTAGTATCCTCTAAGTATGCTTACACATTTCTGTCAAAGAACTAGCTCATTGATTTCACAGTGATTGTCGCTCTCTTTGCCACAGCTGTAAAATAAGTATTTTTTTCTGGTGTTCTTTCTTCTAAAATAAGAAATATTGGATTGCAAATGGGGTCTATTTGCAAAATTTACTGTGATCTTTCCTTTTGTTCCCAGAATTTGTTTACCATACTGCACAATAGAGGCAAGTGTTACGATTCTCACAACATTTTTTACTGTTTCAACAGCTATTGTTCCTTGAGATTTTGTTTTGGGGTTTTGTTGCCCCTTCATATTGTATTAAGCTGTTTTTAAAAAAGGCCTTTTTTAATGGTAAGTTTGGATCACTCAGTCATGCAAGTTGCAGGTTACTAGATCTGCGTCTTCTGGTGTCACTGTGCTGTGAGGTATCCTTCAGGTTTTCCATTAAGTACAAGGACATAAGTTAGACTAGAACAGAGATATGGGGGTATGGTGGTGATGGCTACAGCAAAAATATCTCACTTATTAGACAGAGGTTACAGCTTGGTCACACAGTGTGACCTCCTAAATTGCCTGCCATTTTACACCATTTCTGTATTTTGAATCCTGATGCTGATCCTAGTTTCTGCTACTTTAAGACTTTCCATGAAATGGCTGTCTATATCCATCAGTTTGTTAACATCAAAAATTTCCATGAATAGAATTTGCTATTTTGTCTGCTACATGTTGGAGCTTTCCTCTTTAGATTATTTTTCTGTGATATTTGTCAGATTTGAAAAGCTACAATACAGCAAAACCGATGATTCCTTTGATACGGTTTTCCGCAACTCTGTATACTAGGTTTCATCTAGATGATTTCACCATCTAGAAACAACACTCCTCTCCTTTACCATGACCGTTTTGTCAGTCATCTATGGAATTACTAGTTCAAGTAATTCACAGGACAGTTGTTCTCAACCAACCCTGAAGCAGAAAACTGTACCAATAATGCAAAATAACAAACTCACTATGAACAGCAACCAACCTTCAATGTACAGAAGACAACACAGGAATGGACGTTACATACATACCACATGCTTCATAAACCCTAAAGCAGAACGTGCAGATGTTCTCTCGTGTGATTACACTGCTTTGTTCAACCAAGTGGTACAGAGAAGTTATAGATTACAAAGGTAAAGAGAAAGAGAGGGAAAGAGAAGAGAGAAGGGAAAAAGATAAAGACGGGAAGAAAAATACTTCCCTTACTATTGCTGTACAAGCTAAATATCCTGTGTCAGTGCAACACTCATTTCAGTGGATGACTCTTCAAACAAATAAGTGATTTGCTTGGGTATTTGAATATGTTTAACAATAATTTTGTCAGAAAGTCATTTTGTTTGTTTTTTTTTTTCTCAGCCTAGTAATACAGTTTGCTTCTTTCTTAGCAAAATAGATGGGTTGGTTTGTTGACTTTTTGGATAGTATTTGTTTGTGATATATTTCAGCTAAACCTGGCCTGTTTCACTATGGAAACTTGTGCTCTGTGCTCTGTAATATGAAACAGAAAATCTCACATAAACCCTGTAAACTCCTGTTGGTGTCACTAGAACCATATGTGATTGTTCTTTGGTTTGCTTACCCTGCTGTTCATTTCTACACGGAGGCATTATTCCTTGCTCCCTAACTGTTAGTGATTGTTGAATACTGAATGCTGTTGTTTTTTTTCCCTTTCAATTTCCACTTCTTTAATAAAAGTCACAGAGCTCAATTTTTCTCCTTCATCTACATCTTGCTTCATTCATCCTAGACCTTCATCATTCATCTTACATCTTCATCATTCATCCCACATTTTCTTCAATCATCTACTCAAGAGATTGAAGACCAAGTACATTGAACTATTTTGTAACTAATTCAGATATTACCCCTTTAGCTCTTATTTTTCGCTGCTTGATTTTAAGAAACTTTTAAGTTATCTCTCAATTATTTTCAAAACAAAATATTTTAATTTGTGCTCCACTCTCAGCTGCAACCAGGCATCAAACTGTAGGTATTGAGGCTCTGGTAAGTGACTGCACACCTCTGTGAACACCAGGGAATCAAAAAAGTACAGTCAAATGTTTTGTTACAACTCCAGAGCATGCTAATCAAAAGCTTGCTACTAACAGTCAAAAATATGGATGTCTTTTGGTTTTGCTAAAACTCCTTTTCCCAAATTATAACCTAACTGCCTAAAATTATTTCTGCCCCACTGAAATGCTCTCTTACCAGCTATATTTTAAAAAGTGTGTATTTACAAGGTAGCCTTGAAAACCCTTGAATAACAAGAACACAAAAGAACAGTACACAACTGCCATAGTCAGCCAGCTCGGGCTCTGGACTGGGTAAGTTTTGGTTGTTATCTGCTTTATCCATTTACATACTCTATATGAGTGAAAAGTTAAATATGTTAAACCTACTGAAATTCCAGTAAGGATTCTGGGAAAGCCGATTCATCTTCTATAAGTTGCTCTTCTGGTTTCTCCTCATCCTCCTTCTCTGCCATGTTTTTATTGTACTTGTGCTAGAAGTTATATCTAAAGGAAGGAAAGGCAAGAAGAAAGGAAGAAGAAAAAAAAGATAAATAAATAAATTATTTGCAAAATGTCATACATTCACCAGCCTTTGTGACTTGTGACGAGTTCTTGACAGTTCTGAAATACACAAAACAAGATGCTTTGTAGACAATAATCCTGCCCAGGGCAGCACTCAGGCCCATGGGTTTGGAACATCCTGAAGTGTTGTCCTGAGTAAAGATACATTCATAACAGTGGTCTCTGTTACCAGCTATTTATTGCATCCCTTGATGTGGGGCTGTTTCACACCCTTGCAAATCAAACAAGCGGTTGTTTCTTTTCCAGTCCTTTGTCTCTGTTTCTTTATCAGGCTTCTTTTATCGAGTCCACTTGTTAATATTCATCTCTTTCCCTCTCTTTCTGTTCTCAAATATTCACTATGAATATTTGCCTTTCACTGCAACTCTGATACCAGTTTTCATTGTCAGAGCTGGAACAAAACCCCTCTCTGAAGAGATGTGCATGCCAGCAGTATTCCCTGGGTGTGTTGTCACAACTACCAACCTCAGAATTCAACTGACAATGAATAGTTCTGTAATGGAAGTGGCTGCATATATTACACAAAATAAAAAAATTCACAAGTAAAGGGCATTTGTGAACATTCCTCACTTTAACGGTCACATAATCAAATGCCCAAACCAGTTTCATTCGTATAACATAGGAAGTGTTATTACTGAGTAAGTAGAAACATTGTATATAATCTGTTTGCATATTAAACTACTTTTCTGAATTCAAGTTCTGAATTGTAACTATTATGACGAATAACTAAAATCAATACCAACGTGTTCTGTGATTTAAATGCAGCAGGCTGGATACTTCTCCCATTAAAATGAGCACGAGGAAACAGAAGAGGCAGTGGAAAGCCCCATCCTAAGCCTGCCAAATCAGCATAAAACCAAGGGAATGAGGTCAAACCAACTACTGACAGATATACTCAAATCCATATGTGGGCGCACCCCTTCTCACTACACTGAAGCAAGGCAATGTCAGCTTTTTGTATACAAAATAACTTTCTATCCTAAAGGAGTATTTGATGTCTGGTGATGAAACAACTGAGGGTGCTGAGGGCTAGCAGTGTGCTTCATGCTACAGAAAGTCATATAAAAGGAATGATCGCTGTGCAGCAACTCTACTAGGTAAGTGAAAGAAAGGGTAGACGCACCTTGGAATTTATGTCCCTATGCAGCTGCTTAGACCTTGGAATATCTTTTTCAAGATTTTTTTTTTCCAGAAGAATTTTACTGCCACTCTGTTGCAAAGCTGCTTGTGCAGATGTTGTCTGTTCGGCTGCTGAAGAAAAGTTCACACTCATAGGTAGTCAGTCACCATCTTTGCATGGCCTGATTATTTATGTCATGGATACAGCTAATCCCATTCACAGAAATCTGGAAAATTTTGACTTCCACCAGTAATATCTTGAACCTCTGAAGTGTCACAGACAAAGCTGTAATGGTTGCAACACATTTGTTAACGCATTTCTACTGTGGATCTTCCATACAATCACACCTGTATTACAGAATCACCACATGGCTGCAGCAAATCTTACCGACATTCACCATCCAAGAAAAAATCCTTTTGCATCTCAGCAGCCACTTGAGTCTCAAGCCATACAGAATCATAAAATGATTTGGGTTGAAATGGACCTTAAAGACCATGCAGTTCCAACCCCCCTACCACAGGCTAGGACACCTCCCATCAGACCAGGTTGTTCAAGGCCTCATTCAAGATCTTGAACACTTTCAGGGAGGGGGGCATCCACAGCTTCCTGGGCAATTTGTGCCAGTGTTTCACCACCCTCATTGTGAAGAATGCCTTCCTAATGTATAATCTTAATCTTCCCCCTTCCAAGTTAAAGCCATTTCCCTCATCCTATCACTACATATTAAGTCCTTAATACTCACACACAACCTTTGCAGATATCAATTTGAGCTTCAGTTTATTGAATACAGTATTTTTCATGAAACTTTTAAAAATCCTAAATGACTGTTATAAGATTGAGATTTTTTTTAGAAAAAGACTAAGTGAATTAAGCAGAAATGTCACTGAGATGGGAATTTAGGTACCTACCTCCCCTAGACCCCTTGGAATTTGCAGCCCAAAGGCACAAGTGCAGGATATATTTTTTTAAGTATAAAAAAGTAACTGACATCCTTCTTCAGTGCAGAATTAACTAGGGTGGTATTGATTCTGCTTTCATTTGAGCATTCATTTTATTGGTTTTCCTCAGAAATGGAATACCACTGCAGCAATCCCTAACTTGCTTTATTTTACTTCAATTATTTCTGTCCCTTTTACTAAATGGATAACAAATCAACTGCTTTGCTTTGATTTAGTTACAAACTAAAGCATTTTGAGCAGTAGTACTTTGAAAAGGTTTGGGGTTTTTTTGGAACTCCAGCCCAAGGTGAGCTCCAGTGATTCACTTATGAAGTTCATAGTATCATAGTATCATAGTATCATAAGGTTGGAAAGGACCTCATCGAGTCCAACCTATAACCCAACACTAACACCAACCCATCATCTAAACCATGGCACTCAGTGCCTTATCCAGTCTCCCCTTAAACACCTCCAGGGTCGGCGACTCCACCACCTCCCTGGGCAGCCCATTCCAATGGCCAATCACCCTTTCAGTGAAGAACTTTTTCCTAACATCAAATCTAAACTTTCCCTGACGAAGCTTGAGTCCATGCCCTCTAGTTCTGTCCCTGGTCACCTGAGAGAAGAGACCAACCCCTGCCCGACTACAACCTCCTTTTAGGTAGTTGTAGAGAGCAATGAGGTCTCCCCTGAGCCTCCTCTTCTTCAGACTAAACAGCCTGAAATCCCTCAGTCGCTCCTCATAGGGCTTGTGCTCCAGCCCCTTCACCATCTTTGTTGCCCTCCTCTGGACACACTCCAGCATCCTGACATCTTTCCCAAACTGGGTGGCCCAGAACTGGACACAGTATTCAAGATGAGGCCTGACCAGTGCCGAGTACAGGGGGACGATAACTTCTCTGGTCCTGCTCGCCACACTATTCCTGATGCAGGCCAGGATGCCATTGGCCTTCTTGGCCACCTGGGCACACTGTTGGCTCATGTTGAGCTTCCTGTCAACCAGCACTCCCAGGTCCCTTTCTGCCTGACTACTCTCCAGCCACTCTGTCCCCAGTCTGTAGCTCTGCATGGGATTGTTGTGTCCAAAATGAAGTACCTGACATTTGGACTTATTAAACATCATCCCATTAGAATCAGCCCATCTCTCCAGTCTGTCCAGGTCCCTCTGTAGGGCCATCCTACCCTCCAGCAGATCAACCCTTCCTCCCAGCTTGGTATTGTCTTCCTCAGCAGAGAGCAACAAGAAAGTCTCCAAACTGTAAAACAAGGTAAAACCCCCATACAATAATAACAGATCTGCTAGATGAGAGAGAAAAGAACATATTTAAGGGGACTGAGATTTGACTGCAGATTTAAAACCAGCAGGAAGCAGAGGGCAACATTTATTTTTTCACCCAAACAAATGAATCATGAGGCATAACTCTTGACAGATCTCCACTACCACTACCAGAACTTTCTCAATCATAACTACAATGCTGTTACATCCTTAGTAGAAGCAAGCACATCCCAGACACTGTGAACCAGCTGCTGTGACTCTCCAGACACTAACCTCAGCGACCCATTTTATGGCAGCTCACTGCTCCCATGAGCTCCATCACTGGTATCAGTGCCATCCGCACCAGCTCTTGCACTCACACTGCTACCTCCAGCTGCTGCAATATCAGCCTCCGATCCCTCAGTCCCCATCAATAATTACCTCAGCACTCTGCAGCCACACAGCAACACTTTCCCCATCTCCAAAGCAGGTGGGCCGACCATTCCCTCTGCTCTCAGTCCCTTGCTGCATGTCTTTTGCTCCTGTTCCCCCTTCATCATCAGGCACCTCAGTGTCCCTTCTTCGCCAGGTGCCTCAGAGGACAGAGCTGGGCCACCCTTCACAGTGTCCAGAGCCTCACTACTGCAGTCATCAGACCCCAGTGGCACTGCCACTCTGGGCCTCAGCCCCTCCATACTGTTTACTTCCACCTCAGAGTTATAGAATCACAGAACTGTTTGGCTGGAAAACACCTTTGAGATCATCTAGTCCAGCCACATCTGTCCACTACTAAAGCTATCCCTGAGCACCTCATCTGCCCATTTTTTAAACACCTCCAGGGATGGTGACACAACCACCTCCCTGGGCAGATGTGCCAGTGCCTGACAGATCTTTCAGTGAAGAATTTTTTCTTAATGTCTAGTCTGAACCTCCCCTGGTGCAACTTGATGCCATTTGCTCTCGTCCTATCACCTGTCACTTGGGAGAAGAGACCAACACCCACCTTGCTACAACCTCCTTTGTAGAGAGCATTTAGGTCTCCCCTCAGCCTCCTCTTCTCGAGGCTAAACAACCCCCGTTCCCTCAGCCACTCCACGTAGGATTGTTCTCCAGCGCCCTCACCAGCTTCATTGTCCTTCTCTGGGGGCTGTTACCAAGGTGGGTGTTCGTTTCTTCTCCCAGGTGACAGGCGACAGGACACGAGGAAATCGCCACAAGGTCCACCAGGGAAGGGCTAGATTCAATATCAGAAAACATTTCTTCACTGAAAGGGTGGTCAGACACTGGCACAGCTGCTCAGGGAAGGCGGTTGAGTCACCATCTCTGGAGGTGTTCAATAGGCGGGTAGATAAGGCGCTCAGGGATACGGTTTAGTAGTGGACAAGTTCGATGACCTCAACCCTCTTTTCCAACAAGGCGATTCCATGATGTGAGGCACCTCACCCCGCTCCCCCCCCTCCAGATCCCCTCACAGCCCAGGGCACTCGCGCCTTCCGCCCCCCTCCCTGCGCTCTCGAGACCCCAACCGCCCCCCCGCCCCCGGCACGCAGTGCCCACGCGCCCCCGCCCCGCGCCGCACCCGCGAGCCGCCCCCGCTCTCCGGAGGCCCCCGCCGAGGCGCGCAGCCGCCGCTCCAACGGTCGCCAAGGGAACGGGGGAGGCGCCCTCCCCACGCCCCCCTCGCCCCGCCCCGCGGCTCGCGCCGAGGTGCGGCGGCGCCTTCTGGCGGCGGCACGCGGGAGCGGCCGGTAGGGAACGGCGCGCGCAGAGCGCTCGGGGTCTCGGGCTCTCGTGCTCCGGCACCGCCGGCACCGCGGAGGTGCTGCCCCGTTCGCTCAGGGATCACAGAATCATAGAACTGCAGAATGGTTTGGGTTGGAGCGGACCCCAAAGCCTCCCTGCCACGGGCAGGGACACCTCCCACCAGACCGGGCTGCTCAAGGCCCCATCCAACCTGGCCTTGAACACTTCCAGGGAGGGGGCATCGCCAGCTTCCCTGAACAACCTGTGCCACTGTCTCACCACCCTCACAATGAAGAATTTCTTCCTAATGTCTGATCTAAATCTTCCCCCTTCCAGTTTAAAGTCATTCTCCCTCCTCCTATTCCCCCTCCCTCCTTCCGAAGGCCCTCGGAAAAAGCCCCTCCCCAGCTTCCCTACGGGCCCTCCAGGTACTGGAAGGCCGCTATAAGTTCTCCCCAGAGGACCTGGGGGAGCGTCCAGCAGACCAGGGTGAGAGGGCATCACTGTGGGGAGGGAGTGATCCACTTCTGGGCACCTCCCCTCCTGAGTCCTCGGCACAGGAAGAATATGGATGATGGCTGGGGCAATCCCACGTATAAATATAGGTTGGCAGAGAATGGATTGGGAGCAGCCCTGCAGAGAAGGAATTGGTGGTGCTTGTGGATGAGAAGCTGAACTAGAGCCGGCAATGTGTGCTCACAGCCCAGAAGGCCATCCATGTCCTGGGCTGCCTCAGAAGTGTGACCAGCAGGTCAAGGGAGGTGATTCTCCCTCTTTACTCCTCTCTTTTGAGACCTCACCTGGAGTCACCTTCAGTTCTGGAGTCCTCAGCACAGGAAGGACATAGATCTGTTGGAGTGAGTCCAGAGGAGGCCATAAAGATGATCAGAGGGCTGGAGCCTCTCCCATATGAGGACAGGCTGAGAGAGTTGGGGTTGTTCAGCCTAGAGAAGACAAGGTGCCAGGGACATGTTATAGCAGTCTTACAGTACTTAAAGGAAAGGTGGGGATGGAGAGGGGCTCTTTATCAGAGAGTGCAGTGATAGGATGAGGGGGAACAGTTTTAAACTGAAAGAAAAGAGATTTAGATCAGATATTACGAAGAACGATTTTACTGTGAGGGTGTTGAAGTACTAGAACAGGTTGCCCAGAGATGTCATGGATGCCCCATCCCTGGAGGTGTTCAAGGCTGGGTATGATGGGGCCTTGAGCAATCTGATCCAGTGGAAGGTGTTCCTGCCCATGTCAGGGGGGTTGGAACTGGGTGGCCTTAAGGTCCCTTCCAACCCAAAGCATTCTATAATTCTATACAGTCAGGTACCCTGAGAATGCATTTGCTTCATGATTCCTGTGCTGGCACCACACCTCAGGAAATGAGAAAAGCAAACATTAGGAGTAATGTAAGTCCTGAGAGCGATTTCCATATGGCAAAGGTCATGGGCTGGCCAGAATTTCACCCAGATGGAATACAGAAGGCGCCGGGGAGACCCAGAAAACACAGATTGCATTAAAAAGAGGCAAGGCAGAGACTAAGGTTTCCTTCTCAGTGGCCTGGGCTGTGGAAGGTGCTGCTCAAAGAAAAGTCTTATAGCAAAGATCACTACAGAGAGCTGGTTCCTATTCTGACCCCATCCCTGATGCTGATTTTCCTGCTGAGCTGTCCCACTGATAAAAACTAGAAGACAAGTTCTCATGTTTCTTTAAACTTCTGTTTTCCTCTTTGTTTTTTTTTTTTCTTTTTTAACTTTGGAATTCTGATAAGAGAGGCTACATCTACAAGCAAGATGGGAAATTTCCATGCAAAGTGCCAGAACCACTTTTTACACATCACTGGTACACGGAACTTGCTTTGGTTACAGGTTCTGATCAAGTTTAAAATGGCAAATTTACCTTATTACTGATACGTGTGCATATAGGATAATTGTCACAGACTAAAAGTATGTATGGAAAGGACAAGAAAGCACCTAGTATGAGTTTAATGAAAGGATTATCTAATTAAACATGAGACAGCATTTCTTATCAACTGCAAGGCAGAAACTATCTTGATCCATCCTTGAGGAAAACTTCATAGATGCTTTCTCACCTCCTAGAACTCATAAAGCAGTGAATGAAGGCTTCATGTCTTTTCCTCAATTGGACGTTTGAAAGCAATCTCTAGCAAGGATACATAATAGCTTAAATTTAAAGATGCCTTGACCAATGGCAGCAGAACTTAAGTTTGTTGTGTTTGGAGCAAAAGAGTAGGAAAAGATTCGGGTCCTATTTGTGCACATTTGCTCTTTAAAGCCATGATTATTATTATCAAGCAAATCTCTTTCTTACCGTGTATGCAGCTAAATTACCCACACTGTTTCCTTTTGCAGTTTGCAATTTTGGTATACATTTTCTTGTTATGTTTTAAAAGAGTTTTAAAATGAATTTTTAAATATTTTGGAAGACTTTTTAAAGGTGCAAAGAAATTCCTTCTGTTGGTAAGACAGCAGTGGGTTTGCCCCGGCCGTGTTGCATGACCCAGCAAAGTGGTCAGAAGTAGTGCACACATACAAACACACACGCATGCTGAAGAGAGAGCCACTCACCTAGATTAGATATTAGGAAGAAATGTTGTACTGTGAGGGTGGTGAGGCACTGGCATAGGTTGCCCGGGAGGGATGAGGCTTTGAGCAACCTGATCCAGGGGAAGGTGCCTTCCCTGGCAGGGAGGTTGGAATTGGATGATCTTTAAGGTCCCTTCCAAAACGTTCTATGATTCTATGATTCATTCTATGAGAACATAATGTGCAAATACCACCACACTGGCTCTCCATGACAGGGGGTCTTATACTGCCACCTCCAGTCCCAGAGAGACTTGAGCTTCAGAAGTCACATCAGTGCTTCAAGATGAAGTGCTTGCTGAAACGTCCTGTGAGTTGGTAGCACGTGTATCTTGTGTCACTAATTAAACAGAAAAGCAGTTATAGTGCCTTCCTGAACAAACAGATGGCTGAAACCTCTGTTATCGCTGCCTGTACCTCTGCAGCAAACAAACAGGGGTGTATGTTCACACCTCGCAGGTTGCCTCTCACCAGGTAAAGGGACATACCAATTGTTTTACCTCATGACAGCCTGGTAGAAAAGGACCTGGAGGTGTTGGTCGACAGCCAGCTGAATGTGAGCTAGCAATATGCCCAGGTGGCCAAAAAAGCCAACAGCATCCTGGCTTGTATCAGAAACAGTGTAGCCAGCAGGACCGGGGAAGTCATCCTGCCCCTGTACTCAGTGCTGGTGAGGCTGCACCTTGAATCCTGTGTTCAATTTTGGGCCCCTCACTACAAGCAAGATATTGAGGTGCTGGAGCATGTCCAGAGAAGGGCAACAAAGCTGGTGAAGGATCTGGATATCAAGTCTTATGAGAAGCAGCTGAGGAAGGAGGGTTGCTTAGCCTGGAGAAGAGTAGAGTGAGAGGAGACCTTATCACTATATACAACTGCCTGAAGGGAGGTTGTAGCGAGTTGGGTGCTGGTCTCTTTTCCCAAGTGACAGATGATACGATGAAAGGAAATGGCCTCCAGTTGAGCCAGGGGAGGTTCAGATTGGAGATCAGGAAAACTTTCACCACTGAAAGGGTTCTCAGGCACTGGCACAGGGAGGTGGTTGAGTCACCATCCCTGGAGGTGTTTAAAAGACGGGTCCACAGGGGTATAGTTTAGTAGTGGACAGGTACGGTGGCACTCGATGATCTCAAAGGTCTTTACCAACCAAGGAGTTCCATGATTCTAAGCCAAGCTGATGTTCCCTGCATGGTCTCCATGCGAAACACCCGCTCTACAGCGATCCCACTTCCACCAACTACTGCCCCAGCAGCGCCCTCTCCAACCCGCACTGAGCACTCCCGTTGCCCCAGGACAGGCCCTCCTCCCGCTCCTCCCGCCCCCTCGGGGCGCCCTCTGGGAGCCAGGGGGAGACACGGACACGCGCGGGAGACGGGGCGCGGGGAGGAGGGACGGGGCGCGGGGTCCCGCCCCGCTCCGGGGAGGCGGCATCGCCATTGGTCCGGCGGTAGCGGGGCGGGGCAGCTTTGCCTCGCACCAACGCCTCCCCGGCGCCTCAGACAAGTGGGGAGGCGGTGTGGAGCAGTGGCAGCCGGCGGGGTCAGGTAATCGGCGTGGTCCCTGTCCAGAGGGACGGATTGGAGCACTTGCGAGGTGGGCGGCGGGACTCGTTCGGGCTTCGCTGGGGACAAGCTGGGCTCGCGAGCCTGCGTTGGGCTTGTGCAGGTTGCGCCAAGGAGGCGGCGGGGCTGAGGCAGCGGCGGGTCTGAGGCAGCTCCGAAGCAGCGGGTGCTGCGCTGCCCCGAGGGGAGCGGGAGGGCTGAACTGCCCCGAGGGGCTTCGGGTTGTAGGGATTTCTTGGTAATGGAGTGACTCATTCAACCTCAAGCCTGTCACCTCTCCCGTGCCCGCAGCGCTGGATCGGTGTGAGCATGAAGCTGTTGGCAGCTGGGGAGTCCCCGCTCTAGGCTTGCGGGGCTCCTTCCCCTGAGGATGGGAGTATCTCCGGTGTCTTCCCTGCTTCCAGTCAGGGGGAAGCACCTCTTGTCAGCGCCTTTCCTCTGAACCGATCCCCACTGCTGCCCTGAGACGTCCCTGCCCTGCTGAAAGAGTTCCTGTCTGCTGTGGACAGCTGAGTGACTGTAAAAACTCATTCACTGCACCCGGCTTCGGTAGAAGCCTGTTTTAATAAAAGGGCTCTTTAAATTAAGAGGCCACTTAGATCTCAGTTTGAGAGATGTCAATGATGTTTATGTAAATGCTGAACACTTCAATTTCAAAACACCGAAGTAATTGCAACTTCCATGCTGTCTCTGGAGTGACTTGCAGAAGTGGGGCTGATCCTAAAGCCTATTGCGCTTGGTTTTGTCTTTCCTGTGTGAGCAAAAGAATGTGTTTATAAGATTGCTGTTGCAGGATAAAGGCAACTGGAATCTGGGGACAGGTCGTTAGGTGGCAAGATGAATATTTCTGAGCTTCCCCAAAAGTGTAAGGGGAGGGGACTTAAAACGTGCCTGACGGGATGCTGTGAAAAGAAACTTAATTTTCCTGGATGAAGGAAGCACCCAAAGTGTTGCTGCAAGTGTTTGTGTGTTTACTTAGATCAGAGAATTGGAGATCTGTGTGGTGGAGTGCTTAAAAGGACTGGTGAATCAAACCACTTCACTGAACTGTTGTACAACAATGCAGATTTCCATTTGTTGGTTCTTAGTTACCATCAGTCATTATCACTACATACGTCCCTAAGTGGTAGTAAACCCTGGAGTACACAGTGCCGTTGAGCTGATGTCCTGTATTTAGTGCTCATGACTACAGGTCTTAATTGGTCTCAGTTGCCAAGGTAAAAGTGAAGCACCTGAGAGCTCTTTGGCAAAAGAAGCTGTAGTCCAAGTGAGCATTTTGGGGTTTTTTTTCATACATTCCCATCGTTCTTTGCTTATTCCGGGTAGGGTTTTATGCACCTTGCTGCCTCCCTGAATGTTAAAGGAGGTGATCTCATCTACCTTTGACATAGTTCACATCATTCGTGGGATGGTGCCATAGTTCTACTAGGCCTCTTTCTTGTGTCTGACGGAACCAGAATAACCCTTCAAAATAAATATTTCCTCTTTGTTCTGCAGGTTTATTTTGGTTTCACCTGACATCTTTCCTGCCCACTCTACCTCCTTTGTTCTTTCCTTGCAGATTTTACTGTTTGCACTTATTTTCCTGTGCACTGTTTGGGTGAGTTAAACTGCTAGTCTCTGCCCATTTGCACTTATGTGTTATTTTCTATACTTACACACAGCTGTTATAAAATACCATTTGCAATGTTACAATACCAGAAAATGCTTATGTGTATGCCAGTTATCACATTTTAGTATGTTTGTATGTGGGTTTAAGGCAAGGAAATAATAAGCATTCTGCTTACTCTGCATCTCCCTTAGGGGTGCAGCAGTTCTCTGCTTTGGCTGCAAAGCGTGTTCTTGAATCCTCTGAAGCTGTCATTGAACCTGTCTCTTGTTAAAGAAATTTCCTTGCAGCATCTTTGGCAGCCCAGAATGATGTATTGTAAGTGTCGCTGTCAGGGTTTTTGAAATTCAGTGAAACAGGTATTTGTGTTCATGTTTACCAATGCTGACAAAGGCCAGAATAAACAACACTCCATTGCCCCTGAAAATTAATGCCAGAAAGGTGATTTTGTCCTTTCTCTAAAGCACTGGATAGAGACCATGGGCAGATATATTTCTTCTCTAGAGCAGACTTTCATGGTTCTGCAGGAGGTATTTGCCAGATTCCCAGGTGGAAGTACCATTCCAATTTAGTACTTGGAGAAAACCTTTGATGCTTGCACAGGAGGTGAGATTTTTAACTGTTGCACATAGAAAACTAGCTTAATTGGGAAGCTACACATCGGGATGAAGTCAAAGGAATTACTTTTTCTCTACCCTGTATTGTGTTTCGTGTGCTCATGACAGAAAGGAATTGGTTTTCCCAGTGGTGAATAGAACAGGCTTCAAACAAAAACCTGTTAAGAAAGCATTGTTTGCAGGGAAACTTAAAATTAATTTGTATTCTGTCAGTAGGAAGAAAACTTTTAATTTTATTTTTCTTTAATTAAAGTGATGTGGAAGTCAGTCTTCATTTTGCAGTGACTTGTTTTGCACCATGGTAAACAACTTATTTTTTTGCACAGCAAGTGCTGTTCAGCCAGGATGGGGGACTACCTAAGCAGTAGGTAACCTTCTGGTGCTCAAAGTCCATCACCTGTTGCATTTAAAGTCAGCTTATTTAGGTTGCTCATAAGTCAGTTTAAGGAGGCTCCTTAGTTTGGTCTAGATGTAGCACTTACGGACACAGTTTAGTGGTGGCCTTGGCAGAGTTAGGTTTACGGTTGGATTTGATGATCTTAAAGGTCTTTTCCAACCTAAGTGATTCCATGATTCCAATGCCAGAACACACGCTATAGGGCATGTCAAGCTGGTGATGTTGCATTTGCTGTATTAGCAGTCTTCATTTCTATAACTTCTCTGGGCATAAAGTGAGTGACAGCTGATTTTAGCAGATTTATTCATGCTTCATTCTTGTGGTAGAGAGTCATTCCAATGCAACTAGATGCTAGATTTTTTACTTTATGATATAAGGTTTCCTTGCTGTATGTAACTTCACTATTTATTGCATCGAGAGCAGCAATGGAAAGAGAGATAATGCATATGTGAAGAGGAGGAAAGGAGTTCTTCTTCCCTCTTCCTAATTTATAGCTCTTTACGTGGATGATAATGCCAGACTATTTTTGTCATGAGTCTAGTTTACTATCCTGTACATAGACACCAAATTAATCAACTTTATAAGGGGTTTTCTTCCCTCCGTCTTGCTATATTCCTTTTCTTTTTTTATAATAAGTCATTTAAAAGTACATTTTTATTTTCTTTGTCTCTTCCAGTCAAGGAAATTCTACATCTCTGTCTGTGTCTCTGTGTGTGCGTCTGTATAAATAAAAATAAAGGAGGTGCTCATTAGCAGAGTAACTAGCAAAACAATATCCTAGACTCATTCCTAGATGCTCTTGTTTTACAAAAGGATCAAACTGAATATCTATAAACTCCAGATGAAATTACCTGTCCAATGTTACTAGCAGTTTGATTATGAATGATAAATTTACACTGATTTACTTCTGTACAGGCTGGATGGACTATGTAACCTCAACCATGTAACTGTCCAGCAGTAGATTAGCGTATTCAAGAACTCCTGGATTAGACAGAGTTTTACACTGTCAGCTTTCTAGATGTTAAAATCTATACCCATGCTTTTTTTCTCTCCTGAATTTAAGTGCCTTATGTGATCCAAAAATAGCATTAAACCTAGGATGTCAGTTATGGAAAAACTAAGGACGAGGTCCAAAAATCCAGTGTAATTGTACTTTAGGCACTGTAAGAAAAAGGTATGTGTTGAAGTCATAGACTGAAATCTAATGACCAACCAGAAGCAGTAAGCCCTTGACCTTTTATTTTAGCCCTGCCTACACAAAACTATTGCGGTCTTTTTTTTTGAACATGCTGAATTTGCAGGTTGCCTATATTCCACCTGGGTGGAATGTACGAGTATGTACATCCTTTGAGGTGGGGGAGGTGGTTGGTTAGGTGTTTTTTCAAGCCTAGGATCATTTATGTTAGTGGAAATGTCTTTAAATTTGTCTCATTTCATAGCGATTAGAGAACTTGTCCAGAGATTGAGACCTGGTTTAAAAATTAATACCCTTGGGTTTCTCTCCTGTTCCCTCTGCCCTACTAGAACTGGACTGCTGTGTAGCCAGGAATGCAGGGCTGGCTGAATGAGGAAGGAAGTCAGGGCAGAGGGCTTGATTTGTAATGTGCCGGCATGACTGAGAGAAAGTAGACTTGCGCTTGTTTCTGCTTGCAATGTCGTGACATCACTTTGTCATTCTGTGAGATGGGTGGTTTAATCCTTGCTAGTGCAGCCCTAGGAACAGTTAAAAGTGAAACCTTTAGAGACTGTCTTGTTCCTTGCAAACAAGGGAATGCGAGTTTGAATCCTCTTGGGTTAAGTGGTTTGAGAGATATGGTTTTGGCTGCTTCCTGGATATGTGCTGTAACCATTGGGCAAGGCAGAGCTAACGCCTTGCATAGCTAAACTTTTAAAGAATGAACCACTCCTGCAAAACTAAATACCTGTTCAGGGACGGGTGTTGTACTCTGAACTCCAGCCTCACAAACTCTAAACGCTTTGCTACCTGAGTCTGAGAAACAATATTGGTCACAACCTCCTTCTCCCTCTTTCCTATCCCTGTGTTTTTAGCAACATTTGTAGGGCAAATCCTGTTCATGCAGCGTGATTGAACACCACCTCTCATCCAGTGCAACTGTAGGCTGCTACAGAAACTGTTCGCTGTGCCTCACTTCTTGTGTGTAGCATCCGGGTTTAGCTCTCGCCATGCCCTTTAGGCTCCTTGCATCATAGCGCACCTTGCTTTTTGGTGCTCAAGTGCTCGGCTTGGATTTGGCCATCAGAACTGAGTGAAACTTGTATTGGTCAGGGAGAAGACTGGATTTTACGTAATATAGCCTGGTCCAGCAGTGCGAACAATCTTGTGAGTGAAGTTTTCATGGCTCATAGACTTCCTGTTATTCTTGCAATTTAATATTACTATTAAGGAGGACTGATATTTCTGCTCACTGGTTTCGACTTGGCCGGAATGAGCCTGTTACCAGATGGAACGTTCATATTGTGGAGCTACCCATTAAGCCATTATTATGCATGGGAAGATGAGTAATTTTCCTCTTAATAGGGAGCTACAGTAACCTTTTTAAAATGTATCTATTAAAAAACCACAACAATAACTCTGAAATAAAAACTTCATTGCAAAGGTTCAGTTAATTTTGGTGACTGAGATGAGACCTGATTCTCACTCGTCTATCTGCAGACTGTAGGCCAACTTTTTTTAACCATTTTTATTTTTATCTTCTTCAGAAACTTCTCTGGAGTGCTTTTTCTTCCACCTCCCTCTTTAGCTTATCTCTTTTTTTTCTATGACTGCAGGATTACTAAAGAACATAATTTTTCCTCTGGCACCTGATTTCTGCTGGTAATTGGATTCTGTGTAAGGCCCTGTTTCCATATCGGTATGTGCTATAGTTACTGCAGTAAGAACCAGATTAATTGACGTAAACTTTGTTAGTAGCCTTCAGGTTACATCAGTTATTAGGTGGGTAATTTTAACCTTCAAAAAACTTGCATGAGTGAGTATCTAAGGTCAGTGGTTAGTCAATCAGTCACCTTGTGAGAAAGGACAGCCAAAGGGCTTTTGTTTGCTAGCTCTTCGTGCGCATTAGTAAACAGTTAAACAGAGCTGTACTTAAAATGACAAGGTTAGTGGCTTAAAAGCAAGGGGACTGCAGTGACAAATTAGATTAGATTTAGGTGTGTAAGAGATGATTTTTTTCCCCACAGCTACTTGTTTATGCAGTTAATCATGTCTGAGAATGATGGAGTGCTTTTTGCAGTATTGTGAGTGATCTCACTTTCATGTTGGGCTGCTGGCAAAGCTGCTCTGGTGAAGCTGCAATCCGTGGCCTCCCTCAGGGGAGGCAAATTTGAGGTAAATTGTTGTCCTCCCTGTGACAGGGCAGTTCTGTACTCAGTGTGTGCTACAGAGGTGTATAGTGCATCCTGCTGCAGAAGAAATGTGCTACCACCACTGACCTGAGCGTTTGGCTGTGACAGTGCTTTAGAGCAGATCAAAGTGATGCATGAAAGGGGCAACCCGCTTTAAAGCTCCAGAACAGGTTTCTAATTTTACAAACCTAGTGGAGGAGAATGAGTCTGGTGGTGGTGGTGGCTGTGCTTGCCCAATTAGCTCGTCGCCTTGACCCAAATGAGGAGTAACAGTGGGGACTTTTAGACTCAGGGATGCAGCACACACTGACTAATAGATTCCCCTAACAATGGGATAAAAATTACTGGAGAAGTCATGTGGACAGGCTTTGAAATTAACCTTTTTTGAAGCTTCTTCAGAAACTGTATTAAGTCTTCCAATTGATGTCCAAGAGTGAAACTGCTCTGCAACATGCCTTGCTGTTGTCTCAAAAAAGTGAGCATTAGTCCAATTAAGCATTTGAATGCAAATCCGTATTTGCTATTTGTAATGTGAATTTCTTTGCATCACCACTGGTAGCCCCTTAGTAAAGTCCTCCTGTTAGAAAGCCTCCATTGGCAAAGAGTCAGAACTACACCGTGACTGTGTGTACTGAAAAGATTATCAAACCAAGATGCAGGAAGCGTGTCACTTCCCAGTAGCCACAGATAGGAAATGGTTGTTAATTAGTTGCACTGTTTTGCACGCTTCCATTCTCAAGTCGTATAATTTCCAGACAGAATCCTAGCTAAAAAGTACTCAAGCATTTGCTAAACAGTAGGAGGACAGGGTAGAGGTAGGATAGTTCCCCTGAAGTCACCAATGTCTAAACATGTCAGCACCTCTGCATTGGGAATGTTCTGACTGATTTATTTAAGGATAAAATTTGCTAAACCTAAGAACAATACATTTAACAGCAGGGATTTTTATCAGTTCCACAGCACTACTATTTAATCATCCATATAAAGGGAGTTACTGTAGAAAGCATCCTGCAAGTCAAAGACTTAGTGAGCACCTGCATAGGAAGAAAACCAAGTAAAGTACATCACCAGTTGTATGATTTACTGAGGGCTATCAGAATCTAAGTTTTTTTAAGCAAAGAGGAAGGGAATATAGGGTTAGTTGGCTTTCTGAAATTCCAGTGGCACAGGAAAAATTACAAACCAGGCAGAGACTACTTGTTGTTCTGACATTTTTGGGAAATTTCCTTTCAGATTTCTCAAATGCACAAGCATCAAAGTGAAGGAAAGCCTAAGCAGAATGAGGGAGGAGTGTACTCGCAGCACAGTCTGCTTGGGGCAATTCTGCCCCTTTAGCCTTTATCTTTTATTTTGTTTGTTTGTTTTGCTTTTTTCTAAGGACTTCCTAGTACATGATGAATGGTTTTGTTTGACTTGAAACAATGCTCATTGGCCTAGTGCAGGGAATGCAAAACCTCAAACTATATATATATATATTTTTTTTTTTTTTTTGAAACTGAAGCGAAGGGAGAAAAGGTGGTTCCACAGCTCGTGCGGATGCTCTCTATGGGGCATGGTGTGTGTGTGTGTGTGTGTGTGAGAGAGAGAGAGAGAAAGGAAGAGAGAAAGAGCAGGCGTGTTTTCCACTACAATAAAAAGTTATGAGAAGGGAATGGAGGTGCTATTGAGCCCTTCTCCCTTTTATCTTCTGTACTGAACCTGTGTATTTAAGATGAGAGGTCTCCAGAAGAACAGAGGGAGCACTTCTTTCCCATTTGTATTTTAACATTTTTTAAGAAATTAATTTATTACTTGCATTATGAGTTTCAGGTTTGGGGAAAACAATCCGTACTTTACTTCAGCTGTTTCTTGTGGAACTTCCTTGCTAGGATTTGAATCTATTGTGTAATCGTGTTGAGAAAACATTGAGAAAGAACCATGAACTGCAGAAGTGTCAGATAAGCATATGTATGATCAGGAGATAACTTTGCACCAAGTAATCTGCTTGCTTCTAGTCTCTCTTGAATGTTTTAGTGCTTTGCTTAGATCTGTTTTCAAACAAGATGTAAAAATGCTTTTTTTTAAGTTGGACCCTGTGTGAGTTTGATGTTGATAGAACGAATGAGAAGGTGAGAATGGGAGTTAAGTCTTGAGAGCCCCGCCCCCCATTGGCTTTTGGAGGTATTCTAGCCCCTCTGTAAAGGGAAATGAGAATAGTTGTTAGATGACAGACTGTGTTCTGCCTTCAGAGATCTCGAGTATTGAGCCCCCTTCACTATTATATTTCAGGTGTCTTATCCTGAGAAAATATTTTTTGTGTTGTAACTCCTGATGAAAAGAATTAGCAACTAGAAGAACTAGTTATTAGTTCAAACAATGTGCCCACTGGGATTAAACCCTGCATCAAGTGCCAATGGCATGATGTGCAAGGAAAAACAGCTTCATTTGAAGAACCTCAGAATTTATACTGAGATATGCTGATGTTAACTTTCTGGAGTCTCTAATTTTGAAGCTACTTCAGTTTTTTTTTTTCTTTAGTAGCTTTGTACTTAGAGCAATGTGAAATAAATGGTGTGGCAGCTGTAGTTACTCTGACAAACAGTGGTCACAGGGAAAAGGAAAATTTAAGTGTGTTTCTCTGAGGCTTCTCTTCAATTTAGGAACCTCTTGTTCTGGAGACCACACCCTCTTGAAACCACTGGCCTAAGAATTATATACTCTAATGGGTATAGAGATACGAATTCTTAGGCACTGTGGCCAATATACAAACCCTAAGAGGGAAATGGCAAGATGCCATGTGTGATTAGAGGGATTAAACCACAACCAAAGCAAATTATTCTTTTCTCTTTCCGCTTCCAGTTGTTAACTTGTATCTTCTCCCTTCTGTTAATAGCATTTTGCTCCCCTGTTCAAAGTAGATTTTGTGTAAAACAGAACAAGTGCCTGTGTAGTCTTCAAAGTGATGAAGGTCTTGACTTCTTCCCAAATGAGTAAAATTAAGTCACAGGCAGAGCTGTGTGGACCAGCAAAACAGGTATTCCTGGAGAAAAGTGGAGTTCTTGTATTAGTCTAGCTGCATTTCTTCCTTTTCCAGCTGAATGAAGATCATGATATAAGCTATCAGTTGGAATATTTTAAGATTGCAGCTTTTTTGCAGATTAAAATGAGCAGGAATCATCTTGGTGCTGTTGAGAGAGGCTAAAATGTGAGGAAGGTTTGTTGTGTATTGTATTCATATTTTTATTTTTTTTCCCCATTGTGGCTGTTTTGCACAGTTATCGTATAATTACAGATATGTAAACTCTTTCCCTTAACTGTGTTGCACAGAACAACATGTAGCTTTATTACTCGAATAGAATAAAGAATTTCTGTGTTTGTAAGAGCAGCTTTGGTCATAGAATCATTAAGGTTGGAAATTATCTTTAAGATCATTGAGTCTCACTGCCAACCCAAAACCACCATGCCTACTAAACCATGTCCCAAAGTGCCACTTCTACAAGGTTTTTGAACAACTCCAGGGATGGAGACTCCACCACTTCCCCGGGCAGCCTGTTCCAATGCTGCACCACTGTTCTGATAAAGAAGTTTTTCCTGATACCTGATCTAAACCTCCTCTGGTGCAACTCCTCTTGTCCTATCACATGTTACCAAGAAGACACTAGCACCCAGATCTCTACATCCTTTTTTTCAGGTAGCTGTAGCGAGCGATGTTGCTTTTAGATATCCTGCCGTTGTGCAAAGGTCCCTGTTCTACCAACACCTTTGAGTTCACAACTAGCTAAACAAGGACCTTGCTACCTCCCACTGATGAAACACACTTGTTGGAAACTACTGCTCTCTAAGTTAATATCTGGCACTTCTGGAAGTATGATATGCTGTGTACACTTCAGCTGTTAGCATTTTGAAAATACTCTGATAACACCTCTTGAAAGAGCAGCTGGATTGGCTACAGATAAGCATATCTTGCTGGTCGATCTCCTCCCTTCTGCCCCTTGAAGAATTAAAATGACAACAGGCCTTCTAGTGTTTTTATATAAGTTCAAGTCCCTACCATTGGAGGCAATGATGTTTAACTCGAGTGATGGCTTAAGTCCCTCTTGAAAGTTAATGGCTTGTCTTTCTCCACCACGCAAACTGAAATCTGCAGTCTTCTGATTTTCTGCACGAATGTGTTCATGACTGTCTTAAACTATTTATGCTTGTACCAACACTGGCATTTAGCTTAATTAGCTGTTCCCATTCGTGGGATTGGCCTTGTGTATTTACATAAAAACTGTATTTGCTAAGCCTAGGATACTGCTGAATTACCTCCGACTGTAATGCTTAAATGTCAGTGCAGAATCAAATTTGCTCAGGAGAGTGTGGTGATTTGTTTTTGTTGCAAAGCTGCTACTGGTAGGCCTTGTAGTCAGACATACAGTTACTGCCTAAGGTGACCTCCTAGGATGGTAGGGGCCAGTTCTGCAAAGCTCTTATTGTTCCTAGTGTTCTTCTTGGCTTCCTTGCTTAAAAATAATGTTTTATTGTTTCCTGAACGTGGGTGTTGGACGAACTTATTATTCTCAGAAAAGATGTAACTGAGTTTCTCTGTAGATGCAAATTGTTACATTATACAATTCCATTTATCTGTCTTCCTCAGCTTCCTGTTACCATGTGTCTGGACTTCCAACTCATCCTCCTTGTTAGTCCTGATATCCTGTAGCAGCGAAGAAGTAAAATCAGGAAAACGTGCAACTTTAAAATGCCTAAACCCAAACCCTCTCATTTTTAAGAGCCAGTAGGTCACTTGTAACAGAATGCTTTGTGGCAGGGGTCTAAAACTCATGGCTCCCGCCGTTCTCCTGCTCTCACAACGTAATGTGCGTCACACACGCTGCGCATGTGACCAGCATACTGGCAGGAGAGTAGAGGTAAGGAGCTTGGTGCTGCTGGTGGGTAGAAACAGGTTACCAGGCCAGATAAAACAAGGTGGAGAGCCAGATTAGACCCGCAGGCTCCGAATTTGACACCCCTGCTTTATGGGATGGAGACGTATGCAGATGGGAGCCACTGCTCAGGCAGGCCTGCAGGCTGATTGTTCAGCTGAAGGACTTGGCACAAATAGGGGTGCGACAGAAGCCGGATTGTGAGATTGGCTGTCACCTTCTTCCTCTTGTAAGAAGGCATTGGGTGCAGGACATACTCCCTGGAGCAAAGCCCTAGCAGCTTAGGTCTACTGTACCAGCAGTACTTAAAAAGTAATTTTGCAATGTAAACTTGGGACATTGAGGCTTCTGCATGCAAAGAGAAATCTTGATTTGGTTGGGAACAGCCGTTGTGAGGTTTTGCTGTTTGTTTTCTGATCATGTTAATGAACGTGGCAAACTACTCCAACCTCTTCCTTGCCTCTCCTTCATTACATCCCATATGTATACACGGAGTAAAACTTTAAATTCTAAGCTGTGATTGTAGCACCTCTTAATGTATTATCTCGTAGTGCTTGGAATGCAGTATTCAAATTGACATTCCCCTGGGAAAAAACAGCGGGGTGTGGGCAAGCAGAGCTGTCTGTAGGGTAAAAAAGTTTGTGGACAACGCTGTTTTTCAATTGACTTGTGTTCTAAACAAATGTAAAGCCTTACTTAAAGGCATTGAGGTGTATAAGTGCTTGAGAGGTTTTGAGACACTTTATAAGATAAAATTTTTGGATATGTGCTTGGCCTAAAGTGCTTGGAAGTTGTGAATGTTTGGAGAATATACATCTTGGGTCTTCTTCCTGTTTCCTTTACTGCCAATACACAGAAGCTTTCATGCATGAATTATATAAAATATAATTTCATATTCATGTTTATTACAGGGATTACAAATCTTTTATGAAAGGAAATATTTTTGTGTGGTTTCACTTGAATTTAATGCTTAAGGGAAAAGTCATGCCAAGACTCATGAATGTTAGTTTACAGCCTTTCTCCAGAAATCGGTCAGTGCGGTATTTCTACCTATTTCCATGATTTAATCGGTCTGTTTTGGAACTTTCAGTCTTTGTTGAAACTTAAGTCTGAAAACTTTCCTGGCAAAGGAAAACTTCCCATTGAACTTGCAGTGGCACCAAACAAACTGTTGAGAGCCCTCAGTTCTTTTTGGCATGTAGAGAGGCTTTTAAGAGAAAAAGTTGTCAAAAAAGAACTCAAAAGAATTGAGGTTGGGGTGGTTGTAGTGGGTGACCTGAAGTGGAGGAAGATATGATTATTCTTTTAATTTTTTTTAATTTTTTTTGTTAATTAGCCTTAGTTCTTACAACAGGTGCTCTACTCCAAGCCAGCAGTTTTTACCATTAGTGTCAACAATTTTTGCAGAAAGCCAGCCTTCCAGTACCTTGTATCAACCAGTCTTATGAGGTTGTCCAAGCAAGCACACCACACAGAAAGAGGTGTTCTTATTTATGCAGAGACTAAAAACTGCTCTGGTTTCAGTTTGTGACTGGCTTGATTCTAGGGACTGAAGGCTTGTTACCACAGTGAAATGTAATATGGTTTGTGCTATGTGGATGATTCACATTAAAGCAGGAAAAACCTCCAGCTGATTATTGCTATTTTTTTAACTGCTTATGCAATGAGATCAGACCAATTTCTCAGGTATTCAGACATGCCCAGCTGAAGCACTGTGTCTTTAACTTTGCAAAGGAACCTAAAGGGTCTCAGCTGCACTACTCAGGCCGGGGGAAGCTTTTTATCATACCCTAGGTTGGAGCAAGACCAACTAATGTGATGCCACGTAAATCTGAATATAAGATGAGTGCAAGTAAGATAGAATTCATGTAGGATTCTCCTCAGAAGAACTGGGAGGAGAATGTACTCCAGTTAAGTAAGACAAAGTAAAAACGTTAAACTTAGCAAACCAGAGCTTTGTGAACTGTGGAACCAGATTGTATGATACCTACCAGGAAAAAAGTGATTAAGAGCCTGCTAGGATAGGTAGTATCTTGCAGCTGATTGAAAACAAAGTAGGAGTGCAATCTTAGTTGCAGAAACTGCTCTACAGAATGATAGCATACAGGAAGTTTTGTGGCAGTGCAGCTTGCTGTGAGGCCCACAGCCTGCGTGGATGCTCAAACTTTGCAAACTGTTGTTCAGCTGGTGAGGACAGAAGTTCTGCTTCCACTGGTTTTATTAATTTGAATACTGAGACATCGATAAAGTCTGCAACTTGTTTTGTAAATGTTGGCCAACTATTTTTTTTAGATTTTTAAATCATAGGATGGTTTGGGTTGGAAGGGATCTTAAAGATCATCCAGTTCCAACCCACCTTGCCATGGACAGGGACACCTCCCAGCAGACCAGGCTGCTTAAGACCCCATCTAGCCTGGCCTTGAATCTAATAGAATCTGAGTGGATCTAGTGAATAATGTAAACACTTCTTCCCTCAGCCTTCTGTAAACATAACGACAAAGACATGGTGAGATACTGTTCCCTCATCAGACTTCCTACAGACCTTATTGATCTGAGGCAAGAAACTTATCCAATTGACGAAAGAAATCCTTGGTAATTCCAGTTCACAGCTATCGAGATTTTGTGGCAGTAGCATAAGCTGTGCGTTGGCAGCTGTGCACGTGCCATTCAGTCAGCATCCAGGGCTCTGGGTTAGCACTGTGGATGCTGACTGGTGTATCAGATGTTGTGAAAAGCTTCCACATGATAGTCAGAACAGATATTCATAAGTGTTCATAAACTGAAGGAGTACTATCATAGATCTCAACAGATTTAGGATAGTTACTTTTGTTGGAAGAACTTTTTACTTCTGCTTCTGTCATTTTCTAAATATAAATAAAACTACAGATGGCAGGTTGTTTGAGATACTGCTATGTCAACCTTGTGGAACAAAATCACAATGAGAATCCTGGAGAAGATAAATATGGCAGCCGAACATAAGCATGTGCAGAAGGTTGTTAGGTGTTGGGATTGTTAGGGGGATAATCATTAACCTGGCTGCAGCTGCCTTGCACTTCTGTAAGAAATGCTGTTATCTTTAGAGACAAAGCTTCATTTTGAGTAACACCAGTACCAGTATCTTGTTTTAATCTTCTGGTTGAACTCTGTGGCCAGGGAACTGGCTGCATGATTTTTTATTCCCTTTAAGTCTTCTGTTCCTGGAGTTCAGGTAGTCTTGCTTTAAATAAACAAAATCAAATTTGTGAGGAGAGTTCATGGAGGTTATTCAAGTCTACGATGGCAGAAATGGAACGTTGTGGATGCATGTTGGGTTACCTTGCTGTGCTTTGCTGAGAATCAGGGCTGCAGGCAGCAGTGGGCTTTTCTTCAGTGATATCTGGCTCTTGTCTGTGTATGAGAGCCATAGAGATAGATTTGTTGTGCACTCTTGAATATAATGTGAATACTTGTGAATAACTGGGGGGTTTTTGCTTTAAATGAATGTGATGAATGTTCTTGATATATTTTTTGTTTGGTTTTTCTCCCTTCCCTCTCTTCAAAATAGTTCTAATTTAAAGGACAACTTAAAATGTACTTATTCAAATGATAAATTTTAAAGTGATGCCTGATTGTGTTTTAGGGTGTGAGTTGTTGTATTGGAAATGAATATATTTCCATGGCCACCGTGTTCAAGAGGGCTGTAGAACAGGTTTGACTTGAAGTGACCATTTGAACTTCACAAAGTAGCTTAATCACACTGAAAAACTTGTTTCTTTTAATAAAAAATGCATACCTAATCTACTTCCCTGATCCCTGATATTACAGCTTGTTCTTTCTTGTCTCTCTTTTAGGGGATGTTTTGTTTGTTCTTCAACACTGACTAAGCTGGGTCAACAAACTGTTATTCCAGGAGGCAGAGCTGAGAGGACTAGCTGAGAAGACACCATTATGATGGCAAGCGGGGATCCAGCACTTTCCCAGAAGTCTCTCATCTAGGAAAGCATGCATTCACTCTACCACAAGAAAGCAACACTTGAGGCTCTTTAAACCGCAGACTGTGACCTGGTGCAGCTTTCTTGGTGCCTGCTGAAGAACTTTTCTTCCATACTTTTGAAGCTGACTACAAGGTGATCTTCCTGGGCGCTTTACCAGCCCCTACACACAAAGCAAGATGATTGACCTAAGCTTCCTAACAGAGGAGGAACAAGAGGCAATTATGAAGGTGCTGCAACGGGATGCAGAGCTTAAAAAAACTGAAGAAGAGAGAGTCAGGTAAGGGATCTAGTGACCTATGTTGTTCTGGAAACACCTACACAATTCATATGCTGAGTCACTTGGGGCATAGGAGTAGATAAAAAGAGTTGTTGCTGTGGGTACCACATCCCTCAGTATCTGTAGTTTGGAGATTTTTACTCTGGAGTAGATTTATCATAGTCTCTGGGTGAAATGTCTCCACCACATAAACAACTCGTGACTGGCCAAAAGACTAACTGTTGATTTGGACCCCGATAATTACCTAAGGGGCCAGGCACACCTGGTATTCATCTGGCCTGGTTTCCTCAGAAAAGGATTCAGTTTGCAAACTGAATTAATGTGTGGTAAGTGGGGGAATTTGATTCAAAAGGAGCTGCCCAGAACAAGCAGATTGTTGCAAAGAGCAATAAGATCTCCCGTCGGCCTCCTCCAGATTAAGCTACCCCAGTTCCCTCAGCTGCTTTTCATAGGACTTATTCTCTAGCCCCTTCATTTGCTTCGTTGCCCTTCCTCTTGCTCTTTCAGTGTAAGAACAATAAAAGACACACCAGTATCTTCTCCTGGTTAAAATGTCTTCTCCTATCACGGAATTTCCTTCACTGAAGACTGAAGGTAAAATAATTACAGGCAATGTTCCAAAGTTTTATTTTCCCCACCGTCTTTATGCAATCTGAGGGGTATGTTTTGGTCACATAGTTGTCTCTCCTGCTTCAAAAAGCAGAAAGCTGATTTTGCTGTAACAGAATGGGCATTTTCTTTACTCTAGGCGAAAAATACTGACTCTGGTCTTGGAATGGTACTGCAGTGCCAGGTCTGAAGGTGCTCAAGGAAAGTAATTGTATATGTGAGTTTGAATACAATATCTGAGGAAAGGAACCCTTTCTGGAATAGAAAATCAAAGAAGCCACTCTCAGTAGTGGTCTGAAAGGGCTGTTGACAAGCATTTTTGTCTGCATAACTTTACTTTTGCTATTTGTAGTTCAGATTCAAGAGGGTGTGATGGAAAATGCACGGGACTGCAGACTGCAGCAGCCTGTAATCAGCATGTTTGTTTCTACAATAAAATGTCTCTATTGGTTTCTGGATATTATAACTTCTGAGAAGCTGGAAGCTTACATCTGAAACTAATTTTTCTGCATACGTGTAACACATGGAGCTTGCTTTCTATATATATATTTTATATTAAAACACTACCTGAATTATATCTACTGCCAAGGAGATACAATATTTTAGTTTGAATTCTACAACCTTGCACATCTGGAAGATTCCAGGAGCTGGGGTTGAATGTCGTCATACAAACATCATGTGCTGACAAGGTGTTGATTACATCTATATATAATGGAAGCGTTTTGATGTGATCTTTTTTACTTCTTAGAAGTAATTCTGAGGTTTGAAGGGTGTTCTGATAATCTGTGCCACGTTCCTGGAGTGTGGACAAACTGGTAACATGACAAAATCCTCTTTGAGCAACTTCCTAGTGGAGTTTTACAAACCGCCTGATGAAGTCCCTTCTCTGTTCATGGCTCCTAATGTTGTTTATCTGCAGTAAAACTGTGCGAATTAGCCCAGCTGGTGCTGGTAGCCTGCTTTAGTCTTGGTTTGCTGAGTGGTTTAATATGTGTTTGCTTATCTTATGGCTCCTCTTGTGTTGGCCTGAATTGGGCTGTTAATTTTAGCATTGTTTTGGGAACAGCATGCCTGCTGCTTCTTAGGCCTTCTTAGGCTTCTTAGACCTGACATTCTTTTTAATTCTTAGGGCAAGGTGATGCCTCTCTTTGCTTCGTTACCCCAGAAGCTGCTGCCAGCCCCGAATGGCAGTGTTGCTGGGGAGGAGAAAAAATGGAAGACTAGAAGCTGTTGTTCATCTTATTACTGATTTATTTTGTTGTTGTCCTTATTCCTGTCAAGGAATCTCTGATATGCTCTGTTCCAGTTGGATTTTGGATATTGAACAAATGACTGGGACAAGTGCAGAAGCAATTTTCCTGGCAGTAGCTTCAGCATAGCCCCCAACTCTTTTTTTTATAGTTTTGTAGTTCAGAATGAACAGTTTCAGGCGCTTTCTGGAGATGGTGACATGGAACAGAAATATATCTGAAATTCTGGATTGTGATTGGGTGACTTCTGAGTGGTGGAGCAGCTGTCCTCTGGCACCAGCGTGTCTGAGGCAGAAAGAAGTTGTGGTTGCCTCTGCGAGAGGGTTCCATGCTGTGGTTATTGGGCCTTTGCAGAGCAACCTCCTGGCAGTGCTGCTGTGAGCTGTTCTTGGGATTGGTCGCAGTGTAAACTGGAGGAGGCTTGTAAGAGGGAAATTCTGATGCGGGGTTATTTGTGTGGTGGGCGGTAGCTGCCGTGTGCCAAGCCCCTTTAATACATACATTGGTGTGGCACTGAGGCAAAAAGACCCTCAGGGATCAGATTCTGCTCGGTGCTCTGTATGCCTAATCTTTGTCAAAAATGATCAGTGGGAACGCGTGGCAGCTGCAACCCCAGTGCAAATGGCTTTTTGGTTCTGGTCAGCTTTAACAGATGTCCTCTTCAGTCACCTTTCAAGGATGTTTTCCTTTTATTGTAGACGGTCAGAAGAAAGGCTTTTTTGTGTTTTGTTTCTTAGGATGGGAAATCTTTATGGTATTAGGGTGAGCTGAGTATTTGCATTGGGGAAATGAGACTTACCGTTGTAGTTCATGACCATTCTGTGACCAGAATACATTCCTAAAATCTTGAAGTACTTCCCTTTTAGATCCAACAGTTTTGAGGGTGCACTTAACAGAGGCATGGATCTTGATGGAGATGATTTTGAACATGGGTGCCAGATCAAGTTGGAAGCGCTGATTGAAGATAAAGTTTGGAGATGCTGTCTTAGAGGTGCTGTCAAAGCTAACCTCATTTCTGAAAAGAATTGCCTGTTTTCCCTACTCTACATCCAGGATATTTCTTCAAATGTTCTAGAAATTTTCAGACTGTGTCCTCAACATCCACTCAAACAATTGTGGCAGCTTGGTAGTGTCTGCAGAGTTAGGTAACCAGACACCAGTCATAACTTTGTTAATTTTTCAAGTATCACTCTTTCTAATTGCTATACAATACTTAGGAACTCCTTTTAAAGCCAAATTTCTGCAAAAATGTTTGTTTTACCTGTTCTCCACTCCTTTTTCTTATAAACTAATTTATATATTATTTTTATTACTTCATGATAAAAGTTGGGACATCTGTAAATGAATGGAAAAATAACACATGGAAGAGGTGTGGTTTACAGGCAAGGCAAGAGCACAGTATGTTTGTATGTGCTCTGCATTCTGTCCTGACCAGTAAATAGAATGGAACATTGTGTGTTTAGTTGATGTCTCTTAGGCTGACCATCATCCCTTCTCATCCACACTGAATTTTTTTGGAAGCTTGCTTGAGCTCTAGCTTGGGGCTGCCACAAATAACAATAACTTTCTCCCAATCTAAAGCTAAGGCTATGTCAGAGCATGCCCTCTAGCAATGTTACTCTGAGGTAGTTCTCAGGGTACTTATGTTATCCTTAAGCACTGGTGGGTTCATATTAGTCCAGTAATAACCAAGTATGACTAATAAGAAACTAAAGCCTATAAATTGTGTGAAGCTGACTTTAAAAATGTTAAAACCCTAAACTCGCTTTGCAGCATATTTAATTCTTGTATTTTTAGGTTATGTGTTTGTGTCAACAAGGAGCTTACTTACAATGTGAGCAAAGCTTTTTAATCTGAAATTAATTCTACACTTAGTGATAATAAAGTCTCTGTGGGTTGAGACTAAGAATTAGGTGACTTAAACTCCTTTGCTGAAAATTGAAGGATAGAACATAGTATTTCCTCTTGTCAAACAGAGTCTGCTCTGATGCTGCTCAGACATATAATAGGAGAAATGGAAATTAATTGTTATTAACTGAAACTCATACTGTTCTTATAACTCGTTCTGTTATCATATGCCTGTGTCTAGTGGTTGTACCAGGGACTTCTAATTAACGTTTAACAGGCTGACTGTGAGTGAGTACAATGTGCTGATGGTCAAAGTGTGTACACAAGTGTGTCCTTGGAGATTGCGTTCAACCAGATCAGGGACATCCTGTAAGCTCTTGCCCCATGCCCTTTGACTGGTTTCTTTCTAGCTGGGCAGAACTGCTGCAGGAGAAGAGCTCCATCACACTGTGAGCAAGATGACCATACTTGCCTGATGCCCATACCTCCCTTTTCTTGCTTGGCTTTGTGGAGTGGTTGCCTGAGATGAAAGAAGCTCAGAGGCATTTCCTATTGCCGAAGACAGAGGGAATCCAGCATGTCAATTCAGAACCCCTTTTTTCACATAAATGAAACTTGGTCTGTGTTTTTTTTTTTTCTTTTTGAGCTTTAGCTTTTAGAGTGTGGGGTTTTTTTGTGTGTGTGGTTTTGTTTTTTTTTTTATAAATGATTGGTGTAAGGTGTTAATAAGACAGGATTTCTGAGATATTTGGCAATAATCAAAGTATCAAGCGGCACTCATAGTTGTTGATTTCTAGGGTATGTAAGTACCTAAATACACCCAGATGAGAATGTTCCTCTTTGGGCTGTAAGGTGTACCTTTCCAGGTGGGAAAGGAGGAGCTCCTGTCTTCTAGTTTAATTCCCTTATGGGCAATGCTTAGCACCAAATGTGACTTTAAAATACAGTGACTGTTTAGGAAATAGAGCAATTTTATTCTCTAGCAAAAGTTAAGTGCCATTATTTAACAAAAAGTGCCTTTTTAACAAAACCAACTGATGTAAGATTGACTGAGTTTGGTGGGGAGACTGATTGTTGCTCTCCAGAGATAGAATTAAAAAAAAAAAAACAACCCCAAAAAAACAAAAACCAAATCAAACCTATCCTTTTCTGACCAAACTCCTTTTTCTGCCTAAATCTCCATTTGTCGCAGGACAGACAAAATATAAGGGGATATATATCGTCCAGAAAGCTTGTATGTATCATCTTTGGTTTCTGCCAGATTCATCAGACCAAAGTAACAGTTAACTGCCTGAGTCTCTGTCCACCTTGTGAAGAGCCAATAAGAAAAGCACAACTGTTTTCATCTTAATCTGGTGAGGTAACTGGGGTTAAGGAAGAGACCCTGCTTACTGTTCTTGGTAACAGACATGGATTGGACTGCACTGGGAACTGGGCTGGTACCTTTTCGTCCCAATATTGATTGCTAGCTTGTCTACTACTAGCAGGTGGATTATTTGACTGAATGATACTTGTTTGGAACAGCTAGTGAAGCAGCATAGATAGAGCTTATTTTGTATGGTAAAAGAGAGTGCTTAAGGGAAAAAGCGGATACTAATAAGGGCTTATTAAGGGTAAGTATAGTTTTCCCTACAATAGAAAGACTCTGTTGGTAGGATTTATTATGTTTGTACTGGGGACTGTGATGTATTATTGAGTGCCAGACTGAAGCTTTTGTCTTCAGAATAGATTGGTCTTGATTTGTAGCTTGCCTGAAATCCTAAAATGCGACCTATTCTTTAGCACAGCATCAGTTTCTTGGAGATGCCCTTACTGGTAGCATGAAGGAAGCTGTGTGCAAGCTTATTTGCTCACTTACAGTTGCTTGTATGTGTCCTATGGGTTGTTATTTGATTGGGGATGTTTTATGCTTTATTCACCTACTTTTAAAGCCTGTGAAGTGTTAGGAACACTGTGTTTTAGCAGAATCTGCGAGCGAATGCACATACTTGGCAGCAACCTCTCCACTACAGATTTGGGTTGTCCTGTATTGCTGTTGAGGCTGACTCTAATACCAAAGGTGTGTTGTCACAGGATAGCTGTTCCTTCACTGTGAAGGTTTTGTTGTTTATTTGGGAATTTGGTTGTTTTTTTTTCCATGTCAGGTTTACTTTTGTTGTGTGTGAAGAGGGAGGGGAGGTCATTGGGGAGCTGCTATGCAAATCCTTTAAAAGAAGCAAACTAAGCGCTGGAAGGCTGTGACAAATGGGAGTTAACAGAAACTGTGAAGGCTGACAAACCTTGAAGGACTCCTGCGTCCTCCTGTACCCTTTAACCTCAACAGTATTGAGTTCCTGAATGCAATGGAGTTATGCTTCCATATAGTAAGAAATACCTAAGCAAATGTACTTATTCTATGTGTCTACCTAGGGAATAGGTAGATGTGATTTATAACATTACTTATAAGATGAAGCTTACTTCAAACTTGACAGTGCAACTACTAATAGTAGAGTAAGTCTGAGTGGTAACTGCATATGTCAGGGTAGAATAGCATATAAAAATGAAGGACTCTGTCTTCAGTGCAGAATGTACATATGGTTTAAATGGGTGACAATATGCCAGCTCGATGCCCTGGATGTGGTCATCTTCAAAGAAAGAAATGATGTATAGCAGGGTTAATCTGGTCAGTGAATTTCACGGACACTTCATGGGCATAGAAGTTGGGAATTGTAGTTTTGGTTCCAGGTTCTGGTGGAGACCATAGGGTAACGGAGCTGCCTGCTTTCACTGCTTCCTCTCCAAAATGAACTTACTTGTCTCAGACCTACGGGCATCTAACTCTCTCATTTTAATACTCTGGGCTTGGATGTGTCTGTCTTCCCATCTGACTTCAGAATAAATGTCAGTTTGCTTTGTGAGTCATCAAGGCTTGTGCTGACTACAGCATAGTTAGTTCTCCAAGGATCCAAAAGCAAGATGCTAGCTCAGATTAATTCATCAGGATGTTGTTAGTAGGTCTAATGTGCCCAGACTTCAGAACATGCATAAAATGGAAGAACATGCATGACTACAAACAGAACTAGACTGCCTTTTTCTCATGTCTCCACCTTCTTGTAACCCAAAACCTTGCTATCCAAAGAGACCCCAAAGGCAAGAATTAAAGAAGTGTTGCTAATGATGTATCATGATGACAAAGATGGGAAAAGGTTGCGTAACCCCATCAGTTTGCTTTATTTGTCCTAGTATAGCTTTCAACCAGTTGTGAATTACTTTGCTCAAGCTGATCAAATAGTAACTGATTGTTTTGACAGTAATGTATGTGCAGCTACTATGCAAAAGGAATAATCCATATTCCCAGCTCAGGACTGCCCATTATAAATGTTTTGGGTGTAGTTCTCTAACAAATGCCAGAACAGACTTTTTTCCTACACCTTATATAGATATGTGCAGACTAAAGAGTCACGTTCTTGTGAAGTGGAATGTTTAAAGAGTTACTCCCTTTGTCCTGTAAACCTTTTATGGCTATTTTCCACTCTCAAAAGGCAAAAAAAAAAAAAATCTTATCATTAAGTCTGACATGTATAATGCTTGGTCTAATATCCTTTTACTCCTGTTGTATCAGCATGAGTGATACTAAAAGAAGTTTCTTATCTGTATTTGGAAGGTGACCCTGAACCTGAATCCTTTGTTGTCTTTTTGTTGGTTTGGGGTTTGTTGTTATGCTTGCAGCAAATAAAATTGAGGATAAACACCTCAAAAGTCTATCTCCTTCAATCTACTCCACCCTTTTGGTATCTCATTTGCAGGAGGCAGGTTTTGGAAGTGAATTTGTACATAAGGTGGTGGTATCAGCCTTTGGAAAAACCTTTACTTTGCTTTCAGTCACTGAGCTGCTTTTTTTACGTGTTTAGCATAGAAAGTGTGAGGCACTGATGAATCTGTCTCTATGAGCCAAATGTAGACTATGATTTAAGTGCTGCTTAGTTTGTCACAAGAAGTCCCAGAATGTGCTGGTACTACACAGCCTTTCCTGTCCAAAAAGTTCAGTTTAAGCTCTCAGTTTGAGGAATGAGACAACAAAAGAAGTTAAGATGTCAGTTGTTACATCTTGCAAATTCTGTGGTCGTTTGTAATACGGGTTATGAATAATGAGTAAGGAATTGAGAGACATTGAGGAGGTGTAGCTGAACAGATTTAGATATAGGGAGGTATTGTTAGATACTGCTGCTTAAAAAAAAGAAACAAGTTGTTATCACTTTGCCCTAACGTGCAATGAGCTTTTACACCAACCTACAAAGCATGAAATAAGCCGTTCTGGATTTGCTGATAGGAAGGTTGACAGGAGCTGCTTACATCAGAGTAGATTTCCTGCCTTACAGGGCATCATGTGATTTAGCCCACTCTCAGATATTCTGGAGGTGGGGAGAAACAACCCATTTAATACATGTGTGGATTTTCTGTTTGCCTGCAGGGTGATGGCTTTGTATTCCCACTCAGTGTAACTCTGTACTTAATGTACTAGTGGAGTGAAAAGTCTGCCATCTTTCCATCAAAAATGTTTCACCTAAGCATAGTGGAAAAATATTCAGTAATGGAGGCGACTGAGGCTTATTTTAATAGAGGATTTTGGAGTGAATTGCTTTTAACCATGCACCTTCATTTTCTTGAGTTTAATGTTTCTGTGGGAGAAACAGGCACTAGTTTTATTGTAACTTTAGGCTGCTTCACTCTGAAAAGTGCAGCATAGGCTAACTGGCATTTTAACAAACCGCTAAGGGCCTCCAGGATACAGGCTTACATCATATGTAAAGCTGTTATTGCATTTTCTCCTAATTGCAAAGTTGGCAACTGAGCCTGCAATCTGAATTTTAATCTGGAATGCCTACTCAATCTTTGGTCACCAGGAGGAGAATAATGTAATGACAACTTTGTTGGCCTCTTTCTGTTGACTGAGGAGCTGGTGTAGAATCAACTGGAGGTTTCTAATCCTGTTGCAGTGTGCTGACAGGCATTCATAGCAGTGGAAAACCATGGCTACCGTTTGATTCTCTCCATAATTCTTTTCAAGGTAAACCACAATCTAAATCTAATGCCTAGCAGTGAAACAGCCACACAGTGCAAGTAGTTTGATATTGCTACTCATATTGCTCATAGCAGAGCTTGAGAATTAAAGTAGTGCTGTCAAAATTCCCATTTGCAACCTCAGTAGCTTGATTTTGCAACAAATCTATGATGTACTGGTGAATACAGGCTTCTTCAAAGCTTTTTTCCCTGCCATGACCTAGAACTAATTATCTTTCTGAGAATGGAAATCTGTTTCTTTAATTTGCGTCTGGGAAGTGCCTGGGAATAATATTTATGTTGCTCTTAGCTGCTCAAAAGATGGGACTGGGAAGTTGAATGCTTCTCTTGGAGAGATGAGTAAGCCAAGCTAGCAAAGGTCAAGTGCTATTGAGGTGAGAAGAGAAGGCGACAGTAGTAGTTTGTAAGTCATCTGCTATGAGCTTCTTTCACTTCTTGCCATACAAGCCAGACTGATCGTTTGTAAAAATAGTATTGGGGAAACTGAGAGCATATTTATACCTTTATTATTTATTATTTATCTCCCAAAGTCTAGAAAGCCTGTTGAGCTGGTAGATGTAAGGGATGCTAATTTCCCTGGGCAGCAAGCAGGGATGGGAGAAAAGTGTCTGACTTTCACTTTCAAACCAAATGACAGCTGCAGGCCGTAGGTGACATTTAATGAGAGCCTAGAGCCATGACAAATCCATGCCTCGCTCCTGCCTATGTTATGGTTGTCCACCAAGCAGGTAAGCAGGCTGACCTAGCTGAGCGGTCTGGAATCCTGTCCACTTCTACAGGGACTGATCAATCTAATCTGGCTGGTAAAGGTCTTCTACCATGCTGTCGTTTTGGTGGTTAAATACAAAGGGAAAAGAGAGAGCAGTGTCTGGGGTAGAAGGGCTGAATCAAGCACGGTGAGGGAGTTGAATACTTGTCCTGTGACTCAGTGCCTTCTCCCAGCTAGAGAACCTCCCTTGGCATGTATCGTCATACTGCCCTGAAGCACTAGCTGGAATCAGAGTTCTGCTGCCCTGCAGGCTGCACAAATAGTTGAAAACCCAGTCCCTAGGCCTAAGGAGCATCTGTTCTAAGAAGACATAAACACAGAGAAAGAAGATGAAATGGAGAAGCAACCATCTATGTAAAAAATTGTTGCATGACATATTTCCACTATTTCTTCTGGCTGTGTTCATAAACTGAGCAAGGGGGAGCTGGTTCATACCCGAGTAATATGTTTGCTTGAGGACAGAGGGAAGCCACTGCTGTGTTCCTGCTCCAACTTGGAAGACCTGCGGCATATGAGAAATGCACATTTTGCCTTATTAGAAAAGCACAAAACTATAAGCAAGAAGGAGGGCCAAATTTAAATGGCCTGGTAATGCTAAGGACTGTTGAATCTTAGCATTAAAAATGCCAATGGCAACCTGGGCAACTGACAGCCTCAGTGATGTGTAGCTGGTTCTAGACAGAAGTTGTTTATGCACTTGGGAGGGACTGACTGTTGACAGTACTTGCAAAAAGAAGTGCGGGTATTCAAATTCTGATACAACTGATAAGTTCAAATAAGGCTTTTCATTTCTGGCCATACAAGGATGAAAGGGAAGTTGGGTGATAGGTGAGAAAGGCCTATCTCAGTGGGAAGGTGGGACTGGTTCAGAGTCCTTTCTCTGCTCCGAAAAGTTTTTTGCAGTGAGTTCTGCAACCTATAATAAAAGGATCATCATCATCGCTACTGGATTGCACTAAAAGTTCCTTCTCCTAAACTCATGAGAAATGTGAAACTGGCATGCACCTCCCTGGGGTTGAACTCGATGACCTTTAACGATTCCTTCCAACACAAAACCTTCTGTGATGCTATGATTGGCCATCAAGCCTGTGGAAGATAGCACCATCCCACAGCAAAGTGGATTGTGATTAGCCTTAAAGTCTCTGAGAAACTTGATTTGTTTTGATTTCTCTGTTGGGCTCTGTTATTAGCTTGTTTGCTGAAGGAATGAACATAAATGGAGAAGGCAGATTAAGCCTGACTTGGCTTTTTCTTGATTTAGTACTCTCTAAATCTGTTTAATTTCCTGGTCTGCAGGTTAGTCTCCAGGCCACGTATAAGCATGTGCGTTATGTGTGATATACATAGCAGGGAAATAAAATAACCTCTCAGATTGTACACAGGAACTCTTTATTGTGTATGTCATAACAACAGGGTGTCCCCAAAGCCTGAAATCAAATTATTGTGGAAAAAAAAAATTTCAGTATTTAGAGTGTCTGCAGTTCATGTGATGGATATGTGTAGTTTAATAAACTGCACAGACTTATTTTGTTTTTTCCATTTGATGTTGTCTTTGTAGCATATTTTATTCATTTAGCAGTTTGCTGCTTCCTCACAAGGGAAGGAGGAGGCGCTGATCTCTTCTCCCTGGTGACCAATAATAGGAGTGGCAGAAAGATGTGCCAGGGGAGGTTTAGGTTGGTTATTAGGGAAAGGTTCTTCACCCGAGGGTGCTGGAGCATTGCAACAACTCTCCAGGGAAGCAGTCAGGGTGCCAAGGCTGACAATATTCCAGAAGCACTAGGACAATGCCCTCAGACACACAGTGTGAATGTTGGGGTTGTCCCATGCACAGACAGGAGTTGGATTTGGTGATCCTTTGGGTCCCTTACAACTCAGGACATTCTGTGATTCTATATAAGGAATTCTGTGTAACCCAGGGAAGAATGGCAACATCTTTCCAGTGCACTTCCGGAATGTGTGTGTAAAAGTAGTGCTCTTTGAACAGCCTGGAAAGGCATCTTCTGACCCCCCAAACAGCTATGGGCTTACTTTTGGCACAGGTTTCTTATGCTGCCCTGCTATCTTATCTCATTTTTAACCTTGGAAAACTGGCCTTTGGAAGCAAGAAGTCAAGATCTGCAGTTATTGGAGAGTTCTCCAGGGCCGTCTCTGCTTGAGTTTATTTTTTTTTTTTGTGAAGAGTTACTTCAGCTCATGCTCTGAGAGTAACAGAGCTGAGGCTCCTCCCTTTTCAACTCATTGTCATTCTTCATAATTAAATACTGGTTGCCTAAAGAAGTCATCCCCGTCCCTGGAGATATTCAATACCAGGTTGTATGGGGCTTTGAGCAACCTGATAGTAGGAGGTGTCCCTGCCCATGGCAGGGAGTTGGAACTGGGTGATCTTTAAGGTCCTTTCCAACCCAAACCACTCTATGATTTTAAGGATAGTAACAGTCAGAAGGTGGAAATAGCATGCTGAGACGGTGTTTAAAAAAAACCCCAAAACATAACAAAACCCAATAACAAAACAAAATGCATGCCTACACCCCAAGCAAAAAATATGACTTTTATTCTGCACACACAGGTAAGTAGATTGTGTGTGATTCTCATTTATGATTTTTTTTTCCTCTCACCAGGCATTTACCAGAAAAAGTCAAAGATGGTGTTCAGCTGAAGAATATGAGTGGTCAGTGGTTTTATGAAGCAAAGTCAAAGAGGCACAGAGATAAGATACATGGAGCAGATCTTATTAGAGCTTCCATGCGACGGAAGCCTGCCACTCTTGGTAAGCATTTAGTTTATATTTTATTTTGGAAAGACTGACTCTTACTTAGCTAACCTCAGAATTGGTATCTACAAGCAGAAAATGATGCAAAAGAGAGATTTCCTGTGTAGCTTACAGTGTAAGCTCTTTCTTAGTGTTGTATATTAAAGAGAGAATTATGTGCGATGATTGTTAACAAGAGGGACTGCTTGTATTTGTGTGAAGGACTGAAAACCCTCTGCACTCCTGGACTGCATTCTTATTTCCATTTTTGATGCCCTGTGAGGCCTGGAATGTGCAAAAACTCAGAGCTTGGGGAAATTGTTCTTTAGTATGGATTTTTGAAGATTTTGAGTGCTCAGTTTGAGACCTCTGAGGCTTAATTTATTTTCTTTATTTTTAAGGAGACCAAAGGTATTTCAAGTCTATTTGAAATAGTAGGCACCATGAGCTAGAGCTTGTTGTTGTAACTGCTGAAATACATGTGCTGGGAGCTCTAGCAGCTGGAACTTGCATCCAGCTTGTCCCTGGGAGAGTAAGTGAACAGTCGATCTATATTCACGAAAACATTTATAATATACAGGATTTTATAGACTTCTATTGGAAGTCTTTTGGCACCTGCCCTTCTAACCTGAAGAGTCCTGGTCTATTTTGTCATTCTTTGTACAAAAAGTGGGATTTTTTCTTAGAGAAATTGAGCCCTGTCCCCTCTTAACCTCCTGTTGTTCTACTAAATACCTTTAACTTGGAAGGGCAAGACTGTTGTTATCTCACCAGATTGTACTGATATTTGTATTTTTATTTTTTCAAGTACTATTAAGAGATTTTGCTATGTGCTGGTGGAGCAAGTTACTTCTCTCAATGCTATGGATGAACCACAGCTTGCTACTTTCTATACATTTTGTAAATACAATCTAGCTTTGTTTTCTTGTGTCTAATCTTGCAATAATACACCTTCTCAATTCTTGTATTCCCAGAGATGAATTTGGATAATGACAGTTTAGTCAGTTTGAGGTTACTGTGTAGGGTTTTTTTTGGGTCTTTAATTTAACAAGGAAAGGCCCCAAACAGAAGAGAGTGCAAAAATTCACAGGTGTTGAATGGGTTGTGGTTCTGACTGGTTTTGGACTTGAAGGTTATGAAAATCAGCTGTAAAAGTCTAGCTTAATTTTACAGTAACTTGGAGCTTAAAGGAGAGCACTAAAAGCCACATTATCTTAAAGGAAGGTTAATTACTCCTAATTTTATTACTTGAACAAAGTGGCATACTGGTACATTCAGAACTATGTGCAATTGCCTGGTTTTAATGACTCGTTAGATGTCAAGGTATTTTTGCTTACAGTTATGGATAGCAAAAGTGATAATAAATATCTTGCTTATTTTTGCATACTAAGAAATACTTCTTTTCTAAACTGTTGAAGAATTGTGAAAAGCAGTAGAGGAAGTAATGTAAACCAGTGTTTTGACTCTGAAAGGATTATCAGAATAGAATTCTGCCGTACCCTAAAAAGAAGTGCAAATTTATTTGCATTTGCTGAATAAACGGAGCTTTTTATTTGGTTGTTTTTTCATACTTCCCTCTTACCTTCTTGTGGTAATTCTATCTGTAAAGGATTAGCCACCTGCTTAAATAAGAGTTATGCCCAACACCCAATTTACTGCTGTAGGAAAGGGGTAATTGACTTGGTTAACTGAACTTCTCCATTTAGGATCACTTTAAGGTCTAAAGCAGATGTACCTGGAGTAGTACAATAAATTATTCAGAGCAGTATGGGACATTTCTAGCAGTATTAAAAATATTCTTCAGAAGGCACCAGACGGGCTTCTGTACATAATCCAAGTATAGTGGACTTTTGAAACAGCTGTAGGACTGGATGCAAATACTTGCGTTTGCTTCTTAAGAAATGTATGAATGCATGGGAGACAACAGTATTCTTGTTTCATGTTTTAGCTGAAGTGAGTCAGAACAGATCAAGCAAAGTGAAAAACAGCTGGGTGAGCAATGTTAATAAAGAAGTCTTTGTGCCACCGGAACTACATGGCATTGTGGAACATCAAGAGGAACAGCCACAACTCAAATCTAGTTCAAGGTAAGCTGTCTGAATCACAGTATATATGTATCAGGCCTGGTGAAACTTGTGAGCTCTAAGTTCCATCCGAAATACAGTACTTTCCTTGTATTTCAAAGATCATATAAAATGTTTCCTCAGGATCGCCCAAGGAATCCATGCCTATAAAAGGTTGACAGATCCTAGTGAGGCGTTGTTAATTGTTCTGCAATCAAATGCAGAGCAATCTTTCCCTCCAAGGAAGAAGTTGCCAGTGACGTCCACGCGTTCTCATGTCACAATTCAGTCTGGCTCCTGGAATTGAAACCAGGATTCTCTTGTTAGAACGGCTGGTTATGATCAGTCTTTTGCAGTTACTGTTATGGGGACAATAACCTCTGCATTCAGTCACTCAATGAGACCAGACTGTTGGTTCAACCTGAATTTTAAACTTGGACCATGCAAAGAACCAGAGATTGGGAAACTGCTCTCTTCCAGAGTTTTGTGTGTCTGTTTCAGACATCTGAGATGCTTTTTTTTTTTTTAAAGACCAAATGTATTTGAGTTGGAAAGAACCAGAATTTTTGGATACTTGTGGAAAACAGATCTGATTCTACCAGGAAAAGTAAATGTCTTTCTTGAAGAGGAGAGAGGCTTCCATTCAGAGTAGGGCAAGACAATCAGCTTGGGTATACTTGAATGGCTGTAGTAGTTGTGGTAAAGCTGGATAGTTGTGGTAAAGCTGAAATAGTTTCTGGACTACAGAGGATTTTGTATTAAGTCACTCTGGGATGTTTACAGACTCGAGACAAATATCTCTGTTAGGTTTTTGGTTTTTTTTTTTTTTTTGCAACTTCCTGAATTTATTTCTGAGAGAGAAATGTCTTCTCATTAAAACATGTACATGTAGTAGTTAATTGGCTGAGTGAAGAGCTTTAAAAAGAACCTGCATTTGAAGAGGAAAATACTGGTCTGCTAGCTAGGGTGATAAATAGCCAGATTCCTAAGGATTGTCGAGGAAACAAGAACCAGGGTGTGACACGGTTATTGTTTGTGCTTTCAGTGAACAGAGTGAGGTAAGAGCCAAGGTTACTTAGGTTGACTGCTTTACTTCTGATTGTGTCTACTGATCAGCTCTGTAATGTTTCATTTTCTTGGCTGTCTTCTAAGTCCTTCTCTGTCTATCACCTGTGTTTTCTTTGCAGCACGGCTTGTCTCCTACTATGCATTTGTAAAATATCTAGTAGCAGTTTCATCTTAAAATTTCATGGTCTGCAAACTGGGCACGCACGCTCATGCTGAATGGCACCAAAGGTTGGTGTATGTCTTAACTCTGGATTGCATTAATGGTCTTCATTATCCTTTACTTATCGTTGTCAGTGAACTCAGAGGGGTATCTTTCTTACATCTGAAAATGTATTGTAAAAGGTCAGATAAACTGCTTTGTTACAGACTTTCCAAAAAATGAAGTTGCATAGTGAGGATGGTAAAGGTTTCTTATCACAAGGAAGAGCTTAGATCCCCTGCAAGCTGGCTGATAATACTGACAGAGTTAGTTGTTACTGAATGTATTCTTCTTTTAGTTGGCTCTTGCCTTCTGGAGATTGTTACAGAGTTATTTCTTCATGGACAGCACAAGACATGCTGCTATTTTAATATATCACTTGCACATCAGGAAAAGAAGGTGATAAGTTAAAAGAAGTGCAGCCTTGTAATGTTATTCTTACCATAACAACTACACAAACTGTGTGATTGGAGTAATACATTTCATAAACTGCCAGAGCAACCTCTTCAAAAATATATAACGTAATGAAGTTTAAGAACATGTGGAAAATGTATTTGGAATATGGCCAACTTGATTATGATCTTTAACCTGAGGTGATTTGATGATTTATTTCAGGCCACACCCATGTGAAGCTTGATAATTATTGCCCAGGACCCTCTGCTACCCTTTGCTTCAAAATGTACCAGAAGTTAATCAGTCTGTGTGCCTCTTGTGTGCACTTATACTTTGGCCAATAGTTCAAGACCTTCCTGCTGCAGCAAACTTACACAGTCCAGGATTTATGAGACAGTAGGAAGGGATCTATAATATGTGGGCTGGACACTTCCTTGTCTTTACTTTGCATAAATACCTGCTTAGATGTCTCAAATTACTGGCTTCTAAAATGTAAAAAGCTGAAGCAAGCAAATGTGGCAAGACTACGTGCAATTCATTGCTTGTGATTTCAGGGTAGGCTTATTTCATTCTGACTGAGACTGGCCTGCACAACATTGCATGTGGAAAATTGCAGCAGGCATCTCATGTTTCTAAAATACTCCATTCTGTTCTCTTGAGACTGGACTTTGAGAGAAATTGGTTTGACATGGCTGAAGGCCTGTCTCCAATGGCAGCACTGGTGAGGAACGGAGGGAATACGCAATGCTGGGAAAGCCATAACCCAATTAGCTGAGGTGTGAAGAGAAGACCTAGATGCTACAAATGCTTAATTTGGTTGTTAGGATAGCAGAGCCACAAGGGATTAATTTCTGTTGACTGTTCCTCTTGCAGCACAACAGTTTCAACATGGCTAGAACTGAGGATGAAATGGTATCGTTCTAGAGCTTGGGACTTCATAAAATGAGTTGACAGCTTCCAGTGTCCAAATGCTACATGTTGTTCAGGCACTTGTAATGTTTTGAAGTGCTGCTTTAAGGGTAGGTTTGTGGGAGCTTTGGGTTTATGGTTTGGGAATTTCCCTCCTCCCCTTCTAACTCTGAGTGGGCTTCAGGACAGCACTGGCTTGAAGGCTTTGCTTAAATGGAGCAGCTGCTAACCTGAGGATCGGGACCAGTAGATATGTGATAATAAATTAGCCAGACTTTTTTTTTTTTCTGGATCTTGTTCTTAAACCAAAGCAATTCTTACAGAACGGGAAGAAAGCTCAGTTCTCATAGATCTGTGTTTGTAAACTGCTGAGGATCAAACCCAGCCCTGGTGCCAGTTCAACTGCTGTTGAGTCAGGGTGCTGCTGTATTAGGTAAACAAAAATCAGCCCACAACTGTTTTCTTAAAATTAGCATAGTGCCCTTCATCCCCACACCCCAAATGTCTACATTCAGTAATGAAGCTATGAACAATTTTTTTTCTTGGGTGTTATATCACTGTGATACTTCCCTTGCATACCATTGCCTTTATAGGTCAGGTATGTGAGTGCCTTTGCAGGTGTGGCCTTGCTTTGTTGTAGGGTGACTCAAACTATCAATATTACCTCTGTTCAGTGATACCATCTGTCTATATGCTGAATCTCAAAAGAGGGCAATATTAAAGAGATTTTATAATTCAAATTAAGATTTGTAGGTTTTCTTCCCTAGGATACAAATATTCTTAGCCTACATTGAACAGTTACAAATGTGAGTCCTAGAGCTCTGCAAGGTGAAAATTTGCCAAAAAGCCCCAATTCTTAAAATCCATTAGAATTTCCTGGAGTAATAGGGTGCTAGGATACCTAGATAAGGACACTTTTATGGAGTACCATTAAATTACACCAGCTTTACTCACACCATGTTCTCTGACCTTCAGGATGAGCCCAGGAGAACTTATTTTTTTGGAATGGGAGGTCACTTCTGAGTAGACTATATTGACAATCCCTGCAAATCTATAGCTCCTCTCTCCAGCTTTGCTCTTGCCTTTCCCATTTTTGCTCCCAGGTTGCTGTCCAGCCTATGTGGAGTTTAGGCCTTCCTTGTGGTTCTCAGCACTGTGTTTTGCTGGATTGCAGGGCAGGAATTGTGTTTAATCTGGGTTGATTTATCAATTTGGTTTCATACACAGGTTAGCCTTGTGAATGCAGCACATCTGGGAACTATTTGTTCTGTTTTCCCATCTGTATGGGTTGAGGGTAAATCATATTTTCAGATTCTTTGTTGTGAAACTTAGTTATAGGATCCTACATGTGTTTTTTTCTTCTTTGCCTTATGTTTTCTTTAGAGCAGGGTTTTCAGTATCTAACGGCAGATTAACTTTCATTATTCTGTGGTAAGTCTGAAGTAGCACTCCATTAAAATATTGCAGGATTGTGTGTGAGTTCAATGAGACCTAAAAAAATTACCTCCCCACCTGTAAAAACTGCAATCTGAAGAATGTCTTATCAGTTTCTTGCAGCCCAGGGTATATAGCATCATTTTCCTTGTTTAAAATGAGGGAAGGGTTGAAGCATTCATGACTTAGACCTTAAATAAAATCATGTTTGTCCTGTTGGGTGGTAGATGGTTAGATGAGACACGAAGTGCAGGAGAACACAGGTGCTCATAAAAACAAAAACACAAGCCTAAGTGCTTATAAAAGCAAGAACATAAACTCCAGTTCAGCAGAATGAAGATTCTTTTAAATAGATGAGTTTTTTTTAGAGTTTTTTAAGAAAGTATTAGAAAGAAGGTCAAAAGCTTTAATGTGGAATGATTTTTAAAAAGAAATTTAAGGTTGCAATACGAGCTCTTTGAGAATTAGAAAATACTTTTTTACTTAGTAGGATCAGAGAAGAATAAAAAAACAATAATAATGTTATACCTGGTTTGTGTTTATAAGAGGCTGCTGCAGTTAGTGTTGAAATGTAAGAACAGTTTATTTTTTCACCCATGAGAGAGTTTCCATTACCAGATCAGCACATATCTTAAGTTTGTAGCACTGTGCATGATGATATATTTCCTAAAGGTAGTGTTGAATCAAAAGAGAAAGGAAGAGGTATAGAAATCTATAGCTCAGCTTACAAGTGGTATTTTTTATCTAACCTTTGGTTTAGGCTGTTCATTAACTGTGTCATCTTCTCTGTAATAAAGTTTTTCCATTTATAAAATGCAAGTGATGTCACTTCTCAGACCGACTTAGCAGGCCAGAGGCCAATAGCCTTTCCAGGGTGGCTGCCAGACTGTTTTTCTGCGCTTTGAGGTTAACTCTACCGAAATATGGAGAAGATGGGAAGGTTCTCTCCTCAGCAGGGCAGACTTTTTTTCCTCGTTACAGAGATCTTTGAGGAGGTAACTCCTGCTTGAACCTAGAACTTGATGAGAGCTATTTTCTTGTGGTGAGGTACCACATCTGCCCTCAAAAGCGTTATCTCTTAGCTCTGCTACTTGCCAATCAATATCTGAAAGTCTTTTCACCCATGCTAAACATTGTTGTCCAAAGAAATATTCAGTATTGGAATCTCCTTGTACAGCTGCATTGGAAAAAAATCTGTGGGAGTTGCTTTCCTTCTTGACCTCAGGTTGTATTTCGTGACTGGAGAATATTCATTTTTCCTGTCTTATATTGTTTGCCCTATCCCTGAAATCATAAGCGTGAAAGTTGATTCATGACAACATTTTCTATATAAAAATAAGATACTGAATGTGGTTGTTAAATGTGGATTTAAATGCAGTCTTCATGTAACTCTCTTCTTCAAAAAACAAATGCTTTTCCATATCTGAGGTGTTTAGATAAACTCAAATTATAAAAATTATAGAATCATAGAATCGCTTGGTTGTAAAAGACCTTTGAGATCAAGTCCAACTGTACCTGTCCACCGTGAAACCATATACCTGAGAAACTCGCATACCCGTCTGTTAAACACCTCCAGGGATGGTGACTCAGCCGCTTCCCTGGGCAGCTGTGTCAGTGCCTGACAACCCTTTCGATGAAGAAATTTTTCCTAATGTCTGATTGTTTCAGAAAAAGTGCCTTGCATCATTCTGCAAATAGATGAAATATTTGTGGATATAATATAGGAGCTGTCTCTTCTGGCTGTTTTTGTCTGGGCTACACTTAGTCAGGATCAAAAGTAATAACTTCACTTACGCTATCAAACCACATACTTAATAAATCTAATTCAAATAACAGCTTCTACAGATGTACCTCTGAGGGCATGTGTTGTTGTCTGTCACATCTTTGCTATAGCGGTGATGGGGTTCCTTTGACTTTTCTAACTTGGACACTTTGCAAAATTCTATTTTTTTAATCAGATTTTGGCACTTCCCTCCCACTTTGATTTCAGTCCTAGAAGTATAAATGTAGGACAAGGATGGAGACGGCATCACTGTTATTGTTTGGAGAGTGGCTATATTTACATAAAGCTTGCTCAAAAATCTAAAAGATATCAAAAATACGGTTTCTGTCATGCCAAGTAGAAAATATATTGGATTCATTAACAAGCTAGGAAACGGCAGCAAGGATATTCCCGTGCTATTGAAACAGAGGTTTTTCACTGAATCTGATGAGAACAGGCTACATAGAAAATTTTAGGTGCTGAGAGGCTATATTTGAGTATGTAAACAGATATCTGGTTTGCTTTTTGAAAAAGACCTTAAGTAATGTTCTCTTTACTGAAGTTGCTCTATGCTTTTTCTTCGCAGTTCTAAACCAATAAGCTCTATGTTAGACAAACCAGAGGAAAGATTTATGAAGGCAGCAGTCTCGCCAAGAAAGGTATGATTGGTATTGAATATAGCAGAAGTTACCTTTTACATTTTGTGTGATTCTTTGCTTCAGTGGTAAAGATAATTAAAGGTTTGAGGAAGAAAGATAATAAGTTGGAAAAAATGACCATTTTGTATTTTGGAGAGAGAGAAGGGAAACCACTAAAATCTCAGTGCTAAAGTGGCTATAATGGCTATAATTAGTGGTTGTCTGTGCTTGACATTGTTTCCAATCTCCTCCAGCCACTGAGAGTTGTCCTGTTGTGTTCCAGTACTCTAAAGTCACAGAAGTAGAGATAAAATTGTTTAACTTAAAGACACTTGAAAATCCCAAACTGTTTCAAAAGTGGTGGCTTATCTCTGCTGTTGGTGACTTCAGAAATAACAGGGTGAGGCTATCGCTAGTGCTTTCAATAGTTATTTGGTTCATATTGTGTAGTCTTTTGTTCCATGTCCAATTTAAGAGACACGCTTTCAGATCCTTTGCTGACAGGGTAGTGAGGCAGAGAGAATCACTGCACTTTCATTTATTTTATTGGAACCGCACCAATACAAGAGTTTGACTGCAGTTATAATGTTCATTCCTTTTTTTAGCAAAGGAGAAATCCATTTAATTCCACTGCATCGGGTGATAACTTGGCTAGTGGGGAATCAGAAAACAGACCAGCCATTCTACCTCAGCTATCAAATAAGGGTAAATATACGTCTTTAGCATATGACACTGAATTTCTTGGTGGCTTATATGGAAATTTATTTTTGTTTTCCTTGCTTCTTTTTGTAAGATATCAGAAACTTTTTATCTTAACTACTTGGAGTCATCAACTAATTTCAAACCCCATGTAAAACGTGAATGTGCTAAGGAAATGGCTGTTTATGTGAATACATGGGGTTTGCTTCCTTTCTTTTACTCGGAGTTCTAGTCAGCATTAAACACTCCATCTGAGAGGACTGTTTGTCCTAATTTGCTGTTAAAAGAACTGAGAAATTTTCTTGAATTTCGCATAGCTGTATTTATGACCTTCCTGTCATTGCTGCTATCGGTTCAACAGAGCAAGGCTAAGTCCCTTCGAGTTTTTGTTTCCTTTGTTTTCTCAGTCAATTTATTTTTTAATAGTCAAGCAAACAGATGAGTGATGGTATATCACAATACAGGCATTAGCAGTAATAATTTACAGACTTGTACGTGGAAATTATTCTCCTGTCTCTGTTAAGAAGCTTCCTAACAGGAAAAAGGAAGATTTGCACACTAGGAATAAAAAAATTTCATCACCCTACTGGGAGATCGCTTCTGAATTTTACCTTCCATATAAGTGGAAATGGCCTGTTTCCATTTCTATATGTCACTGTTTATGTTTTGAACCCAAAGACGTGTCTGCATATTCAAAAGCTGCCTGTCCCTGTGAAGTTTTTCCCTTGCAGGAATAACGCTGATCAAAAATTTGGTGTGCTCTGTATCCTTGGAATCATCAAATAATTAAGATTTCTAGGATACGAAATAACTGCAAAATTTTTGTCTGTTAAGACTTCACATTACATACAAATGGAATCAACACTTATGTTGAATTTACTACTGTGTTTTACTGCAGATGGTTTTAATAAACCAATATAATCACTGCATTCTAGATATATACCGTGCCATACCGCTCTATTTGTGGAGATGAATGTCAAGTAAACTCATGATTTCTTCTCTATGTACTTCTTACAGAAATGTTGTCACTCTCGGAAGAGAGCCAACCTAAACCAAACTTAGAAAATGATGAAATGGAGAAAACAGAGAAACCTAAGAAGCCTTCTGTAGAACCTACTAATGAATCACAGAAAGGACAAGTTAAGCATCCTGTCCCAAAAGCCAGAAAATTAATTCACAAACCAACAGATGCTGTGTCACAAAGAGAAGACTATGTTCCAAAACCAGCCAAACGGACCGAGAGGGTTAATGGCACTGGGACACCGCCCAGGGGCATTCTGAAGCACAGTTCAAGTTCAAGTTCCACTGACTCAGAAGTTCGTGTTAGTCATGTATCAGATATTCAAAAAAAGAATGTTCTTCCTACTGTAACTATTTTTGAAGGACAGGCTGAGAAGAAATCTCTTAGGGAAGAAGTGGAAGACTCCACACACAAAGTGGAACACTCCACACAAATTTCACTAGAAAAACTAAAACAAGTGAGGTTCTTATCTAACACAGGTAAAGGAGAGCCTCTGCAAAGCCTACAGCTACACAATGGCAGAGAAAGAGGAGAGTTTGATTTGTTAGAATCTGACGAAATAAAGAGTAATGGAAATGATGCTATTAGATCAGATTCATTTAGAAGTAAGCAAATTTCTGTGGTAAAGCCCTCATCGGCTTTGCAAGTAAAAACAATAGATGGCTTACAAAATGATACATTGCCACCTGGTCCTTGTGACACTAATAAGTCAGTCTTCCTGGTTAATGAGACATTGCGGTCAAAGACAGTTACTCCTAAGAAACTTGAAACTCCACAGAAGACCTCCAGTAATATCGTGCCAGGTAGCAATGATGAACTGACTGTTGATGAGATGTGTGAAAATAAAACCAACCAGTACTTGAGCCATGAATCAAAGTCACACAAAAAGCTTACTGGTAAGAGACTAAAAGGAGTGAAGAACAGAATGCAATAGACCATAGCACATGTTCACTTATGTTTATCACTTGTATTTAAGAATTAACAGCTAGAGAACAGAAATAGTGGGAATGTGCTGCATACTGCAGAATTAAATTCAGAGTCACTTTTTTGTATTTTAATGCTCTAATGTAGTCAATATTTTTAGATTATGTTTTATTTTTAGGAATTAAGGATCAGATCAGAGCCTGGATAGGCACCTTTATTGTGGGTGACGAAGATGAAGTGATGGCATTTGGATAAAATTCTTGTCATAAGGCTTGGTAGATCTCACCACATGGAAACTGATGAATTTTTGGTGTGCTGCTGTCGACTGTTCTTAGTAGTAATCCAGTTTTGACTTGGGGATTTGCTCATGGGATTAAACAGAAATATGCTAGGTTGTCATCCCATTCCACGCTGCGCCCCCCACCCCACTCGGCCCCTTTCAATGTAGCCAATTCCTTTAGAATGGGGATAAGCAATCTTATCTGCTTGTACCCTCAAAAGTAATACAATTAATATTCCAGTAGGATATCTTGGTGCTGGAATTTATTTTTCATTCTTGCCTGCAGTATGGTTTGTCCCAAAAAGTCAAGGACGGAAAACTCTTCTCTCCCAACAGCTTACAAAAAAATCTGAGAGATTTTTCAAGATAGAGCCAACATTTATGGTCATGTGTCTAATACCTAACTCTAAATGTGTTTGTGTTTTAGATGAACTTCAGCTTTCTGTTAAGACAGAAGCCCATGAGGTGTCAAAATCTAGTTCTACGAGTCTTCAACAAGGTAAGCCCAATCTTGTTGAGGAGCGAGATGCTAAAACCACTTTCAAGCCTGACAAACATGCTAACAAACTCGTGAAAGTGGCTGATGAATCTCTATCAAAAGTTTTAGATTGGCTTAAAAGAAGTTCTGGTACTGAAGATAGGAAACATGTATCAGCTAGATCCCAAGACAGGGAACCTAGAGAGGAAGTGGGCTTCTCAACCAGAACAGCAGCTCTTCCTACAGAACACAGTGGGCCTAGTGTGGATGGGAAAACACAAGTTGCAGAAGAGTTACCATTTAGAAAGATTAAACAACAGAACGCTATTTCACCTACATCATTTATTTCAGAAAATATACATCTGATAAAAGAGAGGATGAAACCTAAGAAAGAGGAAGAGAACGAGGAGCAAAATGACAAATCACTAACTGAATTTGACTGTACAAGAGTCAAAGACCATGGTCAAGAAATCAAGCAACAAAATAAAAAGTCAAATCTCTTGGAACATGAGGAACGGAAGTTACCAGCTCAGAAATGTGAATCAGAGAAGGCAATGCAAGAAAAAAGAAGAATAAGGGAGATCAGAGAATTCTGGGAAAGAAATAAAACCATCCCCAGTCATGAAGAGAAAGAAGTTAATATCAATACTGATGCAGCAGGTGGTAGTGCACTGAAAGGTCTCAGAGAAAGTGACAAAATAAAACCAACTGCAGAATACCTGTCTAACAGATTGGATGATCAAAGCAAGAACATGTTCAGACGTGATGAATTAAGTTGTGCAAGCCAAGCTTCAATAAATGAACATCAAAACACTTTTGAGTTTGGACCAGGCCATGTAACTGAACAACCAGAAAGAAGACTTGCATCTGATGAAGATAATGAATATAGAGAATTGCCAAAAGCCAGTAACTTGCAGCCAAGTGTTGGTGCAACTTCATCTTCCCCAGAGAGTAAAGACAAAGATGAGAAGGAAGCACTTAAAGGAAAAGTTGCTGCTTGTTCCCAACAGAAGCTTAGCTTCCAGATTTTGTCGTTAAAAGAAAAAATGAATGAAAAGTCCAAGACCCAAATTTCCAGTCCTTCACAGTTCCAGAGTCTGAGAAACTTCTGGGATGCCAGAGTTAAATTACAGAGTAGCATTGATAGGGGAGATGCTTCTTTGCCAAGTAACACTAGTTTGATAACCTATGAAAGAAAATTAGAGGAAGTTGAGGGCAGAGATAATGTGAGCAAGCAAGAGTTAATTCAACAACAAACCCAAACATGGGAGAGAGAAAAAACCCAGAAAGTAGATTCTGTGGTATATGAACTGCCTGTAGGATCTTCTACCCTGAATGGTACGACACACATGAAAAATACGGACTCGGTCCAGCTGGACAGAAAACTGGTTATTTCAAAGCCCCAGGAAAAGATGGGTCTTCCTGAGCAAGCAATTAAAGAATGTATAGAAAAAAGTACCATTTCACCAAAAGAAACTCCTGTTTCCTTGCAGTTGCTCCAGTCATCTGGTGATAAAGATGCTTTAAAGGAGACAGCAGTAGATGATTTGTTATGTTTACCTATAGGAAAAGTGGAGAACAAGACTACTCCATTAGATATCAGCCTTCCCAAAGAAGAAGTTGCAGAGACTGTGGATAAAGTGATTCTACCTAAGGCTGAGCCTGATGTGTTTAAATTAGGCCTAAAGAAGTTAGAAAAGGAAGCCTCTGAGATCTCATCTAACTTGAAACTAGGAGAAAACATCTTGAAAGGGACAACTTTTCACTCAAATCAGTGCAAGGTCTCTGAAAGAACAGTGGAACATAGTCATGATGTTTCTCACGCTTATCAAAAAGAAGAAATAAGCAAAAACATAGGAAAAGTGAATGCGCTGTCAACAGATGAGCATGAAAATGTAAAAAGCCTCAGGAAACTGTTTAGGGAATTCGAACCTTTCCATCTACAACATCACACAGCAGATAAGAATGATATTTTGGGGGGTTCTCAGAGGCGTCAAAGTGATTTGCAGAACAAGCTCAGAGAGACCTTTGCATTTCAACCTTCTGAATATAGAAAGATGGGAATAAAAACGTTGGATGACATAAATAGTATATCACAAATTAATCGCAGTGTAGAATCAACATTCCAAGAAGATGCTGATCAACCTGAAGAGGTCTGTGAGACCACAGAAAAATCTGTTGCCTCATCTAAGTTCAGCAGGTTTACTTCTGTTTTAGAGAAGCTACTGAAGGAGGCCTGTGAAACACCGCTGAAGGAGGCCTGTGAAACACCTCCTCCTAAACCAAAGCGTGTTGATGGCACAGTCCAGAGAACTCCAGAGATGGAAGTTAAAAGCACGACTTACAAGCATGATGGAGAGTTGCCAGTGGAAATTAGAGAGACTGTAGAGAAGTCCTTTGGTCCATCCAAGGTCAGCGGCTTGACTTCTGCTTTAGAGAAGCTGCTGAAGGAGGCCTCTGAAACACCGCCTGCTAATCCAAAGTGTGCTGACGGCACAGCCCAGAAAACTGTGGACCTGCAAGTTAAAAGCATGACTTATAATCATGATGGGGAATTGCCCCAGGAAATTGGAGAGCCCATAGAAAAGTCCTTTGCCCCATCCAAGGTCAGCAGCTTGACTTCTGCTTTAGAGAAGCTGCTGAAGGAGGCCTCTGAAACACCACCTGCTAAACCAAAGTGTGCTGACAGCACAGCCCAGAAAACTGTGGAGTTGGAAGTTGAAAGCATGACCTGTGAGAGTGATGGAGATTTACCAGAGAAAATTGGAGAGCCCATAGAAAAGTCCGTTGCCTCATCCAAGGTCAGTGGCTTAACTTCTGCTTTAGAGAGGCTACTGAAGGAGGCCTCTGAATCACCACCTACTGAACCAAAGTGTGCCGATGACACAGTCCAGAGAACTGTGGACATGCACTTTAAAAGCAAAAATTATGATCATAATGGGGAATTGCCACAGGAAATCGGAGAGACTGTGGAAAGGTCCTTTGCCCCATCCAGGGTCTGCGGCTTGGCTTCTGCTTTAGCGAAGCTGCTGAAGGAGGCCTCTGAAATGCCACCTCCCAAAACAAAGCATTCTTACAATACAGATCAGAGAATTGCAGAGATGGATATTGAAAGCATGACCTATGAGCCTGATGGAGAGTTGCCAGAGGCAATCAGAGAGACCATAGAAAAATCCTTTGCTCCATGCAAGGTTAGCAACCTGAATTCTGCTTTAGAGAAGCTGCTGAAGGAGGCCTCCGAAACACCTCCTGCTAAACCAAAGCGTGCTGACGATACAGTCCAGAGAACTTTGGACATGCAAGTTAAAAGCACAAACTGTAATCATAATGGGGAATTGCCACAGGAAATCGGAGAGACTGTAGAAAAATCCTTTGCTCCATCCAAGGTCAGCAGCTTGGCTTCTGCTTTAGAGAAGCTGCTGGAGGAGTTCTCTGAATTGCCGCCCGCTAAACCAAAGCGTACTGATGGCACAGTCCAGAGTACTGTGGAGATGGACGTTGAAAGCATGACCTGTGAGCGTGCTGGGGAGTTGCCAGAGGCAATCAGTGAGACTATAGAAAAGTCCGTTGCCCCATCCAAGGTCAGCAGCTTGGCTTCTGCTTTAGAAAAGCTACTGAAGGAGGCCTCTGAATTGCCGCCTGCTGAACCAAAGCGTGCTGACGGCACAGTCCGGAGAACTGCGGACATGCAAGTTAAAAGCACAACCTATGATTATAATGGGGAATTGCCACAGGAAGTCAGAGAGACCATAGACAAGTCCTTTGCCCCATCCAAGGTCAGCGACTTGGCTTCTGCTTTAGCAAAGCTGATGGAGGAGGCCTCCGAAATGCCAACTCCTAAACCAAAGCATACTGACAGTATAGTCCAGAGAACTGTGGAGATAGAAGTAGAAAGCACAACCTATGATCATGATGGGGAATTGCCACGGGAAATCGGAGAGACCATAGAAAGGGCTGCGTTGTCCAAGTATGAATGCGGAGTGTTGGACGTTAATTTGCAGAGGTTACCAGATGAGGTTTCTGAAACGCCAGCTTCAGTGCTGAAAAATATGGATAAGAAAACGCAATGTAAAATACAGGCTGGTCAAAGTGTGCATTCTCCACATCAACAAGAGAGAGACCATTCTCAAGAAATAGAAGAAACAATAGAAGAGACTTCTATTTCAAATACTGCAAAATTCAATGCATTTAGTAGGTCTTTAGAAAAACTTTTGCAAGAAGCATCTGAAGTTTCATCTCCAGTACCCAAAGAGTTACACAAGCAAGAAAAGTTTGGGGATCATATATTTCCAACACAAAAAGCAAGTCTATTTCTGACAATGTCACAGCCATATAATGCTTTAAGAAGCTGTCATACACAGTTGAAAATAGTCATCAAAGGGGAGCCTCCCGAACAAAATATCAAAACTTCAATAAATGATCTTGCAGTAAGTGAAATTGAAGCTTCCAATCTTCCTGAAAGGAATCAAGCTATTAACAGAATAGAAGAGAGAAACATGGTTCCAGTTGATCTCTCTCCCTTGAAAGGAGAGACAAATACGTTTGCAATCAAGCCATTTGAGATAAAGGAAGAAGGAAGGGGAGATGAGAGTACATCCTTGGATGATTCTGTGAATAATTCAGAATTTAAAGCGCTGCTGGAATTCAGAAGAGCAAGCACACCACTTAAAGATGAGAGCAACTCCTTCCAGTCAGCAGGAGCTCAATTCTGCCTAGCATCTCCGCCTGAGGATAGTGATGAAGAGGAAGGGAATGGCTCAAATTTGGGCTTCAAGTTTTCAGATGAAAACTCTGATTCCCACTCTGGAACCAGAAGTTCAATTCGTGAGCGGTTTGATTTCTAAAATTGGTGGTGCTGGGTTGTTAAAGATGGCTACAATTTTGGTTTTGGTAGTCAACTTGAAATACGTTAACTAGAAGTCTGTGTAATACTGAACTTGAATGCTTTGGATATTTGTTTGGGAAGAACTAATTAAGTCCTTTAATTAGAAACTGATAAACACGTACTACATTTGGGTGAGCCTTTTTGGTAGGGGGAGTTTAGCAGCATGAATCGATCACATCAGTCAATTCACCCATTTCTTCCTCCCATGTGATTTCACCTTCAAATTAATGACATTGTAACTCTCAAAACTTCGTATTTCTTTTAAATATCCTGGATTAAAAGAGGAAAAAACCCATCAGTGGCTGACTGATTTCATTCTTTAGTTTGACCAGTTAGTCTTCCAAGGTAAATACTTACCAGTGGGATGGCTGGATAGAAAGGCAATACCAGTACTCTCTGCTGTTTATTTTAGTGTTGCTGCCTGTTGCAGTAGGAAGTGGTCATGTAAATAAAGTGGTCTCTTTACCAGGATTGTCCTTATTTGGTTGAATGGCAGCTCCAGTCAATGTATAGTGTGTGATGGTCATCAAAGAGCTTAAGGCAGAAGAGATAATTTAACCTGTTTAATTTGCTTCTGAGAGACTGTGGATTTTTGATTCACCTGGAGAATCTGAGAAATATGTGAAGTTTTCGGCACTTACTAACTTATTCTTGAGCCTATTTTGAAATCAAGATTCCAATGGAAGCCAGTGAAAACTCAAGAAAATGAGGAAAAATAAAATATGATTTAATTTATGCATAATTATAGTGTTGCTGTCTGTAAGGCCTGGTTGGCTGGCTGATGGGAAGAACGCGGGGTGGGGAAGAAAGTGAGGAAAAGAGGAGAGAGGGCCTTGAAAGTTTCTGAAGGAGCTAGATGTGTCTTGATTCTGCCCTTGGACATCACTGTATAATTTCAGGGATCTAAAACTCTCTACAGCTGGCCTTTTTTTTGTGGTTGTCACTCAGGTATTGAAACAAAGTGACTTTTACTGGGGAAGAGAAAATTATAAGGGACAAATTTACACAGAAGGAAAAAACTAAAGGTATTACTTTCATGCCAATTAATAAAACAAGATGCTTACAAACTGGCTGAGGTCTGAGTTTATCCTAAAGTTGTTCTTAGACAATTAAGACAAGTAATGCTTGCCCTAGACCCTCTTATTAGTCAGTACAGACAGTGATACCAACACAGAGGAAATCAACAAACCTGCCTCTACCTACTGACAGCTGAGAAATTTCAGAGAGAGCAAATGGATGCTAAAATGAGACATATGTTTTGTTTATTTTGTATTTGTTTTGTATTTTCATTGACTGCTCACTGCTTTTGCTAAAAGCCAAAACAGATTGTTATGAGAAATCAGTGGTTGTTTTTTAGTGACTTGCTTGAAATGGCATGTCTTTGTGTGCAGTGTTCATGTGTTTTGTCTCATAACAGGTTCAGAAGAAGAATTAAACCCAGTTTTGATGGCTTTGAAAAGGAGTGCAGATAGGAAAATGCCTTCCAAAAGTCTAGAGGACATTCCATCAGCCACCTCAAGTGAGCACAAAGCTTGTGTGTGTCTGACCCCCAGTTTGGCTTAAAGATGTTCTTCCATATGGTTTTACTAATTAGTTTTTCATCTTTGCTTCTCAAGAGGCAGTAAGGTTGTGTCCTGTAAAACTGATTTCTTTTCTCATATGGCTTAGTTTTCAAAAATAACATAAAGAACTGAAATAAGACTTGTCTATGAAGCACACATCTTCCAAAAATGCACTGTGTGAATCAGTGATGAACTGTTTCTTGGACAGTTAGGAAAGTTTCAATAGTGAAAGTATACGCAACTGCCCAAATCAGTTACGAGCAACAGCTGCCATGCTCTTCTGCCTGCTTGCTTGGGTCAAGTTAGTAGGCAGTGGAAGTGTGAAAAATTGTCTTACTTGAGTAGCCTTTCACCTATGTAGTCTAGCAGTTAATATATGAAACTCACTCTAGGAGAATACAGTGAGACAAGATTATTCTTTACTTCCATCTGTAGCCTCTCAAAATTATTTTTTTAAATTATTATTCCTGTCTCTCTTCACCCTGCCCATGTTTTTCGTGCTTATCCCATGTCTAACGGGGAAGACAGGAGTGTGGAGGTGTAGATTTTGAAAGATGTTGGCTGCTGTTGGCAAGTTACTCTTCTAATACTACTTATGCTATTGCTTGCTTCTAACTAGTTTCTAGGTTTTAGGTATGTGCTAACATTGTTGCGAGAGCATGCTGAGACAACATGGGACTGCTGCTTCGATGTAGGCTTGAAGTAGTGTGTGAAGCAGAAAGCACCTCTTGAATGTAACCATTCCTATGGCTCTGCGGGTTTTGACCTCATTAATCTGAATTCTGTGACTTCCACTGCCATCTATTTTACCATGCTGAGTATTTCTAACTGTGTGTTACTTTTTCCCTGCACAGATAAAGGAAAGATAAATAATCCAAAAGAAGAATTAGCTCTTAGTGCTGAAGATGGTAAATATCTTTTGTGTCTGCATGGGGTTTTATTGCTTTTTTCAGTGGCCTTTGTTTGCTGGCAAAGGAGTTTTGAAACCAAGAAATGTATTGCGCTTTTAGATGTGAATAATTTCAACATGACTTAAATGCATTTGCAGAGGTTTGTTATAGTGTTTTATTCTTAAGGTATATACTTGCATTATATCTGCAGAAACTCTATGCCACCTACCAGTGTTACTATATCGACCTTTGGTCTTTCAGCCTTTGAAATAGTTACTGAAACAATTGAGAGCTTGGAACATTAGCTTGTGTTAAAGACTTGGCCTAAGTAGACGTTGAATTTGTTTGTACATCTCTTATAATAAAAGATTCAAGATGACTTTTCCTAATGCAAAACATTCTTCAGAATACATCAGTTGAAAATGAACCTTTCATAATTGCTGTCTCAATCCAGCTAAGTAAATTACTCCAAGCAACAGATGAACTGCTAGATCAGCTACTGTTGATATCATCAACACATTAGTGCATTACAGATGCCTTACTGTTAAATTTATCTGTATGCTTTTAGAAATTCCAAATCTGGGCAAAATAAAAGCAAACTTGCTCCAAGTACTTGTGAAGATGAACACAATAGAAAACTATCAAATTACACTGAATATGATGGAATATAACACACGATTCTTTATTTACTGCATTGTGGCACTACAGTTTAAAAGGAAAAGTTGAGCACAGTTGCATTTATTGCCATATTTTAGATACTTTAAAGCATTTCACATGTTAGTGATCTATAGTATAATAGAATGATTGTAGCATATTAGGGTGCATGCAATGTCCAGTGAAATAACAAGACTTCAATACCATACTACGCTTTGCTTTCAAATGGAGGCTTCCAACTGAAAGCATGTTATGTATTCAGTATGCAATGTATAGATTCTTGTCTGAAAAGGAGGGGGGTGGTGGTGAGTTGAATTGTGAAGAGAGAATTTTAGAAAACGTGACAAAACCAGCTAAATTAATAGTTGTGCAGACAGAATAAGTTCTCTTGAACATACTATTAACATTTTTGCTTTACTCAGCTTGAACACTCACATTACCTTTGTAACGTGATCCTGCTCTGCAAAGGCAGACAGCAGTGCAAAACATAGAAACATTTGGAGTCTGGGGAGATCGAAACCTCTCCACATATAAAATATATTTATGCTATTTATAATGTTGCAAAGCTGTTTGTGCTACTGATTGACTGTTGTCCACACTGCACTGAGCAGGTCTGAAACCTGATCAGCGTCAAGGGAGGAATGAAAATGCAGCAGGAAGTGAGTAATAGGATTCTTCTGGAAGACAATGGAGAGACTTCCCCACTGATACTTAAACTAATATGTTAAAAATCCTTTTTTGTAACAACTAATGAGTTACACATCTGGAGTAGCTTCTTGCTCAACGGAGAGACTGCATCTAACTACCTACTGACAATAACTGATAGGCTGAATGCTATATGAGCTTCAACAGCAAAAGCTTTGGAAGAGCTTAACTCACTTTGCCTTTCAGACAATCCCAGCATGTGTGCAGTGTTTCAATTTATGTAATGGATATGTGCCCCTGCAGCTGGCTGTTTTGTGCCAAATAATTCTCTGTCATGCAATAGTCAGTATTGGTGCCTTTCACAATGTGCATCCAGCCCAAAGATATAGAGCTTTAGTGCATTTTTAAATATAAATAAGTGGGATTAGAGCATGGAAAATTCTCAGAATTGTGGGTTTACTGCAAACTGGAGTTTTGCAAGGTTGCTTTGTGCAGCTAATCTTTCTTCAGGGAAGGGACGTGGAAATTCGGTAGAGGTGAACAAAAGCTGAAGAGATGGACTACAAAAAAACCCTGCATCATTAACAATACACATCTTATTAACTAGGAATACTTGAAAATTCTGAATTCAGGTCTAAAAATTGCTTGATTTACACAAACGTCCCTATTGCCTTTAATTTGAGCAAATAAATGAACAGAGGTGGGCTTGTACAGTAACTTCTTGCCAAGAACCTTATGATAACTCTAATGTCAATGACGGCATCGGTAGCGCGTGAGTGCACTTATCCTTGTTCTGGGTAGAAATCCTAGAGGGGAGACTGAATGTGTTTTCTCCATTACATTTGATGAGAGTTTGCTTGTAGTGCTCAGGCTTGTGCATCATGGCAAGCAATGTGAATGTTTCTGCTCCTGCCATGTCAATACAGATGTCAAATGATGACAGCTTGTGATGGCTTCTCTGAGTCCTTGGGGGGGTAGGGAGGAGTCTTGCATCCAAGGTGTCATGCATGTGCATGTATTTCATCTGGAGTTGTTTGTTTCTAACCATGTTCTGTTATGGAATCACATAGTTTTGAGGTACAGACTTATTTTTGAAACCTTTTGAATTGTGGCTCTTCAGTTTCCACAGTGCCTTCGCAGCCTGATAAGCTGTTTTCCCATCCTGAAAAACTTAAAGGACTGAGCAAGTCAGTACCATCATTCCTACAGGAAGAGGCAAGTTCCATCTCTGAAATACTGTACCTAAGGCTTTTGATTGCTGTGATTATGCGATTTTCAAATAATACTTTCCAGGGTCTGCCAATTCAGTTTGCTGTTGGACCATGGCATGGAGTTGAGCTTGTGCTGTAACGATCAGCAGATGATCCCAAACAACCTGTGGCTATTTAACCTTTCAAAAGCTTTAGTCAGTTTTTTTCCCACTATACAGCTCAACATACAGAGCATGTTAAGAAATTGAAGCATAATGAATGCTTGCTGTTATTCCCAAAGGAAATCTCTATCCTTAAACCAGCAGATCTTTTTTATCTTCAGAATAATTAAATTAGTTTTTATTTTCAGACATTGAAAAAGCTTACTCTTGTGAGTTTTGAATGAAACAATCTGACAAATGCTATATGTAATCAATCTGGTAACAGCAAAAGGGGTTTGGAGGTGTTTTATTTTTATATTCTAAGAAATTTTCAGCACCCAAATGTGTTTATTTTTCCCCTCAAATTTATCTTTAAAATTATGATTTGTCTCAATGGTGTCATGAGTTATCAAGTTCACAGAATATATATCTGTAACAACAGTATGTATGTATAGGAGTACTATGTACTGGGTCTACCTCAGAGTTTATCAGCACTGAAGTATCATCTGACCAATATGAAGCATGAAACTAATGAAAAGAACATAAATCTGGTAGAAATAACTAGTTAGACATAACCATGGTAAACACCATTAGTCCTTGTGATATTAGTACTCATTTCTATGTGCTAATTCAGTTCTGGAATTTAAAAATAATGGATTCTGATAATATGCTTTCTAATTAAAGACAAAATACAAAGAAATCTATTTCTTAGAGTACCAGTGTCTTTTCCCTCTTCTTAAAAAAACAGCCTAAAAAAATAAGGGTTCTCAACTTGTGAATAGTAACAATATTCTTATTTAACATTTAGAATTAAGAAAAAAGCCCATCTGTGTAGTGCATTCTGGAGGCATACAGACACCCCAGTGCTTAATAATTCCTCGTCTCTGAACTTCCAGGCGTGCCATGAACTTCCACAAAAAGAGCTTTGACTGTTTGTATCCAGAGAGCAGGCTTTGCTGAGTAAGATAAGGACAGGGTTGAAAGTAAGCAGACATGGGTTCAGTCCTGTACCTCTTCTGCTGACCTGCTGTGTGAGCAGCAGCTAAAATGGTCTTGGACAAACTGTATATCCCTCCACTATAAGAGGGCTAAGGATTTTCCGGTCTTTCAAAGTGTCCGTTTAACAGGACTGCTTATTCTCAGTGCATGACTGTTGTGTCACTCCCTGGATTTATTCTGAAGGTTTTCACTGATTCCCAGTCTGCATTAAAAATTGTTTAGTGGTTATTTTTTGTGGGTTTTTTTTTTTTTTTATTTTAATGTTCCTTGTGCCTATAAAGAAGCTACACAGACTTTCTTTCTGTGGTGTTTTTGTAGAGTGATGGCAGAGAGACAGATACAACATCAGAAAGCAGTTATTCCCTTCGCAGAATCAAGAAGAGTCCCAGCTCTCTAACCAATCTTAGCGGCTCTTCTGGCATGGCCTCCTTATCCTCTGTATGTAAACCAAAGCCTTGTTTTAATGGCACTTTGCTTTTGCTAATATCTTCAGTGTTGTTTCAGCTCCCTCCTTATTCCTCTTATCTTTTTTTCCCTTGGCATCTCTGTCTTCTTCCTTCCTTTTCCGTTATGTGAACCTTTGCATGGAATTGCTTAAAAATCCAATTGGTTTTACTTTTCTTGTTTTCTGGTAATATGTTGGAGCTTGTTCTGGACTCCACTGTGCAACGTACTCATATATATGAAACACTGAACAAAGAGGCAGGATTCACCCATAGAGCTTACCTATGTCACTGAAAGTGGGAAACAATTTAAAACGAACAAGCATTTAGAAAAGGAGAAGGGGAAATAAATAAGTTGAGAAAGAGACAGTATTGGTATATGGGGTGTGTAATTAAGTCAGAGTCCTACCTAACCAAACGTGTTTCATTTATGTGGACTTCATTGGGAAAGGGAGAATTTTGGGGAAGGATATTGAGATTAAAGGATGTGTACATCCTTCTCTTTCTACCTGTTTAGACTTTAATTTTCAAGTGTTTTGTTTAGGTGTTTAACTTGACCACAGACCTTGCCACTAATCTTTCTGTTGGTATTTTCAGCAGGCCTGATGTCCTAAACTCTTAGGCTCTGCTTCCTGCAGGGAAGGTCAGCTGAAGAGCTGTATAAGTAAGATTTTAAAGATCTGATCACAAGCAGTCTCCAGATCTGCAGCATCTTATAATTTTATTTCTTCTGTCTCAATACAATAAACACATTCAATTTCTTGTAGAAAATTTGGCCTAACGCCTTTGATTTAGAAATAACTTCCTTTTTGTTAATCTGCTTGCTGAGAAGCTTGTATAATAGAGTCCATTTACACTTTGTTACTAAATCTAAAAGGACAAAGGTGGTTTCTGTGCTATCTGAATTCTGAGCATAACTTCTACCCTAATCTTGAAATATCTGGTGAAATGCAATGTCTGGAAGATTTTTCTCCTCTTGTGTGATACAGGTGAGCAGCAGTTTAATGAGCATCTACAGTGCAGACTTTGGCAATGTTGATGTGAAGGGGAACATCCAGTTTGCTATTGATTATGTAGAACAGCTGAACGAACTCCACGTTTTGATTTGCCAATGTAAAGACTTGGCAGTGGCAGATGTTAAGCGACAGCGTTCAGACCCGTAAGTAGAGAGAATATATTTATTTCCTAATGTATGTTTTTCTTTTAATATGAAAATGAAAACTGGTGGGTTTTTTTTTCCAATCTTTATAACCCATTGGAGTGAACAACTCGATAAATAAATGAAGAGGCTGTAACACGCTTTATGTGGTTTTCCACTCTGAACCAAATATAGAATTGCCACTATAAATTGGTACATATATTAACATGGGAAGCTCAAACTTCTAAGAATATGAGATGATCTTTTAAAATTCAATTATCCAGATGGCAAATCCCGCTTTGATAAATTTTCGATAGGATTAAAGCCTATAAATATGATATCTAGGCATACTACAGTGAAATATTCTGCATTTGTATGTGTTGAGGAGACATTGCAAGAGATTTCCCCCTGGCAGAAGGAGTAATGTCCCATTTTAGGAGCTATTATTATACTTTACCAGTGCTGTTTCATCTCTTAAATGTAACAAGCTGAACAACATAATGTTGAGTGCTAGTTAAGTGGATTTCTCTTACATTATAAGCAAATACTTACGTTTTTTTGGAAGGGGAATTTGGAAGGGGTGTTTCCTCGCTCTTCTTACCAACCTGTTTACATTTTAGGTATGTAAAGACCTACCTGCTTCCAGAGAAATACAAGCTGGGCAAACGCAAGACCTCTGTGAAAAAGAAAACTTTTAATCCAGTCTACAATGAAATACTGCGGGTATTTATCGAACTATTACTAGATGTGAAATACTGCATGCATGAGGTATGAGGAGCCTTAACTTCTAGGCAATAGGTTCAGATGCTCCCTAAAGACGTATCTGTGTTAGGATGAGATGGATTGCTCCATAGCAGCACCCATGTCCTTCCATCGGTATGTTAATTCTGCAGTGTGCTCTGGATACAACATGGAGAGCACTGGTTGTTGTGTACTTCCTGCAAACAAACAGAAGCAAAGTATGAGCTTAAGATGCTTGGAAAATAAAAGTAAAACATGAATAGAGTTTTGTTCTGAAATAAAGTGAGATGTTAAGGATATATAAAGCTGGACATGTTTTTCTCCATCCTTGTCACTTTCAGACACAGCATTGATGAAAGTCCAGCTTGTGTTAACTTTGTTCTCATTTCTTCCTCCTGGCAGTATAAAATTGAGAAGAGTCTTCTAAAGAACCAAAGCCTTAATATCTCTGTCTGGCACAATGATACCTTTGGGAGGAATAGCTTCCTTGGGGAAGTGGAGCTGGATTTAGGAACATGGGACTGGAATGATAAATCCAACAAACAAATCAACTGGTATCCACTCAAGCCAAGGGTAGGTTGCTAAGGGCAGGGTTAGCTGCCTTCTATTTTTCCACAGTGTAAGTGCAAACCCAAACTGTTATTTATTTAGATCTGATCTTGTGTGTTGGGTATAATGATAAATACCTCTGTACTGGTAAGTGAAACATACAATTCTGAGGTTTCTATTAGTCTAGTGAGTATCTAGCTGTTACAGTAGGGAAAACTTTCTCATAGTCTAAGGAGTAGCAATTTCAAGGTATTTTTCACTTGCATCATGTTCCTGCAACAGACACCTGAAGACGCTTGTTCCTTGACTACAAAGTCAACCTGCTGAGAATATGGAGCAAGTGCAGCAACTTTTTAGTGTCAGATATGACTTCCATGTCTGCTGCTAGAGGTTCTGGTTTCTTTTGTTGTTTTTTTGCCTCTTTTTTTTCCCTTGAAATTTACTTCGTTAGTTCATTCCAAATTTAGCTCAATTCAAAGATTTGCAATTTGTAGAACAGAACAGGAGTATCTTGGTAAACTTCAGCGCAAGTTTAATAAGACTGATTTAAAAACTGCTCTGGGTAGATAAATGTAACCAAATGTTACAGATGCCATGGTCCATGGCTCTCCCTGAAGATGCGATGTGTCCTTGTACCTTTTGCAAGATAACTCTCGTGGAGGCTGTTTTTTTAGATCAAAACACTCATACAGAAATGGGCTTGCTGAATTCCTTCCTGTTGCACAAAGAGTAAGTTTCCTGATTGAAAGAGTTCTAGTTTTAAATAAGTGTACAACAGTGGAAGAGATGTGCCCTCAAAGCCTTTTGGCCTCTCCTCGGTCTTGTTTTCTGCTTAAGTGGAAGAGCTGTATTATCTAAGGAGCTGCCAAGTACCCTAAAATCTCTCATATCTTCTTAACTGAAAGAAGACTAACAGATAAGGAAATAAGGGGAAATACTTGCCTCATGTAGAAGTCAGGCTTGTTCCAGTAGAAAACTTTGTGTGGCAAACTCTGTGTGTGAACTTCAAAGTTTGAGAATTGTGATTTTTTTTTTTTTCCTTAAATTTCAGACTTCAACAATGGCTTTTGAACCAGAAAACAGAGGGGAGATGAAACTAGCCCTCCAGTATGTCCCACACCCTGTTGGAGGTAGGCATTGCTGTTTTGTTTGGGTTTATCAGGCCTTAGGGGGTTTTATTTTCTTCTTTTTTTTAAAAAAAAAAAGCTATCTAATGTTTTTTATCTAAGTCAGACATCTTGTTTTAACATGAAGATAGAATTTTTATTATTTTTCCCCCTAGAGGACTAAGTCACCCTGATCATCAGTTCAGTTTAGGATCCAAAGATTGCTGTGGGAACTCTTGTTTTAATATGTTACTGTGGAAGAATGACCTCATTGTTATAATCTTTCATTTGTAACATAGTCTGTGTGTTAACAAAACTCTGTTCTCTCATTAATAATTATAGAGATTATAAATCATCAGGCAGGTGCTGTGTTTTGCTAAATAAGCAACAACACCACACTAAATTTCAGCAATATTAGAAGTAGAAAATAGCAATAAATATGATTGGTTTGGTTTAATCTTATCTGGCAGCTGATAACTGGCTGAACTGACTTGATCCTTAAATCCAGCCTGTCGATAAGAATCAAATATATTAAGAGCACAAAAAAGCTTATTTGAAAATACAAGCAGCAATAAATGCTAACATCATGTAGACTGAAGACAAGCTAAGCTCTTTATCTAGGAGGCTTGGAAAGAGAAAAACAGTAGCATATATTTGCTTAGTTTTAATAGAAGTCATACAGACTACAGGAACACAGACATGCTGTGATCTTCCAGTACTTTGATGGGACGAAGATTGCAGCTTCCTGAGTACAGGGAGAATATTGAATTAAGATGTGAGATGATGAGAGTTGAGGCCGAATATCACCTCTAGAAATGAGCAGGAACTGCTGCGATATAGAAATTGCTTTTAAGAGATCTACAAAGCTTGATCAGATGTATTGTTTTATTTTTACAGGAAAGAAGACTGTGTATACTGGTGAGGTCCACATCTGGGTGAAAGAATGCCATGACCTTCCTCCTCTGAGGGGCAACAGGCTCAACTCTTTTATTAAGTGGTAAGAACTCTGGTTGAAGACATCATACGTGGGGGCCTACTTAATGCTACTGTTGTGCGCTCTAATCTTATCTTTATTTTTCTACATTCAAATTAAAACCCACCTAATTACTGTCTGATTCTCCTTTACCATAATGCAGATTGTCCTGCAGGGCTTACAGCTTCAAGATGCTAAGTGCATGCCACCAAGTAAAACCTACTGGGAGAACTTCCTGTGTAATTGCTGTTCTTTCCTTTTGTCTGCTCAGCTTCTTGGTGGAAGTGCTAATGGAAATTGTGTCTGCTTTTGTTTGCATTTAAGCAAAGCTTGTTTGTGCATGAGTATGGTTTCGCCTAGCAAATCGTGGGAGGAGCCAGAAGTGAGAATGATAGTTGTAGTTCTTGCTCCTTCCTTTCCACAGACAGACTAGAAATGTAAAGAGACAAGAATAACAAGATGGTTATTAAATCTCTGGCAGCAGCAAGGAAGGTTTCAGTGTGACTAGTGATAACAGGGCAAATCAACTCACTTGTGCTTCTTCCCCTGTGCTGACGTCCCCTTCCCTTTCATCCTCTGAAGCACAAGGGTGGGTACGCATTGCCAGGATTTCTTGGAAGGGACTGAGAATGTGACCTCTGACTTCATCTCCACAGTGCTAAAGCATCTTGCTTTTGGTCACATTCTTACATGCAAAGGACAGTGTTAATCAGCAGGTTTTGTCTATTTGTTTAACGCAGGCTGAGCGGTGCAAAAGCAAACTGACAATGCTTTTTCTTTCTGAAGCACCGTTCTCCCAGATACTAGCAGAAAAAGTCGCCAGAAAACAAGGACAGTGGCAAAAACTACAAACCCAGTATTCAACCACACCATGGTCTACGATGGCTTTAGACCAGAGGATTTGAAAGAAGCCTGCATAGAGCTCACAGTCTGGGATCACTACAAACTAGCCAATCACTTTTTGGGAGGTCTCAGGATAGGCCTTGGAACAGGTACGGGACAAATGATTTATAAAATACAGTATTTCCTTGCTTTCCTCTTCCTTTCTGTGCCTTCTCTTTGTACAGATCCCTAAACAGCCTTTCAGTTTTTTATTTACTGAAAGGTTTAATTCAGTAACTTACCTGTTCTTCAGCACAGATCCTGAAATATAAATAACAGCAGTGTTTGAGGGTTAGGATGACCGACAAGTAAGGAGAAATGTCAGAAATAAACCTTCAACAGGCTGTACATTCTACCCGGTACTGTTCAAAGTACAAGAATAGGCAATTCCTGCCCCCAAAATCTTGATAACATCTTGCAAACTTAAGCATGTGAAAACTAGAGGTGTGTGGTGTAAAGACTGTATTAGGTGGAGATAAAAGGATAGATCCGGAATGCATGAGATAATTTCAAGACATTGGATAGGAGAACTTATAAATGCAAACCAGTTTTTAGCATAAGGGCAGTATAAGATGTGTAGGTAGAATTGTGTTTTTCCGGTTGTGGTATTTGGCCCTTTCCTTGTCCTCTCTGGGCTGCGGGGAGGGTGTGTTTGGAGTCTTTTCAAGCAAATGCGAAAGAGAGATTTCTTTTCCCAAATGAACTTCTTGCATGGCTCACCAGAACCACCTAAGATACAAATTAGGACAGAGAATCTCACTTTGAATTTGAGAGTACCCAAGGCTGTATTGCAGTACAAAGTCTGTGTCCTGTTTCTTCTTAAACCCCCTCAGACATTTGTTGCCCATACATCTTTCTCCTTGGGACTGTGACCCAAAGACTAAGGCTAACAAGAAGAAAAAGCCTGGACAAAGATGATGACATTTCCATGTAAAACTCATTAATTGTATTTGATAGAATTGTTCAAGTGTAAGAATGTAGAACTGGATCTTCAAAGTACTAGGTCAGCTACCTGAGGAGGTGACAGAGTTTTAGGAGACAAGCAAATTTGGTCTTCTGCTCTCAGCTCTGCAGCCTATCGAGTAATGTTTCTTGTAAACCTGACATTTTCCTAGGCAAAAGCTATGGAACCACAGTAGACTGGATGGATTCTACTTCAGATGAAAGTGCCCTTTGGGAGAAGATGATGAGCTCGCCAAACACGTGGATCGAAGACACACTACCTCTCAGAATGCTGATGGTTGCAAAATTGACAAAATGAAGTGGCCTTTTAATTGCAAGTGTCAAAAAGAAACCTTGGGAATGAAATTAAAGGTGTGAGGTGAAACTTGGAAGAGGAACACAGTAGCTCTTTTGATGGTCCCTGATCTGTTGCTGTGCTGGTTTTGTGCTGTCAAATGTCCCATTGTATTTAAAACTAAACTTCTGCCTGCAGGTTATTATGTAAATTTAAGGTTTTCTTTATTTTCAGTGAATAAGAAATAAAATTCAAGAAAGAAGGCACTTACAGAATCAGTGGTACGGGTGGCTGTGCCACCTGGATGCTTGTGTTACTGAAGTGTGGGTGATCCCTTTACGTAATCTAAATTACCAGCAAAAAAAATAAGAGGAAGTCAATTCTTTCTGTAGACTTTTAAGATTGTTCATGAAGTGTTATTAACAAGACAGCAACAGATTCCATTTTATCCATGCTCATTAGGATGTGTCTAATCATCAAGCCATGTCAGATCTCTCCAGCAAGGAACATGCGTATGAAGAAGGTTTGGTTGTTTGTTTCAAAGTTCCTTTATCTGTAGTTGTGTATTTCTAGCATACGAAAGTTGCTTCTATAAGGCAAGAAGCATTACATGAAGTGGTCGATGCCCTTTTCTGCAAGGCACAAAGGACTGATAGTTCCAGTGTACTATAGAAAAATCAGGGTTATAAAGTTTGCTTATATGTGCGTTAATCATCTTCCTAGCGTGCAGTCCTTACGCTCACATGCTGAAGGTGAAACTTGGTTTGTTCACGTGCTGCTCTGAAGGATCTAAACCTGCCAGCTTTAGTGATCAAAGTAGATCGGGTGTTTATTCTGTGGTGCGCTCCTCTGTACACTATCGTTAGCTTGCGTTTTCGCAAAAAAAGTGATTTCTCTGTGTGCTTCACTGCCACCGTCAGGACAATGTTGGGATTATCATCCTCTCAGTTCAGGTAGCTTCTCTGCACAGGAAGTGGGAATGGAAATTACAATTTGTAGAAATACATGCTATTAAAGGAAGAGAAATGCATAAAATACAAAATGTATTACTTTTTTTTTAATAAAATCAGCCTATTAAAGATAAATAGGAATTCAATGTTTATGAAACCTCTGTAGTTTGTTAGCAATTCAGCATGCAACACAACAAAGTGCAGTCAGAAAAGACTTCTATTTGGTCCAGCTTTCATCTGGTGAAATCTCGCATCTCAGAGAGGAGAAGGAGGCTCCTCACAATTCCAGCTCAGTTGCTGAATTTAATCATGGAGATTTAAATGCTCCTTAGTATTTATTATGCAATAGGAATGGAGAAAAGGATAGTTTCTGTTCAGCCTGCCCAGGAATCTGCTTTCTCTCTCATTAGCCAGGTGGTTTGTGGGGCTCACAAATGCCAACAGCAGTGGTCATTCCTGATACCTCACTGTTTGAGATGTTTTGGGTGAGAGCAGCAGCTGCTACAGATGCTGCTTTGCCAGATACACACACACACAAATGTCACTCTTGTATGGCTGGGGAACAACACCTGAACCACACTCCAGAACAATGTGTTTGCACTTAGATGGGGCAGCAGCTGCTTTGCTTCTGTGTTCTTAAATCACTGCTCTTGAAAGGGTGGTGATTCTGGGAAAGCAAAGAGGCCCCTTGTTTATTTTTTTTCCATGCCTATGTGAGTTCATTTTCCTGTGAAAACATAGCTTGCTGTGAATGTGGCCTACACTTTCACTGGGGTGAAACTTGTTGAGTTCTCTGTGGAGCTCATACATTGCTATGTCAGAACAGCTCTGGGGCTTCACCTGCAGGGACAGAACACTGAGATTGGCAGGAAAGTGTCACAGTCTGCTGTGTTCTATACTGTACAGAACTGTGAGAGGCAAACTTGGCTGCCACCAAAAGAAAACACTGGGTTTGTGACAGTGTCACTCTCCATCTCCTGGCGAAGTAGAACACCTTCTGTCTCGCTGTTCTTGAACATCCTAGAGACAGATGCAGCATTCTGTTATCTCAAATGACACTATATCTACCATAACATTAAATAGATCAAAACTTAGCTTAAATTTCAAAAAGCTACCTCAACAGGCACATAAGATTTACTTGTACGTGGCACTTGTAGTTAGTGTGATTAACTGACACAGTATTAGGTCCTCATGTAGATTAACCAAGAAACTGAGCCAAGTAACCAAAAGGGGCCCTTTGGTACAAAAATTGGGTGTTCCTCCCCCGTTTTTAATACCTTTGTCAGCATACGCAGAAAATGGAGACTGGTACAGGTCAGTGTCTTGGGACAGTCACTACCACACACAGGCTGAGTCTTCCTTGTGCTTCCAAATGTACAGGAAGTCAGTGGAGGCAGGCACAGCAGTGTCTTTGAGAAGCACACGAGTGCTTCATAGTGCTGAGTATCTTAAAGTTATTCTTGTCAGTGAAATCTGCCTGAAGCCACAGATCTCAAATATTTTCAGCAGAGCTTTAGCACCTGTGCTTATCTTCTTACTGTTTCACTAAGTCAAAGCTGTCCTGGTAAAAGGAAAGTTGATAGATTTTGCAAACAGTGTCATGGTTTAGCCCTATCCCAGGCAATTTCGGCAGCTAAAACTGAGCAGTTGGGCTCCCAATTCCTTTCCCCACCCACCCACAGGGAAAGGGAAATGAGAGGGGGAAAAAGGACTTGTGGGTTGGAAACTAAACCAGCTTTAATAAAATATACACAAGTATATGAAATCACCTCCCCCTGCCCACTGCTTGAATACTGTACATTACCACAAATACTGCAGAGCAAGTTGGGGAAGGGGGTCAGTGCAGGAGAGTGCTGGACCCAGGAACTGGATTCAGGAACGCATGGATCTGGGACCAGGGGCAAACAGACAGACAAAATCCTCACTGGACGTCAGCCATCGAAGGAGAGAGAGAGAGACCCTCATGATCTCTCAGTTTTATGCTGAGTATGACATCTATGGGATGGAATACCCTGTTGGTCAGTTTGGGGTCACCTGGCCTGTCCACCCCTCCCTGCAGGTGGGGCCATTTTTCATCTTTGACTTTACAGCATCCACCAGCGCAAGGATGGCCTTGGCTTCTATAGGAATAAGCATAAGGATTGGCCTTTCTGCATACCAGTGCCCCATGTGGTCACTTCTAGAGATGATGACTTCTGGAGATACCTTAATTCACTATCTTGTAAAATACTGGCTCTGTAAAAATCTCTGAAGTAGGAGTAATGAAGGTTAGATGATGTCTGTTCAGATGCAGGCCAGTATCAGAACATCACAGGATACAGCAACACTTCGAATTAAGGAAAGCTATACTAACTTTACTTTGGATGGGGCCTTGAGCAGCCTGGTCTGGTGGGAGTTGTCCCTGCACGTGGCAGGGGGGGTTGAAATTGGATGATCTTTGAGGTCCCTTCCAACCCAAACCATTCTGTGATTTCATGAAATCACACTCCTGGTTACAGAGAAACAAAGTGCAGGATTGTCCTGCTGTAACAACAAATTTGTTAGGAAAAAAGGAGATACACATGATGGAACTCCTTTAATACATTTTCAGCAGTGCTATAGCACAAGTTGTAAACCAAGATGAATAAGAATCTCACTGCTGAATTCTTAATTCTCATTAATAAAAGGACATCTTGGGGGATACTGGAACTTCGTTGCCATTCACATGATGGCTGACCAGGAATTGTACAGGTTTTGCCATGATGATTGCACATCAGACTAAGTCAATTGTTTCTGTATAAAACACCCTCATTTAGGTCTCAAACTGCAGAATACCCTAAAGATAGCTCAGGCAGTAGGGAAATTCCTCTATAGCAGGTGTGTCAAACTCACAGCCTGTGGGCTGAATCCAGCCCTCCCCCTTGTTTTATCCAGCCCAGCACCTTGTTTCTCCCCAGCGGCAGCGCCGAGCTCCTTGCCCTGCACTCCTGCCAGCACCAGTCACGTGTACAGCGTGTGACGCGCGTTACGCTGCAGCAGCAGAAGGGCAGAAACCGTGGGTTTGACACCTCTGATCTAGAACACAGAGTTGCCAAGAGGGAAGACAAGCCTGATGCATAAGTGAATTACTCTAGACCATGAATCTTAAAACTAGAGGTAGCTGAGGTACCCCAGTAACAGCACCAGCCACGTGAAGCCTCTCCACAGATATTCTTGCTTCAGGAAAAAAGATTGTTTTCAAGGCAAACTGGTTGCAAGGATGAGGCCTTTTCTGACTAGGCTGACTAGGCTTTTCTGACTAAAAAATTAGGTCACTTGATATATGTGCTCGGCTGTCTGATGTATCACTCCTGATGATTGTTCTGCAGCAAGTGTTCTCTGCAGCACAGAGAGTGACTCCTGTAACAACCTAAACAGGGTAATCTTGTGTGTTAGAAATCCTGTGCTAGCAGCATGGAGGGACGTTCAGGGAGAACAATACTCAGATTTTGAGGAATCTCTAGAAGAACCTTGTCTTGACACTCGTTCCCACCCCCTTTTTAAATCATTGTGGTTTGCATTATGAAGAAAACCCCCTCTTTTTCAGTAATACCCACTTACACAGCTTCTAAAAGACACAGCATTGTCTTAGAGGCAAACACTAAGCAGGCAATGTAAATGCTTTTGTCCCCCCTTTCCAAAGAAAAAACACCTGTCCTTATACAGCCGTCATTCTGGTGTACACATCAAGCTGGACATAATGAATAGCTTCATTTGCATTTAAATTCTGAACTGAAAAGAATGCCAGGGCAGAGCCCTGACATTGTGTTCTTATTAAAAAACACAGCAAGCAAGCAACACTTTTCTCTGTTTTATTATGGTTACTTATCCAAGGTAATTGAAATGTTGCTTAACTTCATGCTTGTAGCTCTTCAGGATCCCTTCCAGCGTCCAGCTGCTGCTGTATTTTGACATATATTCCGTGATGTTTAGTGGCAAGATACATTCCAGTCAGAACCTGTACAATTATACCCAAACTCATCTTTCTAAAGACAGGCTGAGCAGTTGTGAGCCAGTAGCGTAATACGTTTTCTTTCCCCGGCAAGGGAGATGAAGAGTACCTAAACAACATAAACAGTGGAGGAAACTTACTTTTATTCCCCCATCCATTTTAAGCATTAACATTTAACATTAAAGCCATTACAAATATTTAGATAGCTGTTCACTCTCTCCTAACTTAAATTCACCTGTTGGTACCAAGCTCTATGGATAAATGACATAAACCATGCTGACCATGTACTGACATCTCGTTGAGTCTTGCCATCCCCTCACTGTGCACTGACCCAATCCAGAGGATACCACCTGCTGGGGAGTTTGGCTGCTGGGCATTGCCCAGGACCAGTAAGGTGCTGGCTGTCAAGCCAAAGAGCACTAAGCAGCAGGAGCCACGATTCCATAAACCCAGGCACACCACGGGTAGCTTGCAAGGTTCCAGCTAAACACAAGTGGGTTAGTTTGCAGATCTTGTTTCACTTTGGAGGCTTGCTGTAGCTCTTGTGAATTTGCCTTGTAATTAGATGACCTTCACATAAACCTCTTTCCCCGTACTAAAAGCCTACAACAAAACAGGTTTGCATGGACTTTCAGGGAAAGTTTAGACTTGATGTTAGGAAAAAGTTCTTCACTGAAAGGGTGAATGGGCTGCCCAGGGAGGTGGTGGAGTCGCCGACCCTGGAGGTGTTTAAGGGGAGACTGGATGAGGCACTGAGTGCCATGGTTTAGATGATGGGTTGGTGTTAGTGTTGGGTTATAGGTTGGACTTGATGATCTCAGAGGTCCTTTCCAACCTTATGATACTGTGATACTGTGACTGAAAACCCACAGAATTTAAACTGAGAACTTAAGATTTAACCAACAGATAAATCTCACTGATTGCATGTTAATAAGACATACCTGGCTGCAAGGCTTGCGTTCATGGGGACAGCCAGCAAAATAGGATAGAAACCACCCACAACAGCTCCTGTTAATGCTCCTCTGACCACAGCACAGACCTCGCAGTTCAGCTCACCTGCACGACGAACGATATTTCACTGTCAATATCCACACAGCTCCACCATGTCATTTTATGAGCTCCATGCAACAACATGGCAACAGGCACTTGGCAGAAGTGACCAAGCTGCATGTGTAATGCAACACATTTTGAAAGAAGGACTCTTCATTTTGAGAAAAAAACCCACCACAATTACTCTTATTCCAACCCATGAAGGATTTATCACTCTGAAGTTGACCTTCAAATGAAATCATACAAATGGGGGAAACTAAACTGCTTTGCTGCAGTCACTTTTACATGATTTTGGGTGAAAAATGTTAAAAAATCAGTGATGTGTAACAGAATTTATAAACATAGATACAGGTGTATCCATCTCCTTTCCCACTCAACTTCAAGAACTCATTGCTCAGTGCTGTAGAGCAGGGGTGTCAAACTCCTGGCTCCTGCCGTTCTCCTGCTCCTGCAGCGTAACGCACGTCACACGCTGCACATGTGACTGGCGCTGGCAGGAGCACAGGGGCAAGAGCTCGGCGCTGCCGCCGGGGAGAAACAAGGTGCTGGGCTGGATAGAACAGGGGGGAGGGATGGATTCAGCTCAGGATCTGAGTTTGACACCCCTGCTGTAGAGAATCCATTTTTCAAACCCTGCTTTACAAACTGAGGTTTTTCAAGACCACAATGTTTCAAGACCATTGTTCTGCAGGAAAAACTCCTCCAGTCTTCCATTGTGTACAGAAAGCAAAACTCTTTCTAAAAAGAAGGGACAATGAGGTTTTTACCTGAAAATAAAGTTTCACGCACAAAAACTTCATAAACTGCTGCTGTTGAAAGAAAGGGAATAACAGCCATGGGCAAAGCAGATATGAAGGCAGCCCTTCTGATGTGTAGGATGTTCCTGAAGAAGTTATTTGCTGCTAAGCCGCATAAGCTTGCATTTCCTGCAAGGAAGTACGCTCCGTGATTGCAAAGGTTCCTGTGGAATAAGGGAAAGTCGCTTCAGTTACCTGAGAAGTGTAAAAAAGTTTGGTTTACTCAGTGCTACAATCCACTTCTGAATGTCCTGCAACAAGAGGGAAGAGATGTCAGTCTCTTGCTGGTGTGAGAGTCTCTGCTTTCAAAAGCAACCAGTACAGCATCCTTTGCTGTATGTATGAGTTTACAGACACCTCAGCAATGAAGGGACAGAAAGGCCGAGAAGCCTTTTCCATGTTTTGTTTTCATTATGGCTAATGGAAACAATGAAATTTGCTCTCCTCATCAGCACGTTTCCAAGAAGAATGTTTGCTGAAAAGAAATATAAAAACCAGATACATAATCACAGCTCTCTCCTGTAATCAGCCTTGTTTCTAGCCTGCCTACCCAAAAATATATACTCCATTTTGACGTAAGAGCTTATGGAACAGATTAGGTGGGAACCCTATGGCAATTGACGTCTTGCAAGAATCATCTCAGCAGCTGCTGGCAGATCATTTGTGGTGATTCTGTAGGCTGAAGGGCTGCAAACCTTTCTTGTGTGCATGGAACATGTACATTTAAGGTCTCACTTTGCTAGGAGGTTACTTGGTTAAAGGCAACAGAAGTCCAACATACGATTTTACAGAACTGGAGCTTCTATTTTTCTCCTTGATAACAGCGGGACTGAATTCTGTTATCTATTCTGTTAACACATGGTTTTGAGCAGCACCTCCTGTTGTAGTCTGTGATATGCTGAAGGCAGAATAGAACAAAGTTTGGTCAGAGACAGTCAGCATTTAATATCTTTACAAACAGTTCCCATGTGGGTCCCTTCCATCACAGCAAGTAACGCAAGAGAGAGAGTGGGAAAGGGTGCTGATTTTACAAGCTTGATGAGCACTTTGTGATTTATTGCACAGAAGGAAGTTGTGCATTATCGTTAGCATTATACCTGGCAAGAAGAGTTCATCTGTGGAAACACCTCTTTGCTTTAGGTTTTCGCAAATCTAAAACTCCCAAAAATGATAACTATTGCCAGGCAAAGCAATTAACTGTGAGTCTCTCTGATTCTGAGGCTGTGCCAAGATTGTTAAGTTAAAAGTGCATTTTTAAAATGCATCCTAAGTTGGATTTACCACTAAAACTCCAAAGGATATAAAAATGCCTAACTGTTCATGAAATGCATGCTAGGCCAAATGTCATATTTATATGAAAATTATCAAATGTGGCAATATCTAAACCATTTAACAATGTCCTGAGGCACTGAAAAGCTGCAGATGCCCCCTCCCTGGAAGTGTTCAAGGACAAGTTAGATGGGGCTTTAAGCAGCCTGGTCAAACAGAAAATGTCTCTGCCCACGGCAGGGGGGTTGGAACTGGATGATCTTTAAGGTCCCTTCCAACTCAAACTATTCTGTGATTCTCATTTGGAATAGGACAATGTTTTCATTTTTGGTACCTATCAGATTTTCAAACACAGAAATAAGCTACTAACAATTCAATTCTGATGCTATGTAGCGAAAGAACTTGACAAGTTGAGACATCTCTCTTGCCTTCATTTAGGAGTCACGTTTTGGGGTTTTGTGCTTTGTTTTAAAAAAAAAAAAGGGCCTATTTGCTTCAAATCCCTATTCTCCCAATACTGGGCACCATTCACAGAACGTCCCCAGCGTAGTTTCTGCAAACCAGTCATTTAATCCTGTTGGTGTGTTTACAGTCACAGGTAGTGAAACATGTACATGTACATACACAGCTGTGGGGAACAAAGATTCCTATTCAGCAGTGGATTTGAGAATCAAAATAGAGCACATTAATGTACTCGGGGCCAGCAGCATCTACACGGGCTTACTGATGTACAGAACAGCTACATTGCATGAAAGGAAAGAACAGGAGGATGGAAAGGTTGGGGTTTGGGTTTTTTTGTTTGGGATTTTTTGAAGGTTGTTTTTCATAAAATCATAGAATGGTTTTGGTTGGAAGGGACCTTAAAGATCATCCAGTTCCAACCCCTCTGCCATGGGTAGGTACTCCCCCCACCACACCAGGCTGCTGAAATCCCCCATCCAACCTGGCCTTGAACACTTCCAGGGAGGGGGCATCCACAACTTCCCTGTGCCAGTGTCTCACCACCCTCATCGTCAAGAATTTCTTCCTAATGTCTGATCTAAAACTTCCCCCTTCCAATTTAAAGCCTTTCCCCCTCGTCCTATCACTACATACCCACGTATACAGTCCCTCCCCAGCTTTCCTGTAGCCCCTTCAGGAGCTGGAAGGCCGCTCCAGAGCCTTCTCTTCTCCAGGCTGAGCAACCCCAATGCTCTCTGTCTGTCCTCATTGCAAAGATGCTCCAGGCCTCTGATCATCTTTGTAGCCCTCCTATGAACCTGTTCCAACAGTTCCATATCTTTCTTATGTTGGGGATTCCAGAACTGGACACAATACTCAAGGTGGGGTCTCACAAGAATGTAGTAGAGGGAGAGAATCCTCTCCCTGGCCCTGCCAGTCAGGCTTCTTCTGATGCAGCCCAGGACACAGTTGGTCTTCTGGGCTGCAAGCGTGCATTGTCAGCTCTTGTTGAGCTTCTCATCAATCAGCACCCCCAAGTTCTTCTCCACAGGGCTGCTCTCAATCATATCGTCCCCCAGCCTGTATGGAAACCATGGATTGCCCTGGTTGGTTTTTAGTTTGGTTTGTTTGTTTTAAATACAAGCTCCCTAGAGCTTTAGGGAACAGGAACTCACTCTGACTGCAGGATGCTTCCTCTTGCCTTCCAGCCACTGGCGACCTCCCCTCTGGATACACAAACGTAAAGATCTGCTAGGGCAGTTTCAAATAAAGGTGCACAGCCCTGGTAGCTATTTATTTCCAAGGTCCAACAGTCCCTAGGTCTTATAGTTTCTATCAAGAAGTTACAGTCACTGAGGTATCTGCCTGCCCTTTAGGTCCCCATTTCTTCTGTGGAAGAAGTGGTGCAAGTTGAATGTGACTGCAGCAGATGCTACACAAAGCTGCACCACTGCAACTCCTTACAGAACCTGTTCAGGGTCAGTAAGGTTTAACAGTGAAATGCAGTATCACAAAACACAAAAAGGCTGTTTGCAAGGCCCAGAAGACTTTTAGCTGTTTTTGAGCTGCACAGAACCCTGCTGATAAGCCTGCAAGATTTTGGCTGACTCCTCCTCCACCACCTGGATAACTCAGTCTCACCTTCCTGAAACGGTGCAGGATGAAAGGCAGAAAATAGTAGGCTAATGCTCACTCAGTTCTGTCCTCCGGCCAGCCCTGCAGGACACGAGATGACTCCTGCAGAAGCACAAGAGGATCTGACACATGCTCCCCAACATTTCAGTTTCCCGTAGCACAGGACTGCAGGAATACTCAGAGCCACCAGGGCTGGTCAGCTATCCCAGAACCTGAAGCATCGGCGAGCACATGCCAGAAACCAGCTGAGCCAGACCAGTGGTAACAGTGAACTGACCATATTTAAAAAGTGCAAAGCAAGTTTTCTGTTCTGGACAATAATAAGCACATTCAGAATTAAATATTTCTGTAATTCAAAGAAGATTTGTAATGCGAGAGTAAGAGAAAAGAAAAGCCCCCAAAAGACTTGAAATGTTTGATACACTTTCTTCATTTATTTTACCAGCACTTACCGGTCTGCTTCAGGAAGCTGATTGAACACCCTCTGTATGACTTCCACCCGCTTCAGTTTTTCCAAATACAGTCTTTGCTTTGGAGAATCTACTTCAAAAAACTCTCTTCCCGTCATCTTGATGCTCTGGATCATAAGGAACAAACAAATAAGTCTTACCAAAGTTACACAGCCCTGCTATGTATAAAATAAACTTTTAGATTCTCTTGGCACTATGCAATCACAAATGCATTTCCTATTTGTCTTGGCAGAGATTTCACAAGCAAAGGGCAAAATCCAGCTACACAAGTCCTTATTTATGATTACACGGACTCGACCAAACTGCTTTCTGTAGCGATGTTGCAGCTGTGGTTTTACAATTACTCCAAGCCAACTTAAGTACTCGCTGTGATGAAAGTAGATGGTTTCGCCCTCCAGACGCTCCTGTCCGAGCCCCTTCAACCCTGGGGCCAAACAGCAGCTTGGATCAGAAAATAGATATAAAAACTGCTCAGAGGAACAAGTGGCAGCGTACTTATTTTTTCCAGCAGGATCACCTTCTAACACAATGACCCCTAATGCCAGCACCATAAGGAAGACACTAAAGGGACAACAGCTTTTGGCAATATTCAAGGTTTAAATTGACTTAATGTCAAATAGAACCCCAAATAAATCCATATTTTGTAAAGATTTGGAGAAATCATGAAGATACCTACTCTGCTTTTCATATTCCACACCTAAGGATGCTTTTTATTGGCACTCTTAGCCAGAAACAGGTATCAAGTCAGAAAGCATGCAGTTGTTTAATGTGGCGAGGTTCTGGCTTCTGCAAAAAGACACCAGAAGCTGCCCCCTTGTCCAACAGAGCCAATGCCAGCTGCTTCCAAGATGGATTAACCACTGGCCAAGGCTGAGCCCATCAGCAACAGTGGTAGTGCCTCTGGGATAATGTATTTCTTAAATGTTACACAAATGCAGCTGGAGAGAGGAGTGATACTATGTGAGAGAAATAAGTCTGCAGACATCAAGGTCAGTAAAGATGGAGGGGCAGGAGGTGCTCCAGGTGCCAGAGCAGAGATTCTCCTGCAGCTGGTGGTGAAGACCATGGTGAGGCAGGATGTCCCTCTGCAGCCCATGGAGGTGAAGGGTAGACAGATATCCACCTGAAGCCTGTGGAGGACCCCACACCGGAGCAGGTGGATGCCCGAAGGAGAACCTGTGGAAAGCACATGCTGGAGCAGGCTCATGGCAGGACCTGTGGACCCATGGAGAAAGAAGCCCACACTAGAGTAGGTTTGCTGGCAGGACTTGTAACCCCACGGGGGGGTGCACACTGAAGCAGTCTGTTATTTTAGGACTGCACCCCATGGAAGGCACATACACTGGAGCAGTTCATGAAGAACTGCTGCCCATGGGAAGGACTCATGTTGGAGAAATTCATGGAGGTCTGTCTCCCATGGGAAGGGCCCCCCGCTGGAGCAGGAAAAGAACGTGAGAAGGAAGGAATGGCACAGGTAATGTGACAAATTGACCACAACCCCCATTCCCTGTCCCTCTGCACTGCTTGCGGGGAGAAGGTGGAGAATTCAGGAGTTAAGTTGAGCCTGGGAAGAAGGAAGAGGTGAACGGAAGGTGTTTTTGGATTAGTTCTTATTTCTCATTACACTATTCTGTTTAATTTGCAATAAATTAACTTCCCCAAAGTCTAGTCTTTTTTTTTCAGTAATGGTAACTGGTGAGTGATCTCCCTGTCCTTATCTCAACCCATGAGCTTTCCATCAGATCTTCTCCCCCCATCCTGTTGATGGAAGGGGAGTGATAGAGCTGCTTGGTAGGCACCTTGCAGCCAGCTAAGCTCAACCCACCACAACAGCTTTTGATTAAACTTCGTATTTCGCATTCAAATGCCTTTTCTAGATATTTTTTCCCAGAAGAAAGTTTTCCAGAGTCACCCCGTCAGTCATATCTTAAATTACTTCTATCAGCTGAAGTCTGTGTCCTAAAGCCTATCTTCATCTGCGCTTGTGTCGTTTCAGGCTTGGCAGGATGCAGGACAAGCAGGCAGGGCTATCTCTGGGATCGGCACGGCCAGTGCCAGCCTTGAGGCCTCTCGCTTCCACCTGTTCCAGGAGAAGGGTCTACAGACCTGTCCTTTAGAACTGCGGACATGACATCATAGAGTTGTAACCACCCACAACGTGTACACAACATGTATTAAGGCAGCTGGAGGTCCCCAAGCCTGGGTAGATGCCCACATACTGGGAGACTGCCATCCTGTGAGAAGAATCTGGGGGTTCTGGTTGACGGCAAGTGGAATACGAGCCAACAGCGTGCCCTGGCAGCCAGGAAGGCCAACCGCGTCCTGGGGTGCATCAAGCACGGCATTGCCAGCCAGGAGAGGGAGGTGATTGTCTCACTCTACTCTGCACTGGTGTGGCCCCACCTTGAGTACTGTGTGCAGTTTTGGGCACCTCAGTATAAAAAGGACATCAAACTACCAGAGAGTGCGCAGAGGAGGGCACAAGGCTGGTGAAGGGTCTATAGGAGAAATCATATGAGACGCTGAAGTTGACGTGGTCTGTTTAGCCTGGAGAAGAGGAGGCTGAGAGGGGAACCTCATTGCAATCTACAGCTTCCTAACAAGGAGGAGCAGGTACTGATCTCTTCTTGTTGGTGACCAATGATAGAACCAGAAGCAATCGCAGGAAGATGTGCCAGGAGAGGTTTAGGTTGGATATTGGGAAAAGGTTCTTCACCCAGACGGTGGTGGAGCATTGGAACAGCTCCCCAGGAAAGCAGTTACATCACCAAGCCTGACAATATTCAAGGAATATTCGGACAATCTCCTCAGACACACGGTATGAATGTTAGGACTGTCCTGTGCAGGGACAGGAGTTAGACTAGATGATCCAATGGAGACCTTACAGCAGCCTTCCAGTACCTGAAGGGGCTACAGGAAAGTTGGGGAGGAAGTTTTTCCAAGAGCAAGTAGTGATAGGACGAGAGGGAAGGACTTTAAACTGGAAGGGGGAAGATTTAGATCAGACATCAGGAAGAAATTCTTCACGATGAGGGCGCTGAGGCACTGGCACAGGCTGCCCAGAGAAGCTGTGGATGCCCCCTCCCTGGAGGTGTTCAAGGCCAGGCTGGACGGGTCCTTGAGCAGCCTGGGCTGGTGGGAGGTGCCCCTGCCCGTGGCAGGGGGGCTGGAGCTGGATGGGATTTGAGGTCCCTCCCAACGCAAACCATTCTGTGATCTCTGTAGCTCCCTTCCAACTCGGGACATTCCATGGTTCCACGAAAGCAGCTCCTAGCGGTCACCGACTGCCCTTCACCCCCGGCGCTGCCCCCGCACCGCGTCCCCCTCCCCGCCAGGCCCAGGCGCCTTTACCTGCGCGACCCTGAGCGCGGCCGCTCCCGCCCCGAAGCACCCTCTGCCTACAACATGGCGCCCTTCGCCTCAGGCCTCCCGCGCGGGCGCCGCCATCTTACCCGCTCATTTGACCCGGGCCTTTCAGAGTCCGCCTTTGATTGGGCGTTACCGCATGGAGCGTCTTCTGATTGGCTGAAGGCCAGCGGGTGGAGGGGCAGAGTCAGCGCCTGACCCAGTGCCTGATGATTGGGCAATGGGGGCGGGGCTGAGCGCCCGTCCTGCTGCCGGGGCGGCGGGAGGCGGGGACTCCCCCTGCGATGAGGAAACGGGGGCTGGGTTGGTGGAAGGAGTAATAAGTGTTACAGAAAGTGGAATATTTTGATATAAGCGAAAGCAGAGTTAATTTTCATCTAAGTAACATTTTTTTTTTGACAGTCCCTCTGACAGCGTGTTTTCTTTATAGCATGTTTTTTTTTTTTCAAATAGTGATTTTGCAGACACTGCTCAGAGAGAAACGATAACGCCTTGTGTTGTGTGGTCTGTGCTGAACAGATGTGTCTTCTCCTGTAATCACCTCTGTTTTCAGTCTTTCCCTGTCTAAAATGCAAGGTCAGACAGAGCTGACTCCAAAGCTCCAATTAGCAGAGATCTATTCATAATAACATTAAAATTAGTCCTTGGAAAGTAACAGAATATGCATTAGATTTATGGGAAATGTTATATATATGCATGTGATTCTGTCCCAGCTCTTGTCTCATTGCACATGATGGATGGAAATCATTCCCTCACAAGTCCAGTGCTGAAATCAAGGATACTTTGCTTTCTAAAGCTCCAAAACAAGTCTTAGAGAGTCTATTTGCCAGCATTTTTGATACCAGACCAATTGCCCCTGTCCTCTTGTCCAGGCCTCAGCCCTCTGCACCAGGTGCTGCCCACAGCCCCCTTCCCTCAGCCCAGCTCCCCTCCTGCCTCACAGCCCCCAGTGTTGCGAGGGACCTTTCCAGTCTGTTGTGTAGTCCCTCAGTACATAGCTAGCAACATTCCATCACGAAGTGAAAGGCATTAAAGTCACTCGGGATTGTTTTTGTCTTCCTCCTTATTTGGATGATTTGGGCATTTTTGTCCTCCAAATAATGTGGTTTTGTATTAAGTACTAAGACAGCTGCCTAGAGGTGGACTGCATTGGCTGTTTGTATTCATCTGTTAAACCTGTACAAATTCTTTTAGTTTCCTGGAGTTTAGAAAATGCTAACTCTAATTAGGAAGCTGTGATTTCCAGAGTTTAGGAAGGGATGTCAGTACACTTTAAATTATGTTTCTTCTCTTTCTACAATTATACTTGATTCAAAATGGTCCACACGTAACGATAAATCTAGATTTGATCTAACCAAATTAAAAACGGAGCAAGTCTTTGAAAAAGCAATTGATGGACTTCTGTTCCATATTGGTGTTATGGATTATGAGTATAATTGCAAATTTCTAAATAAGGCAACCAGATGGCTAGACTTGTATTTTGCATGCAAACTTGTATTTTGTTTGTAAATGTGAAAAATCTGTGTTTTGTAGGAGAAGATTATGAGGCAATTCTCCAATCAGTATTCTTATGCATCTGAATTTATGCATGTTGCAAAGGGGTGAGGAAAATGACAAGGTTACAAAACGATTTTCACATCAAGATAAAAACAAAAGCCTCCCCTGGACTGATATGAGAAAAATAATCAAACAATTCTCATGAGGTACTTCAACTCCTTATCAACATCTCTCAGTATTTTATCAGTCTGCAGATCTCAGATCTATGAATGGAACCAACTGACATACATAATTCTAGTTGCAGGTACATTTATATTTAAAGAGAGTGAATGAATTTAGATGACAAGCAATGTTTGTGCCCCAGCAGCATTTCCTAGTAGCTATTTTACAAACATTTGACAATATTAGAACAGGGATAAATAAAGCTCTTGAAAAGGGCCTTTTGTGACAAGTAGAAAAGGTGCATATTTTAGCAATTTGGGAAAGGAAAAATAAAGTGTTCTTGAAGCAAGTGTGGCACGAGTAAGGACACGTGTTTTTAAGAAGAGTAGCCATGGAGTAACTGAGGCATTGCCATGCAGAACGCAGACCATGCCTTCTGTCTTCACTGCAGTTATAACTGAAAAAAGGGGCAAGTAAGTTAATCATGGGTTTTCTAAATTCCTTTTTGCTGTTTCCACATTTATATTGTTACAGGCCTATTGAGATGTGTAGGAAGGTTGTATAGGAGTATACGTGTTTAAGAAAAGAGGAAACAATTAAGAAAGGGTGAGAAAGTCACACCTAAAAGCAACATTCGTGGAATCATAGAATCGTTTATGTTGGAAAGGAACTGTAAACCACATAAACCCACTCAAAGTATATGAAACTCAGAAACCCAGCTTTTTACAACTAAAAGAAGAGAGGACAGACTGACTATTAACTGAAGGAGAAGAATTTGATAAATTAGGCTAACTAGATTCAGTCTAGTAGCAGTGGACTGTTTCAGTCATGATGACTCCAGATGTTTCTGTTACGGCATCTATTCGTTTTGTTAACAGCAGATCCTACCAGTAAGAAAATCCTGTATGGATTTTTTGGGAAGCAGATTCCTTAGAAATTATTCACACTTCTGACAGTAGCTGAGACTGGAGCTCCCTGTGCAGTACCACCAATCTTTCCTCACCCTAGTTTTAGCTGCCGTCCTTGTTCAAGTAGATTGAACTAACTTCCTGGCATAAACGAGTTCATTTTTTTGAGGTGGTGTGAGAGAGAGAGAGATGAGAAACGAGATATCTTCTAAAGGTTTTTGAATTGTCTGTGAGTTCAACAAGGGTTGGAGTGAGCTCAAAATAAGGACAGAAGGGCAAAGTCAGGAGCTGAGCTGTTAATGGAAAAAGCGAGTAATATTTTTTCCCCTAACTTACAGTGAAATGGTAAATCAGATCAAATTGTATTTTATATTGTCAGCTGGAAAAATAATACCTGTTAAACAAATCCACGTTTGAAGTATTCTAGTTCTGTGTGTGTCCCAGGGATTTTTGAGGTGTTTCATGAAACACCTCTGGGGAAGTAATCACTGATTTGCCTTCCAGCCCCTTGCATCCAGCTTGCAGTGATTATGTACTTAAACTACAATCAGTTCACCTGTGTTTCAGACTGTGCAGTTTTTCTCTTGCAGCTCCATTGCCCTATGATAACAGAAACTATGTTAGTTTCTAATTCCAAATTGCTTTTCACATTTGTTTGTCATACAAAAGTAGCTGTTTTACAGAATGAACAAAGATTTTCAATGTATTTTTATAATGGTCAGTTACACTTACTCAGAGCATATACTGAGTAAATATTAGATCATCTGAAATGTTATTAATACCTGCCAGCAGATAGCATTACACAGCAAAGTTTATTTTTCCTTAATCTTGGTAGTGGTAACACAGATGGTTCGAGTTTAAGTGATGAGTGAACAGAGGAAAGTAACACTTCTACATTTTATAGCCACCCACTTCTGTTTTCCTGACTTTTGGATTTTCTTTGAGAGGTTAAAGGGATCTTTGTGCTCTTTGCTATGTGAATGGTGAGTTATGAAGGACCAAATATAAAAGACCAATGATAAAAGACCAAAAGAACATTTCATGATCTATCAACCTTAACATTCATGCAACTAGTGTGTTACAATGTGGGCTTTGTAGTTTTCTTTTGAAATGAGAATGGTTTCGTTGCTGCCTCGGGGAGATAAAAGGCAGCCAGAATAAGATGTTATTACTGCAGAGAAAAAGATCAGCTTATCAATCAGTCACAGTGCAAATGTATCACAAAAGGATGACAGCAGATACCTGGTTAGAATGTGACATCACCAAGAAGTTCTTAGGCTTCCTTTTCCGCAGTTGTTGCTACTATGTGACTGAAATATTAGAAAATTTTCACAGGGAGGTGAAAGGAGATACAGCCTTTATTAATGATGTGTGCAAGGACTTGTGGAATAAGCCATTATGGAGGGGAAAAAAGCAAACAAAAAACCCCAGTGAAATATAAAAAGCACAGTATTTTATGCATAAGCAACAGAAGGCAATAAAGAGTTTAATTACTCTATTCGCTGTAGTGGTGAGACTCAAGTGCAAGTTCCCATTTCCCTTCATTCATTGGGATGTAGCAGTTCAGAGGGCATAACAGCTCCCTTTGCTGGTAACAAGCACAAAGTGCAATTTGTGTGCATGATCCCTGTTTGTTTGCTGCATCAGGTTCTAATCAACTTCACAGGCAACTGTCCGGACTCCTGGCTTCAGTTATGATACCGTAGAACTTTTCAATAATTCACTGACTCCAAAGCAAAGTATAGATAGAGCATGAAAAGAAGGAAACAAATGAATCTAGTACAACTATAATAAATGAAATTAGGATCCATCCAAAAGATGGCTTGATACAAACTTTTGTTAGAATTGTATGACAAATAGAAAAATCAAACAATTATTCTATATAAGATATCCGAAATAAGACTGACTGAGAAAGGTAATTCTTCTAAACACATCTTACAATGCAAAAATCTGGCCCATAGCCTGTCTACTTGCCAGTTATCTTAAGCAGACTCAGAACCCTCACCTGAAGTTTTTTCTTAATCTTGAAGGCTAAATACTAAGCCTCAAAGGTTAGCTCAATACTCAGCCCTGGTCTGAATGCAAACCTGTAAGCAGAAATCCTAATGAAATGCCTGAAGCCTGAGCCACTCTAACCCAAGGTCATCAACACCTTACTGTAAGCCTTAAATTCTAGAGCCCCTTCCTAAACTTAGCTCATGTGTTAGACTCCCAGGAGGCAGATGAATGGCAGGGGTTGTGAGGTTGTAGACTGAAAGCCTGGGGAGATGAGTGTGAAGGGCAAGAAAAACAGGTTTGTGTCAGGGAACTTCAATCAATATAGATTATTGCTGATTAACAAAACTTGTAATTATTGATTCTGGTATTAAAAAATCAAAACCATAAAAAGTCAGAGAAAACACATCAACTTCCCTCCGGACATCTCTACTTACCTTTCATGCCTCCAATCTGTTTACTGTGTATTATGCTCAGTCTCTTTGGTCAGGGGACAGCTGCTGCAGGAGATTGGGCTTGGTGCGTGGGAGTTCCTTTTCTTTTGCTACTGCATGTTTCTTACGTGACTACTCCAGGTAGGAGAGGGAGAGGCAGGTTAGATGACAAGTGCTTCTGTTTTGATTGTGAGAACTCCTCTGTTTCAGCAGCCAATTTTCCATGAGCTGGAAGCTGTTCAGGAAAGAGCTCAACCAGCAAAGTGGTGGGATATTGTGAAGGTGAGGATGGCTGAAGAGATGGTGGTCAGTCTGACCCTCACTCTAAGCCCAAGCACAATCCCTCAGTGCTACCAAAGCACTCAAACCCTACCCTTAATTCTTTGTGCAGTGCCTTTTTCCGATCTATAACCTGAAAGCATACATCCAAATCCTGAAATCATAATGCTTTCCTCTGTTCCTCACCCTAAGTTGTGCTTTTGCATCAAGTGCAACCATTAACACAGAATTTTCTCCACTGTTTTTTCTGAATATTTTTTCAAATTTTCTTTCTCAGAAAAAAAAAGTTCTCATTGAATACAGAGATAGAAGTGAGACGTGGTTCAAGTGATACCAACTGTGGGTTGCATCTATTTCTAAGTCAAGAAAAGTTATTTTTGTATAAAATCTTTCTGTAAATGCAGAAAGTTGTTAAAACTTACACAATAAAAGTTAACCAACATTTCTATAAAATTTTCGAGTAAAAAAAATTCCAAAAGGATCTTAGAGGACAAGAAAATCAAGCACTGATTCTGTGTGAATCTGTCATACTGTTATAGACCTGGAAGTCATATAGAGGATATAATAGCACCAGAATAGTGAGAAGTTGTGCTTGTCCAGTTATATCAAGTTCTATGATTACAGAGCACTCATTCTGCCCCTGGATTTCAATTTTACAGATAGGTGAATTTGGGATGGTGGTTAAAGTTCTGTATCACAAGGTCTGCTGTAACCTCAGGCTGATGTGTCGTCATCCTGTTCTTCATGGAAGAGAAATCCAGAAGCGGCTATGAAAAATACCTGTAATTCAAGAAGGTACAAAGCTGCAGAACTCTGGAAGGCGGCTGAGTACTCTGGGGGACTTATTGCTGCTCCCTCCTTAACTCTTTCCCATACATCCACTCTTTTTCCCATTGTTGCAGACAGGATCTAGAGGAGCCTTTGGCATGAACTATGACAAATACTTATCTTCCCTAATGATCTTTTGAAGTGGATATATAAAGGATTTTACAGTTCACCTTCTGCTGGATTCCAAGCACTTTCTGGTATGCCAAGCACCTTTTCTACCCACAGACTTCCTTCCAGGGCTGATAAAGATCTTTCAGGATCATATTATGCTTTGAAAATAAATCTGAGAGCTTTTGATTGAAAACAGACTTGAAATACGAAATATTGTCTAATAATTTACAACAAACTGTATTAGCTGATATTAAATTGTATAATACATATGGACTCATAACCTGAAGCTGCACGACAGATTTTGAAAGTGTCTAAATATGACAACTTCTCCCCATTCACCTTACTTAAGCCATGTTAGACTCTTTTCCTCACTGACTCTTCATGTCTTCCATTACAACCGGTAATCATGCTTTTTTTTTTTTTTTTTGGCCTAAGTTCACTCTCTATGTTATCATTGATTTTTTTCTGGTAGCTAAAGGTTGCATCTTTAAATGCTTCTGTATAGCTCATGATTTAAATTTGTCTTTCATAGCCCTGCCAGCATGAATGAATTTTCTTTTCCTTTTCATGCTTAACATAGCCCATTCTTCATAATAGGCTTGATTCTCACTGGTAAAAGCTTAGGATGGGACGCAATGAGGTGCTTGAAATTTGGGCAGGGAGAGGATTCAGGTCCAGACTTCAGATGCTTCTGGCCCAAACAGAAATCTAGAGCCATTCTTGTATCCTTTCCACCTGCCACTCCAGAATAGTGCAGAATTACTGTAAACTGTGCCGTATTTCTCATATTCAATTGGAGATCTCAAAGGTCTCTACCTTTAGGCAACTTAATCAAGGTTGGTGGTACAAGTGTCCCTGGCAGCAATACCAGCTGGGGGCCGATATTTTAGGGAGCAACTCTGACAAAAAGGCCTTGGGAGCTCTGGGGGACAGTGAGCTAAATATGAATCAGCAGTGCATCCTGGCAGCAAAACAACCAGCAGAGTCCAGGGATGAATCAACAGAAGCACAGACACCTGTATAACTAAATTACTTCAAAAATCAATTGTTTGGCCTGTTTCACCTTTATTAGCCCACGGGAAACACAACTCACAAATTTTACACGGAGGCCCAGGGCCTACCCCTGCAACCCTTGGAGTCCGGATTGGGCTGTAACATTTAAATCACTGTCAGAAGTGGGATTCCTCTTGGTGCTAAAGCAGTTGGGTGAGCACAGGAACATACATGCTGTCCCAGGGAGGAGTTTGAATAGGAAGGGCAGCCCTATGGAGTGTTAAATGAATAGAGAATAGCCCGGGGAATTCTCTCACAGGCCCATGTGCCCTGTGACTACCTAACAGGTTAATAATATGCTCTCTTTTGGTTTCCTTCATGTTTTGGTATCACCCTTGTATTACAAAGTGCATTTGATTTTTGCAAAACGAGAAAATCCAGGGAGAGGCTTTAACTATCAAGCAAAAAGTAATAAGTTCAGTCCGTGTGAATTCAGGCTGTGTATTTAGGAGACTAACTTTAGAAAGCTATGTTAGTAAATTTTGCCCTTGAGTTTTCCTGAGTTGGCCCATGACTGCCCGTAGTGCCATCAGCTTAGATTGGTCTTAATATAAGCTTAGGCTCCTTTCATCATCACTGAAGTCAAATAGGCATTTTCAGACTTGCCTTGGCTGCTGATTTAGGGTAGGATAAATCACCTGTAGAAGCATTTATTTTCCCTTCATGACTGAGAAGGGAATGAAGGACAATAAAGTCAAACTAACAGTGAAACACCTAAGTTACGTCTGAGGAACGCTTATGTTGCTTTTAAGCTTTCCATACTTAAGCCATTTATCAGGGTATTCTGCTAAAGGACAAATGTTTCTGTTGGAGCTTCCTCATCATGAAACATGTGTGTTCTGTGGCACACTTAGTGGAGGTGGTAATTGATGTTGTGTCATGGTCCATGTTGTAATTGGTAGGCTGTCATTATTTTCCTTCTTTTAAACTAGCTATTAACTGTTAACTGTTAGTTTGTGTCTTGCGTAATATCACTTTCACAGCACTGGAATGCCATGTCTGTTACTTTTTTCAATACTTCAGTGTTGTTCTGGCTTGTGTTCTTGATTCACAGTTAACTGAATATTTGGGACATGCATTGTCCTTCAAACCGAGCTCTGTTTTCCTGTGTGTTGTTGTTAACACCATGTTTTGGTTAATTCTTTTTTTTTGCAATAGTGAATAAATCATGCAACTATAACTTTCTTTCAAGGAGGATTTTTTTCGGAGTTGTTATTCATACCACTAGATGGCAATATTAGGTAAACTACAATTGTGTGCCGTGCAAAACCCTACATTAAATACACATCTGTATCAAAACAAAAGGAGACACATTTCAAGAGAAATATTGCTGTATTTCTACACAACATGTAGTGATGGAGAGCTGTTATGTGAGAATAGGGCTTAAGCATAGTACATTCAGTTTTCCTTCTGGATGGGAGATTCCTTGTGATCATGTTTTATTAGGTGCAAATTACCTGTCTGTGTTTTTTCTTTCTCAGTTATCAGTTATATTTTGTGTGTAACTCTTATCAGCCTCTTCATATATGGAAGTTCTTGTATTCACCTCATTGCTTTCTTTGTTTATTTGGGTTTTGGTCTCCATTGCTATTTTATACTTGAATTCAAATCCTGCAGAGGAAAGCCAGTTGCCCAGTGTGGCCCAGTAGTTGTTGATCTCTGCAAGGTATTTATGGAATCATGGAAGAAGACACAGTCTTTGCCAAAGGTCTTTCTGTGCTGCCTGGCAGAAAGTAGTTCAACAGGTTTATTAATTTTTTACTATTTTAGCTTGTAATTTTTAATTTGGTCTGAAATATTAGTTTGTCATGTCTTTACAGTGACATTTCATTCTTTGTTTTGTTTTTCTTCCCTGTTCCCCTGTCTTGATCTAAGTTTTGTAGAAATACGTATAACTACTTTTGTTTATTTGCTTGTTTTTAAATAAATTACATTCCCTGGCTGGCTGTCCTGCCCATCCTTTCTCATGCATTTCTGCCTGCCAAAATCTTGATTTCTGAATAGTAGCCAACTCATAAAGAATCCCCTCAGGCTCTCCACCTCTTTATAGCCATCTTCTCATATGTGTATTTATACAGACTAGAGGAGATAAAAGATAGGTAAGAAGGAAGACAACTCTGTGAAGAGGGAAAGGAGATGAGCAGAACAAAGTTTTGAAGTGTACAAGCTTGAGCTGGTAGCAGTCAGGGGACATTTAAAAACACAGGAGACCCATCAGAAAGTAATGATAAGGCCCTAAGATGAATCACAGGATGTCACCAGCCCTCAGGGGAGTTCTTGAGAGGTCAACAAAGACTAAAAGAATATCAAAGAAGGTTATACAGTGAAGGAAAGAAACAGAAATGCAGGGACTAATTGAAAAAACAGGCATTAGCTAGGCAGGACGTTGTAAAACCTGTCAAGAGCCCAAGACTCCTCAGGCATCAGTCTCTACCTCTACAGGGCTTATAAAATCAATGAGACCAATGTGTAAACTGAAAGTTTATATATCATACTGAAGTATGCAAGGACATTTTTCTCTGGAGTATCAAGAAAGGCTCTGGGGTAAAAGAATCATTTTGCACTCAAACTAAGGGTGATACATGGAGGAAAAATCATGTAACTCTGCTTTTTTGAACTCCATCGCTGAAGTGTCATGCGCTTGTCATCTTTAATGGACTTCTGCATCCTTTCTGATGTCTTCTACCCAGAAAATATTTAAGCAATGAGTTCTTAGGGGCCAATTCAGTGCATGTGTTTTCAGTGCAACAGGGTCATTATTTTACACGTGGAACGATAGAATGGTTTGGGTTGGAAGGGGTCTTAAAGATCATCTAGTTCCAGCCTCTCTGCCGTGGGCAGGGACACCTTCCACTAGACCAGGCTGCTCAAAGCCTCATCCAGCTTGACCTTGAACACTTCCAGAGATGGGACATTCATGACTTCTCTAGGCAACTTGTTCCGGTGCTCCACTACCTTCAAGGTGAAGAACTTATTCCTTATATCAAATGTAAATCTCCTCTCTTTCAGTTTAAAGCTGATGAAGCTTCTTCTATCACTACATGCCCTTGTAAACGTCCCTCTCCAGCTGTCTTGTAGGGCTCCTTCAAGTACTGGAAGGTTGCTCTAATATTTCCACAGAACCTTCTCTTCTCTAGGCTAAACAAGCCCAACTCTCTCAGTCTTTCTCCATGAAGAGGTACTCCAGCCCTCTGGTTGTCTTTGTGGCCGTCCTCTTGACTCTTCCCAATAGGTGCATGTCTTGTTATGTTGGGGGCTGCAGAGTGAAATGCAGTACTCCAAGTGAGGTCTCATGAGAGTGGAGTAGAGGGGGAGAATGCCCTCCCTCAGACTGTTGGCCATGCTTCTTTTGATGCAGCCCAGAATATGGTTGGCTTTCTGGGCTGCAAGTTCTCATTGAGGGCTCATTTTGAGCTTGTCATCAACCAACACCCCAAGGCACGTCTCCTCAGGACTACTCTCAATCCATTCTCCTGTATTTATGCTTAGGATTGCCTTGACCCAGGCACTTGGCCTTGTCAAACCTCATGAGGCTTGCACAGACCCAAGCCTGTCTAGGTCCCTCAGGATGGCATCCCTTCCCTTTAGCATGTTGACCACACCACACAGCTTGTTGTTATTGGCAAACTTGCTGAGGGTGCCCTCAATCCCACTGTCCATGTTGTCGACAATGATGTTAAATAGCCCCGGTCCCTGTACCGACCCTTGAGGAATACCACATCCTCATGTATGAATGCTTCCCAAATAATGGATGCTGATAACAAACAAGGTTGGTCAAAGGGTATGTTTTTCAGAAGGGAATTGAAAAAAAAACGCCAAACCAAACAAAACATAAATTTTCTTTTCAAAATATCTTTTTCCTGCAGTTAAAATGCTGCAGAAAAAATGTCTCTGTATGACTTTTCTAAAGGGTAAAGAATATATGAATTATTCCCCCTCTCACTTTGTTTCAATAGTGTAAAAATATTTTCTTTTGCTACTGGTTAGGTATTTCATTTTAATAAAGAGAAATTATTCCATCATTATTTTTCACTTTATTTTTTCATATGATTTATTTAGTATTTGAGCTGATAGCATTTCCAATCTTGTCAAAATCAGAACTGATATAAAAACACCTCAATGTTTTTAAATGAAAAAAATGACTACTTTTTTTTTTCCAAAAAAACAAACTTTAGTTCTAACTAGAGACCATTTTAGAAATTTCCATTCTCATGGATTAACATGTATACATAACATATTCCTCTGTTTTCAGTCATTCCCTGGGACTACATGGAATTTAAACCCTCTGTGAATGTCCCTTATATAACACAAGATGATTACCAGCCTGGATAAGGAAGTAAAATGTCAGCTGTGGTTAGGACTGTAAAATTAGGCAGTGGAAAGGTTGGTGAAAATCACTCCTAGCCTGCTAGACTAAGTGGCTCACTTTTGAAATAAGATATAATGCCACACCATAAATTAGTAGAGTGCACACAGATTGTGATTTCATCTATAATACCGTAAAAATGTCTTTATTGAGTTGTTCTTTTTAAACCAGATTATAGCTAGATCTGCTGCTAAGTGCCCCCCAATCAGCTCTGTCAGCAAAGCTGAAGGGATAGAAAAGTGTAGTGCAATGTGAGAGCCTGTCACTGACGCTGGAAACCTTGGTTTTCCCATTGCCAAGCTCAAATGTGGACCTACAGCCTCAGTAAGTGGGATAATTCTGCAAGGCTTTCTGCTGTATTATTTCTGCATTAATTATAAACCAGAGCAATCACCACAGTTCCAGGTTTGGAAAAAATATACAACAGGTTTGCCTCTTTCTCTAACTTGTTGGCCTTGTCAAATCCTATGCTGTTATCTTTTCATTCTCGTTTTTTCTTGAATATTGTTTAGTTTATTTTACAAACGCTGATGAAACAATGCACTGAACCCTTCAGTCCTCTGTGATTATGAATGTCCATTGACACCCAGTCTCCTCAGCTTTTTTCAACAAGGCCAGGAGCAAAGGAGTTATTTTATTCCAGCAAACAATGGGTGAACGTGTGATGGATTCAATTGCAGGTTGTGGACTCTTGAACTTTGGGTCACAATGTCAATCACAGGGCCGTGACAGGGCTCTGGAGAAGATCCATAATGTGCCTCTGCTAGGTAATAATCTGTCAGGGACAGCTCAAGAGAACTTCGTTATTTTTTTTGGTGAAGAATAAATTTTTTCTTCTTTTTTTTTTCCTTATAAAGCAATTGGACAACTGGGATAAAGAAATACAGCAACTTTTACCACATCAGTGATGTTCAACAGCCGAACTAGTTCAATTTAGTTAACTTTTTTAAATTTGGCCTGATTATGTATGATCACAGTACTTGGCATCAGCTTAGTAGGTACCTAAAGAGTGCGTTGGCTACATATAACAACTGAATGTTGCTGTGTTGAATGTGCTGCATTGTAGAATTCATGAAAATCTGAAGGACTCTGTTAACAAACTAATATTAGGTCTGATATGAGAAGTAAATTGGAATATTGTGTTGTTTTATTTATCACTAAAGATCTGTTCTTCTCAGTATTTCTTTACGTCAACTCTTGGCAGACAAATTTTTCTTTCTAAGTCAAGAAACCCTACATGTTAGGACTCTGTTTTGCACAGAGAAACACAACACAAAGGAAGGTAATTTTTTAGTTAAAAGCCTTGATTCCCCTGTAGCATTCATGCCTCAAAAGAAAGATTTAGGTGTTATGCACCCTCTTTGGACTTCTGCATCCACCAATTGTCATGTCACCAACATTTTAAAAACAGCTGCTCAGTTTCTGCTTATCCTGTTTGACTGGTTGCACCTCCGAGTACGGACTCTAAGTCCAGTGAGCTCAGACAGTGCTTTTTTCTCGTTAGTCATCCTCAAATTGCCTATCTAGTGGTTACACTAGAGAGTCGCTCTTTTTACATGCTTTATATTGCTCTTTTGGAATGTTTCCAGGTCTTCCAGATCTTTTAAGTGGCCTCCGATTTGAGAAACCATACTGGGCTAGAAGGTTAGGATACATGAAACACTGTAGTACCTTGGCCAGATTCTGCTCACTCTCTAATCAGTGATATATTACAGGTCAGTAAAAGTGAGTAAAGGTGAAAAACATTACTCCCTCACTCACTATTTTGTGCTCATAATGTTTATACAGTCCTTAGGCTTCATGGGAGGAATAATGCCTGTGGGAAAAAGATAATTAAAAAAAGAATATGGCAAATGATGCCCTTTTCTAATGTCTGTTTTAGTGTCAAATCTCTTACATTTAATTTTCTTTTTTCTATTTTGGTTTTGAAGATCTATGAAACCAACTATAACTAATTACAGAAACATAGAAAGCTCTCTTTATGGGGGAGCGAGTCCTCCAAACAGAAGTAACATTTCACCGAGTCTTGCGTTTTATGTCTTAATTTAAAAAAAAAAACCTGTTTATTTGATTCAATTTTAAGAAAATGCATACATTTACACTAGTTCCAACACATTCAAACACACACATCCTTCCTCATCAGCATGCAATTGTGAAAAGAGAGGATGTGGGAAGGGGAGGATGGTATTTGCAGCAATGCAACCATATTTTATTACTGCTAATCCTTCAGCACATCACGTTGTGACTGCAAGAAGCCCATTAACAAAGATGCTTGAAGTGATTAAAATGGAAGTACATTCTGGTGTGAGACAAATGTATGTATAAAAATATGCATATACAAAAATAAATAAAAATTGTGATAATCAGCTGCATTTCATGTAGTTTCTGTTTAAGTACAAATAATTACTTCATTTTTCCCTGTGTATTTTTTTAATCAGCCTGAGGCACAGTGGGAGATATTGCTTCAGCTTTCCAATAAGGAAGGGGCCAGGATTAAGGGGGGGGTCTGCCTTCAAAGACATGCTAGGTCCAGAGGGAGTCTCCTCCTGGGGTTTTGGCATTGGAGGGTCTTTGAAGTTTTTTGGATTTTCACTTACCAGGTGGTCTTAACTCATAGCAGTGTCTCCACTGAGCTGCAGTCACAGAGCACGGCAGGGAACCTACCTGCTTTACTTTCCGGAGTAAAGAAGCCACAGGAAAAAAAATTACACTTCTGCAGGATGGTTGTATCTCTTATGGGAGCATAACAATCTCTGTTTCAGAACCCGGTACAGCATAGAAATATCTGCCAGATAGGAGGAAATCTGATTCAGTTTTTACTAGCATTTAAGTTGTGGAAGGAGCAGTCTGAATTCAGCCATTAGATGGCAGAATTGATCAAGCAATAACCAGATTTTAGTGCTGTGTAGTGTATGCCCCAAACCAGATGGTTTAAAGAATAGGTACCAAGCAGCAGCTGGTGTTGTATATATTCCCGAAATACCATACCTGGCCTACCTGCAGGCACTTTGAACTAACAGAGACCACAGTATTTGTATATCATTTCCAGAAGCAGCACTTTGGGGACTGGGGATCAGAGCATCAATCAATGAGCATTGTTAGATCTTTTCTGGGGATGTGCCTTTGAAGACCTGTACCTGTGTAAATATTGACCATCATGATTCTGTCTGGCTACACATTTTTGGCAATAGCACAGGTACAATCCACTTGTGGGTTTCCCTAAATACCATTGCTTTGAGAGGTAACTGTTCTGAAATCAATCTGCTCAGACAGTTTTTAACTGCAGTTGGTTTCTATGGGCATCAGGCAACTTCATTAATTTACTTACCACTAGCAGCTCATTATTAGCAGTTAAAGTCTGTGGGAGGTGATGTCTAAAATTTGAGCCATTCTTCTCCCATATAACTGCAACATCTTCAGATAAAGAAGCACAATATTAAAAAATCTAACAACACTCAAACACATAATTTCATTACCTCTTTCCCTTTTGTGACAATAAAAAAAGTTATCTTCTAATCAACTTTTTGACTCAAGTAAATTATTTCAGCATTAGCTTTTCTCATATTCCTCTTCCCATTAAACTTCCTTGTAGTCTAATTGCCGTTCCCAAACTACACACACATCTAGCTCCAGATTAAGACATCTTATATTCTTCTTTACTGCCTAAAGATAGCATTTCTTATTGGCTAGTTCACACTAAGGAAAGCTAGAGAAGGGAACATAAATGGAATTTAGAACATTTACAACTAGAATTATCAATTTTATATGCAGAAATAGCATTTACAGGTATACATATAACTACTTGTTCATACAGGTGTTTAAATGTTACAGCTGTGGTTGTCTCCAAAAGAAACTTAAAGGATTTCAGCTTTCTTTCAAAATTTCAAGTTAGATGTTTGATTTGTCCCCTTCGTCTTTTTCTTCTCCCCTCCCTTCCCCTCCCCTCCCTTCCCCTCCCCTCCCTTCCCCTCCCCTCCCCTCCCCTCCCCTCCCCTCCCCTCCCCTCCCCTCCCCTCCCCTCCCCTCCCCTCCCCTCCCCTCCCCTCCCCTCCCCTCCCCTCCCCTCCCCTCCTTCAGATACAAACTAATTCTAATAACAAAATGGTCTGTATTTCAAATTTGACTTCATTTATATCTCCTTTACAAGGACATTGGGATTCATTCCTCCTAACATTAAGTATCTACTTCTAAACTTGTCACCTGGGATCCCTTTACAGTCAGAGGAAAGCAATGGTCACTTCTAAAGGCAATTCATTCCAGCTATTTTAGATGTCTGGTTTATGATGTGTCTACCCTAGAAGTGACGAGTTTTCTCCAGTGACTACAAAAGGAGCCTGGGGCGACTTAGCTGAGGTACAAAATAGCCAGTCTCAACATTTGGTCAGGTGAATCCCATGCTAAGAGCCTAAGGTGTTGCAATCAGGATCGCAATAATTCACTATCTCTTTGGATAAGAACTGGATGCAATCTGTATCTGTTTTGCTACATGGAAGTAGATTATGAGGAGCACAATCCACCAATGACATATCCTTTAAAGGTGACTTAAACAGTTAAACTTGTAGACTAGTCAGGATGATAATGTGTACTTATGTTAAGAAAGATTGGTGGGGAAATCACATCAATTAGATGAAAAGGTCTCAGTAATTAAATGCAAAACTGATATTAAAATTAAATTTTAACAAATATGTGTGATACAAATGGCTGTATCAAATTGTACGAATGGTTTTGTACACGGTGCTTTTTATTTGACTATACAGTGATGTCATTTTCATGTTATTAAATAAATTTTTTGATGAAATTTGCTAGGGCTAAATTTTAAGCCAAAACAAGCAATAAGATAAATAGCTAGAATACGACTTACTTAATTAGCCTTAGTCTATTTGAAGCACCACTCTCTCTCAATATTTACTTGGGTGTGAAAAGCAGCAATACTATGAATTTAACAAGTGTAAGAGTCAAATAGCCTCCCTGGCAAATTCTGTTATCACTTTAAACTCTTTCTTCACGGCTGTCATTCCCAGTAGTTTTGAATAACTCAAGAATGAACCTATTTATCCTTTTTTTCCTGTGTTTTTGGGTTTTGTTTTCAAAACCGCAAAGAAGTGCTTTGCTACAAAGAACACATAAATTGATTCTTAAAGCTTACTTTGACAGTATTACTTCTGCTATTACTTGCTGTACACAGTGAGTCAGCACAAGATGAACTTCTAAAAACATACTCTAAATCACGAAGACTTCTTCAGTGTGAGGAATCCTAGTTCTTCGCTTAATTATATTCCCTGCCAGTTTTCTAGTCAGTCAACAGCTGCCAACAACGTGTATCCATACTGAGATACATTACTTGTCTTACAAAAATATCTACTTGTCTGATGTAACAGACAAGCTATGATATATAAACGTGCTACAATCAGCTCCAAAGGAGCATCAGAAATATTTTAGTCTGGGGCTCTGTATGTGTGAGCTACTTCAAAGGGAACAGTGAATGTCCACTGAATCTTTAAAAATAATGTGAGAAAACATCTCCAGTAGATACTTTCATTGATGGATAAAACCTGACCTCATTTTAATTTCCTTATTGGTGTGTGATATTCTTATAGACAAACCTGAAATGAGTTAACAGTAATTTCAGTATCTCTGAGTCTCCCAGAGCAGAAGATCTGGAAGGCTTCATCCTTTTTTATTTCCCCAATATAAGTCTTGACTATGCTATTCTCAGTACTCTGATTAATTTCTACTTCTGTTCAGCTCTATAGAAGGTTACAAGTGTCAGTAATTTGTTTCTTGCTGAAATAATTAGTGTAAAACTTTCTGCTCTCAACATTTTGCAGCCTAAGGACAGCATAGGACCACTCAGTTTAGTTCATTGCTTCAGGTAGCTGATATGTGAAATTAAAAAGTAAGCCATGTTGATTGGATCCACATGGATATATCTTTCTCTGGGCTGATGAACTGAACTGAACTTTTAGAATTAATGTTAGCATGAACAGTCATAGTTTCAAAAGAAAAACACCTTTTAGATACCCTCTGCAATATTCCCCCTGACAAGTATCTTTTCATGGCACATTATTGATATTAAAACAAAATTTCAAAATTGGTAAATGTAAGGCTACATAAAGAACAAATAGGTTTTTAAACATTCATTTTCCTGTGAATGCTATATCCATCCTTTAGTTTATCTTAATATTAAAATGTTTTTCATATTTACTTATGCTTTAAGATATTTTTGAATAATTTTTATAGATAAAATCTATTTTTTAAATTATAGAAACACATAATATTGAAGAAGTAGAGACAGTGAGACAGTTTTATCGACCTTCAACAAGAAATGCATCTAGATAAGCACTAACTCCAAGCAAGAAACCTTTAGTTAATTTTGGGCTCCTTAAAATTCCTGTGAGTTTTATGAAATATCTCAGCCTAGAGACACTGGTACTAACCAACCATGAAGACAGACATTATAATTTTATTGCTAGTGAATGTAATGAAAGGTCTTTTTTATTTTTTTAATTCACAGCTGCATACTATTTCTGTGCTTAAGAACTTTATTCCAGGTAGAGATTTTAAGAAACTTCATTGATTTTTTTATTTAATTAAATAAAAAGCACCAAACCAAATAGAACTGAACCTGGAACATGCATATAAAATATCTGTATTAAAGAAGGAGATATTCAATAGTCCGCTGTTCAGGTTTGAAATGTGAAATTGGTTCAGGGAGTGGTTAATAACCTGATGGGCAGAGCTGTACTCAAGGATACCTCAGCAGGCTGGAAGAATGGGCTAATGTGACCCTCACACAATTCAGTAAAGGTGAACACAAAGAATGGCACCATGCACAGCAGTACAGGCTGGCACTGACTGACTTAGAAAAGGTGAGGTCCTGCTGGACGACAAATTGGACATGAATCAGGCCTGTGTGTGCCTTTGTGGTCAAAGAGGCCAACCATATCCTGGGCTGTATCAATGGGTGAAGATTTCTCTTTATTCAGCACTTGTGAGAGTCCATTTTTGAGGCATTTTATCCATTTCTTTTGGCTCCCCCGCACAAGAAGGGCTCTGACAATTTTAAATGATTTCTGCAGAGGCCAACAGGCTGATAGATCCTATAACATAATAGCACAGCGTAAAAGGTGGTCCGTTCATTGCAGAAAAGAGTAGACCTCAGGGTCAATCCTACTGACATCTACAGCTGTCTAATGGAAGAGAATGTCGTGCTGCAAAATTCTACTGTGGGCAAAATGAAGATCTGCCTTATATGTGAAACAAAAAATTTGTTACTGGTATAACATAAATCTTAATAGTTTCATAAAAGGTTTGTTATTACTCTAGATTTAATGGCTATAGGAGAATAAAACAAATAAAGTAATCAGATTTTAAAGAAAAAGGTTTGTATCTCAGTAACATAAAATGTGTGTTTTTTTAATTACCTCTCACCTGTATTTCTGTACTTTGCATCATAGAATGACAGAATCACAAATGTATTTGAGTTGGAAGGGAAAAATTACTGATCACCTATTACGAGCAGAGTGTTCCATTCTGAACTCAATGGTCACACGGGGGAGAGGCATTGGGGAGGAGCACTGACGACTCTCCCCAGTATGTCCATGTTGCTCTTATACTGGAGAGACCAGACCTAGGTACAGCACTTAAGGTATGGCCTCACCAGCACTGAGCAGAGAAGGGTCACCTCCCTCCAGCTGCTGGCAATGGTTTGCCCAGTGTAGCCCAGGGTGCCACTGACGATCACCTTTGGGAAAGGGCACCTTGATGGCTCCTGGTCAACTTGGTGCCCACCAGGATCCCCAGCGCCTTTTCTACCATGCTGCTTTCCAGGAGCTTGGCCAGGATGCTTTTGGTCATGAATAGGCGTGAATGTGTCCTGTCCCTGGATGCTTTGTGCCCATCCTGGTACCATCCACAACTGATCTTTCTGTAGGTTTCTCAGTAAGTGCTGTGATGGTGAAAAGGGCATGTTTCCTCCAGCCAAAGAAGTGGTCCGAGTGGAAAGCCTCTCTCTGGTTATTGGACAGGGAGAAACCTGACAAGAGAATCCTGAGTTGGAGTTTCCAATTTTGTGTTTTTTCCTTAACTCCAAATTTTTCACACCATCTTTTTTCTTCCTATAATGTCTAGGTAAAAGGTGGTGGTGATTGGCACTCTCTTTTAGACCCCAACCTCTGAAACATCAAGGGGAAACTCCAAAATCAGAGCAGACCAGAGTAGTGCACTCTGGGGGTGCAAAGCAACCATACCACTCAGCTTGGTATCATCTTCAAGCTTACTGATGGCGCACTCATTCCCACTGTCTATGTCGTTGATGAGTATCTTAAATAGTATTGGAGTCAGTATGGACTCTTGAAGGAGTCCAGTCATTACTGGTTTCCACTTGGACATTGAGCTGTTGACTATAACGCTTGGAACATGGCCAGCCAACTAATTCCTTATCCATCTCACAGCTGGTCCATTAAAACAACGTCTCTCTGATGTAGAGGTAAGAATATGGTGGGGAACTGTATCAAAGATTTTAGAGAAGCACAGATAGACAATGTTCATAGCTCTTCCTTTGTCCACTAATCCAGTCACTTCATTGTAGAAGGCCACTACATTCGTCAGGCATGATTGGTCCTTGGTGAAACCATGTTGGCTGTACCTAATTCCCTCCCTGTCTTCCATGTGTTTCAACATACCTTCCAGGAGGATATGCTCCATGATTATTGCAGGCACAGAGGTGAGTCTGAGTGGTTGGTAGTTCTCAGGTTCCTCCTTTTTACCCTTTTAAAACTAGGCATGATGTGGGTGTTTCAGAAGTGTTTCCCTGTTGGTTCCTAATACATCAGCAGCCCCTGGTACTTCTCTAGTACTCAAAACTCCATCTGCTTCCTCTGCTAAATCTCTGTGTAGGTCTGGACAGCTTCTTGGTAAAGATCATCTTGCCCCACTTGGTCACGTGAATCTCATCAGCCACCAACAGAGCCGGCTCCTCAAAGGGTAGATCCACAATCACAGAAGCCAAAACCTTGAGTACGGCATCAGCCATGAAGCCAAGAATTCACTTTTTTTGATTAGCCTCCTCCTTCCTAAATCCCTTCCTCTGATTGGGAGGTGGGGTCATCCTCATGGTGGAGTTAATGATCTTTAGGCACAGCTTAATCGTGTTGTGTTGCAGTCCAGGCTTTTAGAAGAGAAAGGCAGACACTTCCATACAACAATTAAAGCATCAGACAGGTTGAATGAAAGGCTGTGCTGTCATTCACTGAGACCTGGACAGGCTAGAGAGCTGAGTGGAGAAGAACCTAATGAAGTTCAACAAAGGTGAGAGCAGAGTCCTGCATCCAGGGAGGAAGAACCTCATGCACCAGTACAGGTTACAGGCTGACCTGCTGGAAAGCAGCTCTGCAGAGAAGGACCTGGTGGATAACAAGCTGATGATGAGCCAGCAACGTGCCCTTGTGGCGAAGAAGGCCAATGGAGTGGGACTAGCAAGTTATCCTCCCTCCATACTTTGCCCTAGTGAGACCATGTCTGTAGTCCTGAGCACAGTTCTCGGCTCCCTAGTTCAAGAAATACAAGAGACTACTGGACAGAGTCCAGCAGAGGGCCACAAAGTTCTTTAGGGGACTGGAGCATCACTCTTATGAGGAAAGGCTGAGAGACCTGGGTCTTTTTAAGCATGGAAAAGAGATGACTGAGAAGAGATCTTATCAATCCTTAGAAATATTTAAAAAGCAGGTGTCAAGAGGATGAGGCCCAACCCTTTTCAATGATTCCCAGTGACAGGACAAGGAACAAGAGGAACAAACATGAGCAGAAGAAGTTTCACCTCAACATTAGGAAAAACTTCTGTGAGGATGATGGAGCACTGGAACAGGTTATCTACGGAGGCTGTGGAATCTCCTTCTCTGGAGATATTCAAAACTCACCTGCACACATTCCTGTGCAACCTGCTGTAGGTGAATGTGCTTTGGTGGGGGTGTGGGGGTGTTGGACTAGATGATTTACAGAGGTCCCTTCCAACACCAGCCATTCTGTGATTCTGTGAATCAGACTCTGGAGGTGCAGATTTCCCTCCACTGGAGAAAAAGGAAGCCAAAAATGGCTTTATCTTAAGCCCATGCTAGTCCCACTTTGGTTTAGGCACAGAACTTGTATACTTTTATTTCTTTATTGCTAATGGTGGAAATTATTTTTCTTTACAGAGATTGTATTTCTAAGCTAGATTCTTGGTGGTAGGCTATGTGGTACATATCCACAGTCCAGACTTCTACAAAAGATGCTTCCACTTAGCTAAGGAGAATTTTTCTTCAGTCATTCTTGTCTTGTACCGTTAATGGTTAATTTCTTATTCAGAACCAAAACTGCTCCAGCAGAAAAGATTCACCCTCTGGTATGCGATTTCTGGAAAATTACAGGCACCGTTACCAAGGTTCAAACATGTATCCGGAATGGTGCAAAACCTCTCACATCTGCGTACCACAGCCCTGGGATATGGCTTTCCAGTGGAAGGGGAAATATTTCTCCCGCTTGCAGAAGCACTTTGGGCTTTTTCTCAGGAATGTGATTGCCCATTTGATTTGGGACCCATCCAGACCACTAGTGTATCTCCCCTTCCTGTGTAGTGTTCATGATTTTTCTGTTTGAATGAATTTGATTGCTCTTGAAACAGCATTTTTGCGATGCTATCATCTGTTCAGATAAAGCAATTACAGTATCAGTGAGGTTTTTCTGCATGGACATCCCTTTTAACACCAACTTAATTTCTGAAGGCTTTAGAACAATTTCAGCATCATACAAGCAGTATCATCTAGATTTCACTGTTAGCACTGCAGTGAAGCTGGTGAAAAGCATGTGACTACAGTCCAGAAAGCTTTTCATTTAGTGTTGTGCTTTGTGTGACTAAATACTGTGTGTTTGCTTAGGCAGCACTCTTGTACCGAGAACTTTTGCTAGAGAGCTTATTTCTGAACAACTGAGTAACAAAAGAAAAATATAGCTTAGCAAAACAGGATATCCTTACGATGTCAATATTTTTTAAATGGTCTTAATCTTTAAATATCTGAAATATAGATTGATTTTCAGGGTATTTAATTGTAGTCTTACAGGATTTTTTATGTCAGCCATGTATTTTGAATGTGGATGTTTCTGTCTAACTTCAGTCACTGACAGACAGCACTGTTTGGTGTTGTCTTAACTGTCTAAGCAAACTTGGCAGCAGGCCAGCGTTTCTGAATATAAAATCCAGGAAATGTTTGGTTTTGGAAAATGAAGCTATTAGCTGATTCTTTCACCTTTATATAGAGTCTGAAGATTCTCAGTCAGAAAAAAAAAAGGCAGTATAACAAACTTCTGGTTTAGGATCTGACTGTATTGGATTTACTTCACAAAGTTTTATTGGCACAAATGAAGGTATCAAGGGTGGCTGCTGTGACAAGACAGTAGAAGCTGCCCCCATGTCTGATAGAGCCAATGACAGCCAACTCTAAGATGGACCTGCCACTGGCCAAAGCTGAGCCCATCAGTAATGGTGGTAACACCTATTATGGAAAAAAATTCAATTAACTGTAGTCTAATTTAGCAAACAGTGGTAATTGTCAAACAGTGAAGGAGGGTGTGTGTGTGTGTGTGTGTGTGCTTGAAACCTAATAAATGCTATTAGAGATTGTCAGGAGATGAATAAACTGAATTGTCTACACGAATATAGACAGAGGCTAGGGGAGCATCCCACCAACTACTGAGGAAGACTGTAATGGGCTTTGTTTGTTTATGGGGGAATGATTCTCCAGAATTTTAATAATGAATTGGCAGTAAATGTGTTTGTGGACCAAACCACTTCTGACACCTGCAGGTAGTATAAGGATCACACTCTAGGGTGGCAAGGATAGTATTTGAAAGATATTATCTGGAGGTTCTATGCTTGTGCAATATGTACCTGATTTGTTACTTGCCACTAAGACATAAGAAGATTGCTTGAAAGATACTATTTGTCTGTGTATTCCTTTAGCAGAAAAAGGCCACTGTGCATCACTTTCTAAGGTTCAGCTGTGTCAGCAGGAAGTAAAATATTTAGGTTTCATATTAAAAGAAAGACAAAGATTAGTAGACCCAGAACAGGGCCAGAGTATTTTATAAATACTTCAATCAGTACCAAAGAAAACAATTGTGAGGATTTTTAGGTGCAGTAAAATACTGGAGGCCCTGGATACAGGGACTAGGAAAGTTAAGTAAGCCATTGACAAAAGACAGCAAGGCAGATGAAGTGGAACCTATACGGTGGAGTCCAGAGAAAGAATAGGCTTTCCAAGCTATAAAAGGAGTTTTAGCTTCTGCTCTGGCATCAGGATTGACATATTACTCCAAACCCTTTGAACTAATTGTGCATAAGAACAAAGGAGCAGCCAGCAGAGTTCTTACTCAAATGCTATGTCCACACTGCCTTCCTGTGGCTTAGTACTCAACTCAACTGGATCCTGTTAAAGGCAGGGAATAATTCCTGTGTTAAAGTGACAGCAGCACCAGTGATTATAATAGAAAAACGCAGATCATTAAGCTTGGGTCACCCAACTACCTTGTATATCCCACAAGAAGTGGAACTCATTCTTAAGCAACATAGTGCACAAGAATCGTCCCCATAAAAATCACATTGTTATGAATTAATGATTTTAATTGTGGATAATGTTACTTTAAAAAGATGTAATGTTTGAATCCAGCAACTTTACTGCCTGCTCCCTCTGACAGTGAGCTGTACCATGGCTGTGTTAAGGTAGTGTTTCACTCCAGCTGCTTATGGGAAGAACTGCAGGAGCAGACTCTAGAGAATTCACATCTAATCCTTTTAATCAATGGATCTTCATACTTTATGAATGGAAAATGACACACGGACTATGCAGTGATGAGAAAATTAGAGGTACTTGAAGTGGAACTTCAACAACCGTCAGTGAGTGCTCAAGTGGCTGAATTAACTGCATTAGCAAAAGCAACTTGTTGGGGATGTAATCAGTGGGTAACTGACTCTAAATATGAGGTCCGAAACAAATGACTGTGCCTTTAACTCTTTCTATCTAACAAATTAAGAAAATCAACTATGATCACCTTCAAAATAGTTCATTCTGGGTTGACACACAGCTGCATGTGATGCTGCCAACATTCAAAGCCATTCCGCAGATCATTTTCTGAAAGGCTGTGATGGATCTCTGTCATTTTTGCTTTCAGATTTTCTACTGACAAAAAATGTGTTACTTTGAGCACCGACTTTATCTGTGAGGAGAGGCAGAAGTCACAGGGAACCAGGTTTGGTGAGCAGGGTGGATGCAGAAGCACAGTGATGTTATTAGCTAAAAACTGGTTCACAGTGGGCTGGCGCACACTGACATTTTCCAACCAAGGTAAGAAAATATCTATATTTGAACACGCATCCACTTACACTGAAGCGAAGCAATTGAGCTGAGCCTTGTCTCACAGGTTACAACATGATTTATAACCATCTCTTTGTCTCTCCCATCCCAGTCTTTGTTACCCAAGCTATAGGATTAGGGTTTGTTTTTTCTTGTGTCAGACCTCATTTACTTTTGTAGTGTGTCTCACAATAGGTATGGAAAACATGAGGGTTCCTTATCTCAGCAGGAAACAATATTTCTATTGCTGTACTACACTGTCCAGCTAATACCAAAGGATGCAGCTAAACTGAAAGAAAAAAATAATTGACAGACAAAGCAGCTAAAGCTACTGACTGCCAACCTGTACCCAAGCGCCCTCCTGTAAAAACTCCCTCTGCTACTGATTGGCCAGATATGTGCAGAGGTTACTCAGGAGGAACAGACTTGATGGGAAACTCGGAAAGCTGTGGAAGATGAAACTGAAATTTGGACTACTGAGGGAAAACCCATTTGTCCAAGAAAATATTTCATGACTGACTAGGTGGTTTCATGATAAAACACATGGAGGGATGAGAGCAGTTGTTAACCAGACTGAGAAAATTTGGGCAGCTCCCAGAATACATATAGCAGTAAAAAGGATTGTGAGTTCTTGTCTCACATGTTAGAATATTTTTGATGCAAAATCCGAACAGGAGGCTGGAGGACAACCATGGACATACTTCCCATCCCAAAGAAGCAGGGAATTTGAGCACCTGCAAATAATCATGGATCAACTCTCAGGATGAGTAGATGCTTTTCACGCCAGGAAAGCTGATACCGCGGCAGTGGTCAAAGCACTCTTGCAGGAAATCATTCCCAGATATGGAATACCTGAAACCATAAAATCCAATAGATGTTCTTGTTTTTCAATCAGAATGCTAAACAATATCTATAAAAGTTTAGGAATACAGCAACTGCTACATTTTCCATATTGTCTGCAGTCCTCAGGAGAGCTGGAAAGAATGAATAGGACTCAGAAATAAAATGAATTGAACTTGTGGTCAAGGAGGTTTGAAATGACCTTAAGTTTTATGAATACTGCTGTAGGTTATTAGAAATACTCCTCACTCCTGATATAAAGGTTGTTGAGAAAACCATCTTCAAGGCTGAGGCTGGGGAAATACAACCTGAAAAGGTGCAGCCAGATACATACACTGGTGCTGTGCACACAAGTAGCACCAACTGCCCAGTGAAGAAGAGTCAGCTGTGAGACTCAATGGTTTTTTTTATTTGATTAAGATTATCTTCTATAATTTTTTAAGACAGGAGTAGAGTGGATTACCCTACTTCTGTTATTAACTCTTCTTTGTATAGGTGTTTTGGTTCTCTTTCTTTTATGCATTTGCTCAAAACCAGTGGGCAAACCATCACCAAAATAGGCTCAAACCATGCATCAACAATCCTGTTCTGTGAGAGTTCTTTCCCAAACTGTAGCACGCTTAGGAAATCTATACAAGAGTATCTATGCAAGGATAGGGTAAAAGATGGATTGGAAACCTTATCTCAGACCTTACATTAGCCAGTGGGGAATCCTAGGGTCAGATCATTATGGTAGCCAGTGTGTCTAAAGCCACAATAGTTCTTCTGTGATAACATATGTGAGAAAGAGAAAAACTGCTGCACAACATAGCTGGAAGAGAGGAATGAGAATATTTGAGAGAAACAACTCTGCAGACACCCAGATCAGTGAAGAAGGAGGGGGAGGACCTGTTTCACGTGCCAAAGGGCAGGTGAAGATCATGATGAGGCAGGTTGTTGCCCCAAAGCCCATGGAGTACCAAGGTGAAGCAAATATCCACTTACATCTCATACAGGACTCCACGCTGGAGCAGGTGGATGTGCCCAGAAATAAGTTGCAGCCAATGAAAAGGCCATGCCAGAGCCAGCTCCTGGCAGGAACTGCCAGCCATGGAGAGGAACCCATGGAGGCACAGGTTTTCTTGCAGGACCTGTGCTCCTTGAAGGACCCACGCTGGAACAGTCTGTTTCTGAAGGACTGCATCCCATGGAAAGGACCCATGCTGGAGCAGCCCATCATGGGATAGACTCACATTTGAGAAGTTCATGAAGGAGTCTCTCCTTTGGGTGGGATTTCATGCTAGAGTGGAGGAAAAGAACACAAAATGAACTGACTGTAACCCCCATTCCATGTCCCCCTGTACTGTTTGGCGGAAGGAGGTAGAGGAATCAGGAGTGAATTGAGCCTAGGAAGAAGGAGTGAGGAAGGTGTGTTTAGATTTATTCTTCTTTCTCATTATGCCACTCTGGTTGATTGGCTATTAATTATATTAATTTCCTACAGTTGATTCTGTTGTGCTTGTGATGGTAACTGCTGAGTGATCTCCCTGTCCTAATAGTGACCCACCTTCTTGTCATTTTTTCACCTTTCCTTGTCCTGTTGAGGGGGGTAGAATGATGGAATGGCCTGGTGATCACCTGGCAGCTAGCTAAGGTCAACCCATCACACTGAAAAAAGCCATGCTGATTTAACTAGTGAGATTGAAGTGATGGGTTTTGCTTCTGTAATGTTTTAGCTAGTGATGTTTCCAGTTAACTTCTATTTTTTTAAAGAGGTAATGCAGTTTTGCCCCGTAAAAGGAGGTCTATGCTGGTAGATGATAGTGAAATTCTGAAAAAAAAAAGGTCTAGAACAACTTGAATAAAACTTAAAAAATGTGAAGAACTTTTCTGTGTGAGATGAAGACCTGACTCCGTGAGGATAAGCACAAAATGAGAATACAAATCAGAGAGTTCCATCTGACTGCAATGTGGTCTTCTGGGAGATCACAGGTTATCTTTACGTACTGCTTCTTCATCAATAACAGATGAGCTACGATTTCTTCTTACATGTCATTGCCCTTTCCTCAAAAACAAAAGCATGAAGTGAAGCACTGAGGGGAGAAAAAGGTGAAGGAGAGATCCATGAGTGGGAATAATTGGATCAGTTTTTTGAACTACATTTATATAAACAAGGTTGGTGAATTAGGTAAGTCTAGTCTTTTCTGATATAAGAGAAAGAAGAATTCATTGGCTAGAAAATTTTATATTCTAAAGACTTAATTCATACAATCATTAAAAATAAGGAAAACCTGATGATATTTATGGTTTAGGATTATTTTTTATAACTCTCTGAGGAATAAATTGATGATGTTCTCTTTCCACAGTGTATTACCATTAAAACAGACTTTCTCTGTTAACACAGATATAGCTGTATATAACTGATTATAACTGAACTTTAAGTGTAGCAAGGAATGGGATGTAATTCTTTTTGTACCTACCAACCATACAAGGGCTGAGAGGACAGAAAAAGGAGTTTCTAGTCAGATGTTTGGATAATTCACTTCTCACTGGTGATTGCTTTATAAATTCCAAAGATGGGTTTTCTGGGTGTATATTTGATGTAATATTAGGCTGAACATTCATAAGGTGCTTGACCTGATGACTTAAGAAAAGGTAAATATATCAACATATATTTCTGATAGCCAAGTTCACATCCTTCTAATGAACACTCTTGTCTAACTAACTGAAATGTTTGAGGAGCAATAAACATAAATTTGGTATTTTCTAATAACCACTATGGCATTCAGAAAGGTTTATAATTAGAAGCTTATGGCCTATGGGATTAGGCATCAAAATAGTCACTGATACCTATATTATGTACATCTGTGGAAAAGGAAGGAGATATTATGATACTGTTTTCTGTGGACTGTGCCTGTAGCTACAGTCTCCTCTGTAATATAAAGATCACTGTGAAGCCCACATTATTTAATGTGTTAGCTCAAATGTGGACTGCTACAAAGAGTGTCACTATAACCAAGATCTATCAATGGTTCTTCAGCACTAACTTCCAACTGAAGCATGTAGAAGATTAGATGAAGTGAATGTCTTGCAATTGATAATGTTTACATACAGCTCTCTTCAGGGATCTTGGCTCTTGTACCATGTTCTCCATGAAAATTAACAACAGTACAGTGATTTAATATTGTAGATTTATTTTTTTCTGCTACTTTTATTTTGATTTCATAGAAGTTACAGAGATTAAAAACATAGACTATATTTTTTTTTAAAAATTTGAGGTCATTTTGATGTACACACAATAATGATCATGTTTCCAAACTGGTATGGCTTCTTTGACATTGGCAACAAGGATGTCTAAAGTGATATGCTCATACGATGTGTAAAGTGACGTTAGTTGTTTATGTCATATCTGAGTTCTTCCCGTGTTGCTTGTTCTCATCATTATACTTCATACAGTTGTCTATGTGTAGTCTAAGAGTTTCAGAAGGGCTGGGAATAGCAGAGCCATCTTAAGAAACCCTTGTCCTCTGGAGCTTCAGATTTAGGTCACCTCAAAAGGCAATATGATCTTCACTGATTATGTGGAAGCCTCAACAACTGGCTCACATGTGGACACACATCTGTAGGTCCCTAATTTAGATGAGTACCATCTGTAACTGGGAGAAATCTCGTATCTGTATAGTTCTATAGCTTTATTCAGTGGATCCACCTACGGATCCTATGTCTTGGAAAACTTAGGGTGCCTGAAATGCAGTAGAACGCCAATGCTTAGACAACTTGACAATTAGTGGGGATCAGGGATCATTCCTAGCAGGCAAATTGAGCAAAACCACGTCGTTTCACATGGCAAAAGGAGTTTACGTATAGGTATCAGAGGTTCAAAGGCAGCTTCGTGTCAGGTGGCCAGTTGCAGACACCTTCTATAATGCAGACATTGCCTCAAGTTACACACTCACACCATCATTTTGCTCTGTTCTGTACATTCAGCAAACATATATCATTTGCCCATCCATGGTGCACATAACGTGTCCCCATCAAATTTCATCTGCTTAACAAAGCAAGGTTTCCTGACTTCTAGAAAAGAGAATCTGAATATGGTTTCCTTACTGGATGTTTTCAGTATGGGATGATAGTTGCCCTTTCATGTTCAAGACACTGTGGCACTGAAGCAAAAAGATTGGCAGTAACTGTCATGCAGCAAGGTTGCATACAGCACCAATAAAATACATTTCTTCATGTCAGCCACTCAAACTGAATTGCTTAGTAGATGAGAGTCTCAAATTTAAAAACATTGCTTAAGTGTATCTCTGTTTTATGCCCCTGCTTGGGGTGCCTTAAACATCTCTGATTTTTCTGAAGTGTGTAGGGGCAGGCTGAAAATTGCCCTTTTCTGAGGTTTCTCATGTTAGGAGAAGAATGAGGCAAGCAAAATAAGTTAGTTTAAAAGAAGACATGAAATCCCATTAAGTGGTTAGAAAGAATCAACACAAGTGTAGCAGGGCCTTCACAATAGTTGGTGTTTCTGGTAGTTTGTGATTATAATAAAGATTAAAAATAAATAATAAAAGAAAATAATAAAAATAAAGATTAAAGCATTCTAAGGACAGTACAGAAAAAGAAACATATGTAATGAGACCCACAGGACAGCGTGAAATCAGGGTATAAAAGCACCATCAATATCATAGACTGCTGTCTTATAACATTCTTTAATATAGTTTCTATTTAAAATAAACTTCAAAGACTTTTTTCCTTAAAAATGGCATTTCCAGATTCTATGATTTCTTTCTGAATCATCCTGCTGCATTTCTGGATGCTGTTCAGAGGCAGGAACAAGTAGAGCACACATCAGCTTTATCTTAATCCTTAACCTTAAACATGACAGTGAAGAGCAAGCCTCTCTGATGTTCAGCATCATATATTTAATTTCTAAGAACTTTAAATCTCCTGAAAATGACAAAAGTAACTGACACATCTATAAAATAGGACATCAATCAGATTCTCCCTGCTTTCGAGTCACAGTAATAAAGGGAATATTTTCAAATAGGGAACTGTCTCTTTTATTTATAGATATTCAGCTAGAAATAAGGGAACAGTAAAATGTTTCCTCCATATCTTTTTCACTGTATGAAAACAGGGTTACAGATCAATTGATTTACCATCACAATCGATTAGGTGAATCTCCTGCTATCTCTATTGTGACAGAAGACAGGCGCTCATATAGATCTTTCATTAGAAGAGTCACTGAAAAGGAAAGGTTCATTGCATGCCTAAATGGCTTGTAGCTGACTCATTAGGCCATTAACTAACCATTAATATTGTTTAACCTCAAACATTACAGACAAAATAAATTATAGTCACGTTACCCAAACAAAATAACCTTAACCTCCTTAACAAGTATATAATTATGTGAATTTATTACCATCTGATCCCATTGAAGTGAGGGGTTCCTTTTTAAGACCTATGAAGGGAGAGATGAGAACACATTGCCTTCAAGATAAATGATTCTAGGAGGCAAGTGCCTCAGTCACTGATATGCTTTGTAAGCCACAAAGCCACAAGGTCTGAACTTGCCTGGTTAATGCCCAAACAAAATTATCTTACACACAAAAAGCCTCCTCTATGCAGTGGCAAATCTCTTCTTATTTGTTTTTAAATGTTCCTGCATTTTGGAAATTAGTTGCATGTGTAAAATGGCCTTCTCTATCTCACTATGGTACCAAGGCTTCACATAGACAAACAGAATATAATAACAATAAGCAGTAATTGAATAAGAAGGCACTGGAAATTTTCTCTAACGATAATCTTTCCAGACTTACAGATTCTGTATGTGTGATGCAATGATGCAAATTGTATTGAAGAAAGAGCATTAAACAACCTACGGCATATGCTCTGAGAAATAAAATAAACTTATGTCAGTGTACTTCCCTTGGAATGATGCCAGATGAATCCTGGTTATTATCAATAATATAAACAAAATATGTTTCAGGCTTTATACAGAGCTTAAAATAAGCAAAAAACTTCGCATTACCACATTGCTGATATCCCAGCAGGTCAACCATAATGAATGCACCAGTTCCCACACATAATTTTTTAAGATAACTTGCCTAAAAGTGAAGCAGTCAATAGACTCATTTGCAGGAACATTTCTCTCCAGGAAAAACAACCATAATACAGTATCAATTGTTTCTTTTGGGTGCACAAAAAAGTGGATGCTGAGAGAGGAATCAGGCAACAATAGGACATAAATTCAGTGGCAGATGTGCAAGAAAGAAGGATAATGGAGTAGCACTGGTAATTAGATCTGAAAATATAGTCTGCTGTTCCCACAGAAGAACAGTCAGAAAATTATGAAGTCTGTAATACAGTGGATACTTTATTAAATAAAAATTATTGTTACTAATTAAAATGGTGAGGGAAAACCCCCCACTTGCTGAGCATGTTTACTGGACTAAAATACTGCCATACAATCTCTCATCAGCCATGACAAATATAAGAATAATTTTATATTTCTATACAAAAGTAGCTCTAACATTTCATGGACTGTTCTAGTTCAGCTGAAGGGTAAAATATTTGTCTCAAACACAGATTAAGGAATAATTATGACTGAATATTTATCATTCATTTTGTAAAAAATATAGTAGCTTATTAAAAAAAAATCTAGTTGCTGCACCCCAAAAATCCAGTTAAAAATATTACTTGGTGTGACTTAGTAACATTTCTTTTCACTATCCTTCCAATAGGCAGTCTGGGAAACCAGAGATTTTGCATTTTGCAGCAAGATGTGTGTTATAAAAAGAGAGGTAATGCCCAGGGCCAGATCTTTCAAATGCATGTTAATTATTTTCAGTGCACTGTCAGAACTTTGATACACGCTTGCAGAATCATGCAAATACTTCTTTGTAGAATATATGTCCAATACCCTGAGGCACTGAGGGGATTGAAATACACTTTGGGGAAGTTAGGTGTCAAAATGCAGTGTGGCAATAAGAGCATGACACCATATTACATAATTAGAAATCTGCTTCAGTATCTGCTGGTTTGCATTGCTATGTTTTATATTTCTGAAAGAGAAAATGTTCTGATTTTTACACAGTATTATGTGAAGGATGGTGAAAAATATGATGCACCTTAGAATTGCTAAACCAAATCAGTTTAGTTTCATATTTAGTCATTGACCTCTAGAGCATTTCCAGTGTTAAAGGATGTCTGCAAAAGATTTATTCAGTTTCATGACCATATATTGAGGTGAGAACACATTAATCCAGTGAACTAGATATAGAAAGAAATATTAATTACTTGGGTTGAATCTGTGACCTGTGCTTCTAAACCCAGGAGTTTCTTAGCTATGTTGCTCTGCTAGAACAACAGCTCCAAAAAAATATATTTAAGATTGTGCATAAACTTAATGAACTAAATAGGCCCAGTGAACTCAGCAGTGACAGATTTAGTTGTCTACTCGGCATACATAGGACTGAGTAATAAAAGATTGCTGATAGGTTTTGAATGGAGTCTGGTAGGATTTCTAGAGGTAGCTGTAAAGTGGGGTGTTAGAGAGATACCTTTCCAGTTGACCAATATCGATGTATCTACTTTGAGCTAAGTATATTTATGTTATAACTGAGGTGGATAAATATGCAGTTGAAGTGCATAAACATACACTTGAGGTGCATATACCTAGTGCCAAGTAAAACACTTGTCCGAGACAACCACACAGGATGATTGATGTCGTACAGGTATGGAATAAGAAGCTTGCACCAGAAGAAGCTTGAGGCCAAGTGGATGTTCTGTGGAACCAAAAATGAAGGTGCTAAAACGCTATCACAGTAGTAAAGTATCTCTGAACATAAGGTTTTGGAAGCATTGTGATTTATTTAAAGTTAGGTCATTTTTTAAGGCCTGAGTTTATCTTTAATAAATTTACGAGTAGGATACAACTTCTAATTCAGACACCCAAACATAAAAATCTTTATGCAGGTGCCAACATGTGAGCTCACACCATAGCCAGCTGAGATCTAGTCAGCACCATCACACAAACCTTTAGCGTATTTCAGCTGACCTGTCGCTGATGGTTCAGTTCAGTTGCTCAGAAATATGAGTCTCATATTAGCGACATAGCGTTAAATATCCCTGCAGAAGCTGCTTGGACACCCGAGAGCATCCCAGATATCACAAGGGGCTTATGGTTAAGCATCTCTATCCCACCAGAGCACTCCAGTGACTAACATGGGAGCTTAGACACTGATCGCATACTTAAGTGAGCAGACAGAGATGTTTAAATGTGGGTGTCTGAATCTGGGGATGAATTTCTCCCTGGCTGATTTAAAATGAGAAACCTGATACAAATTTATAGGTGTGCTGAAGTGCCCTTGTTAGGTGTCTGCCTCTCTGTACTAGCAGGTCAAGGACCCTAGTTGTCCAGCATGCATTGGACTCCAATCTATGAAGTACCTGACATGAAGGCAGGTTAATGCAGTTAAAGAAAACTTTGATTACATTAATATATGGTCTCATAATGGTGATTAAGATATTACTTGAAATCGTTTACATGCAGTAAGATGGATTTTGAATGAGGGATAAGGTAGCTAATGATTTACTTTCGATTCTTTGTTCTCTGGAAAATGCCAGTGATATGCTTGAGGAGTTTGTGGGATCTCCTGCTGTCTGCCACCTTATTGAACAAAGGATGGGGGCAATTTCCCTGCTTCTAAAGGTGTCTCTCACACATTTTCAAATGTTGCTAAGTCATCCCGATGGATGTGGTTTATTGTTGGGCCCCTAAATTATTTCTAAATAGCAAATAGTTTGCTTTTGAATTTCACTGTCATGCACATCCCAAACAATTTCTAGAGTGAGAATATATTAAAATGTTTTTGTCTCTTCCATCGGTTTTCCAAAGCATATCAGATGAATGCAGTGCTATGCCTCAAAGAATCCTGGGGTAGATGGCATTGCTTATGGAGGCACCTATGCATAATGGGTCCAACCTTTGTAAACAGCAAAGCTGCATCATTCCCAGTGTATTTCCTTTTTCTCTTTTGAAAATACAGTAAAGAAGGATTAACTACACACTGATAAAATGCTACCACTCTGCTTTATCCTGCATGCTAAGAGGAGCACCCATATAGTATAACAGCAAGTTGGGGAAATATGATGGCACCACCTCAAAACTTTGAATAAACGTATGTATATAAGCAAGTATATAGACACATACAACAAAGTTCATGTGACTATTTGGATTGCCCTTATGTTGAGATTGCCTTCATAAAAAAATTCCCTGAATATGTGAAATGTACTAGCATTGTTTTGAGAAACATGTTTCCATATTTTTCAACAGCCTAATCTTTGCAGCATTTTTATTTTCCTTTTCCAAACAGCAATGCTTTCAGGTATTTATGTTATACTTGGTTGTGCATTTAATGTGCCAAATAAGGCAAAGGTGAGTCCAGAGGCATTTAGTTAATGGATCTGCAAATCAAATATATATGTCAATAACAGAATCCAAAGGAAACTAGAAATTAATATCCACCTCATCTGATCTCTCATGAAAGGTGATATGCTCTGAGAAACGATAATTAAATAAGACTCATCTAGATTTTGACACACAACTTTTTGAATTTTAAAATAAATCCTTGAAGTAAACCGATGATAGATTTGTCCAACTGGTAATAGTTTTCAAAGAAACTGTCACACAAGATTTCACTTTTATTTTATGAAATCAGCTCCCAGTCATTTTAACTCAATGTTGTTTAGACAATCACTTAAACATGGAATGTCAACCACCACACACACATATCCCTTAACTCCAGATCTAACTGTGTTCTTCGAAAATCTTCCTGTGGCTTTTATTTCTGAGACAAAATTGCAATGCTAATATTTAGATGTCAGCTTTTATAACTAGGTTCTGGCTTAAATAAGTGTGTGGAATTGAACTGGTAACTGTATACAAGGTCTGACACAAAGGAAAAAAGAGTAACTCTATAGTTCAGAGAACCCAAAGTGGGAGGGGAAAGTCAAATAGATGGTTATAGAACACGCTCTAAGCTGCCACAGTGAGACAAGGCTCAGCTTGATCACTTCACTCCAGTACGAGTGGACATGTGTTCAAATATAGCTATTCTCTTACCTTCAGTTGGAAAATGTTGGTGTGCGAGAGTGAATCTTTTTTTTTTGTGAAACTGAAGAAATCCATGATGGAAACTTTTTAATTGCTGACTGAGGTTTAGGGTGAAGAGTGCATGTCTCATGCACGTGATTTTGAATGACATAAACAATTTTCTGAAGGCAGAGAAAGCATGAAAGATGATGATTGTCCAGGCCACCCAAGCACAGCAGTTACTGATGACAACATTTAAAAATTGTGAGATGTGATTTGAAAAGACAGAAGTCTGGGTGTTCGAGCAGCTGCTGAGAAAGTTTATTTGGATAGGAAAATGTTTGATGCATTCTAACAGAAGAATTGAGTATGAAAAAGGTTTGAGTAAAAATGTTTCTGCAAAAATGTTTCTAAAAATGCTGTCAGATGAACAAAAGGCATTGCAAGGAATTGTGTTTGGACTTTTTGCGACATATTGAGGATGAACTAAATTTGTTGGAATTCAGTAATTCCTTGTGATAAAACTTGGATATTTATGTATAATCTAGAAACCAAGGAACAATCAATGCAGTGGAAGTCAGTAACAATAACATTTCCATGATGAAAAATAAGCATGTATGAGTTGTTTAAAGTTGAAGGACGTGATTGATTCCTTTGATAACCAGGGTACTGCGATGACAGAGTGAGTTCTCAGTGGCCAGATGGTAAATTAGCGGAATTACACTGAAGTCTTGATGAAATCACATGTACAGGTGAGAAGGAAACAACCAGAATTGTGGACAAATTTTGCAACAAGACAATGTGCCAGACCACAACATTTTGTCTGTGAAGCAGTTTTTAGCTAAAGATGACAAGACTGTGCTTTCCGCACCCACTCTGTTCACCAGATCTGGCTCCCTGTGATTTCTGCCTCTTCCCACAGATCAAGCTGGTGCTCAAAGGAACACATTTTTTTGTCAGTAGAAGATGTGAAAGCAAAAACAACGGAGATCCTCAACAGTCTTTCAGAAAATGATCTGTGGAATTGCTTTGAATGTTGGCAGCACCATATGCAGCTGTGTGCCAATCCAGAAGGGAAACATTTTGAAGGTAATTGTAGCTAATTTCCTTAATTTGTTAAATAAAAAGTGTGACAGGCACAGTGTTGTTTTTTTTGTGTGAGACCTTTATAATCTGTCACTTAATTCACAACAATATCTGTCCTTTCTATGCACAGAAGTAGGCCACTTCTTTATCAAGTGTCTTCATGAATCTCTGGTTCTTCTCTCAAGGTATCGAGTAATAAAAAGACCCACTGTGCATTATGAACTACAGGGATTGTGACACAATCTGGGCAGAAGAGTTTTCTGATGAAGCTCTTTCTGCAAAATTGTCTACTAAGATATTTACTCCATTATCAATGAAAATTAAATAATATTCAGCTGTGATATTTTACTTAGTTGTTGTGTTTCTTGTGGCATGTGAACTGGTTTGAGCTAACTTTCCCAAGCTCTCTAATGCTCAGTTTAAGCCCCTTTCCCAAAACTTCCCCCTTTTCAAAGAAAAAACTATAGAAAAAACAAAATCACACTAAATATATGTATTTATGTATTTTCTAAATATAAACAACTACATACAGCAAGGATATCATGCAAAACTCCCAAGAAAGGGAAAAGGGGAAGGGAAAATGGGAAAAAGGACAAAAAGGAACTAAAACAAAACAGGCATGCACAATTGTAAGACCCGATAACTAACAAAGTAAAAAACTAGCAAAATTTCACTGGTTCCCTTGAGGAAAGTAGAACAGCTAAATCCGACCCAGGACTCTCCCCCCACGCGTGGGCAGACAACGGCAGCTGCTGCAGGCCTCAGCTCTAGACAGGACCAGCAGCAAGAAGCTCCTGCTCACCAGCCTCCTGGAAGAAGAAGAGAGCGTACCCCCTTATCTACGCCTTATTTATATGTCGTGTTACGTTAAAGGAAGATATGGAATACTTCCTTGGATCCTGACCTCTGTTGTTAAGGACGGCCTGTAAAGGCCATTTTTTAAGTAAGATCTGAAAAATCCAAAAGTCAATCCACTACATTCTCCACTCCTTATTCCATATATTTTCTTTAATGCAACACCTGTATGTTATGTCAGTCTATATCCCACGCATATGCATATATATATAGTCCTTGTTTTATTCCGAGGTTGTCGCCTGTTGTTGAAGATCAACACCAACAGCAACTCACTTTGGATCCTTGGCCCTTTAGTCACAGTCACAGTTCTGGTTTTAGGGCTGGTTCATTATTGGATACCCGTATCTGTTCTGTTCAGGTCTTTCTCATCTGGTGTCTGATCTCCTGTAAAATTCAACTTAAGACACAGAATTAGTTTTTCCCCAAGGATAAATTTCCTTGAGGCACACACTGGATCTCTCCATCCTTCCTCATTACCCACCAGGAATTTCCAGGCCCTTGAGTGAAAACAATCCCACGAATGGGTTTGTCTTAGCCTGAGGGAGGAGTAATCCAAAGGGCCTTACCCAACACACCTCTCAGATGGATCAGTGGTACTTTGTCTCCACCTACAGTGTGGAGGGATTCTGCTTGGGCAGGACCAGCTCGATTGACAGAGCCCCTGGTGTTAACTAGCCAGGTGGCCTTGGCTAAGTGCTTATCCTAATTTTTAATAGTTCCTCCACCTAGTGCCTTTAGAGTTGTCTTTAACAGCCCATTACACCTTTCAACTTTTCCAGCAGTGGGTGCATGATATGGAATGTGATATACCCATTCAATACCATGCTCTTGTGCCCAAGTGGCCACTAGATAGTTTTTTAAATGAGTCCCATTGTCTGACTCAATGCGTTCTGGAGTTCCATGTCTCCACAGGATTTGCTTCTCAAGACCCAGAATAGTATTCTGGGCCATTGCATGTGGTACTGAATATGTCTCTAACCAACCCGTGGTTGCTTCCACAATGGTAAGCACATAGCGTTTACCCTGGTAGGTCTATGGCAATGTAGTGTAATCAACCTGCCAGGCTTCCCCATATTTATACTTATCCCAATGTCCACCATAACATGGGGGTTTCAACCTTTTTGCCTGTTTGATAGCGGCACAGCATGTTACCCTAAATCTACTCCACCTTTCACTGAATCGACTCCTTAAAGAGGTTTATTTTGGTACAAATTATTTATATTATCTATTATCTATTATCTATTATCTATTATCTATTATCTATTATCTATTATCTATTATCTATTATCTATTATCTATTATCTATTACAAACTTGCAGTGACTATGTACTCACAGTATTTATATTGGCAATTAGACATTCCAAAAGTGACACTGAAAAATTAATTCTTATCTTTTATTATTATTAAAACCCTAGAATATAATACTACAATGAAGTTTGTTTCAAATTGTTGGAGTTTTTTGTAGTGCCTTAAACACTGGGGATTTTCTTCCACTTGCCGCAAGTAAATTGACTTCTTGACAACATCTGAAAGAAAAATGCTAGTAAGGAAGAGATATTTCCTAATGGTCCAGGAGTTTGGGATATTCATAAGAAAGTGCATTTAGACATGTATGTATAAGAGAAAGCTACAGTAGGTCTCCATCTCAGCGTTCTGTAGTGAGTGCTTCACTTGCCAGGAAGAACTCCAGCCAAAACTGTTTTTTACTGTCAAAATAAATCAGTGTGAGACCATATTAAGTTAATCAAAATTATCAACTTTTAAGCAAATGGTTCTCAACTTAGAGATACAGATTAACTGAGTGTATTTACTTCTCGACTTACATTGTTCCAGTTTTAGAGATACAAACTCTCATGTGCATATATGTGATTTTTATTGCTATTTTTTATTCTTAAATGTGACTAACAATTTGTGTTCATAAACTTCTGTGTTACTGGGAAAAATGAAATACTATTTTGTATTTTCAGCTCTGTAGTGATTTATAAACTTAAATTTACTAACTTGTTTTATTACAATGTGTGTTCCATTGTATAATTTTAATATGTACTGACTTCTTTTTGGTTATGTATGGCAATGTCTACATAGGAGTTCAGTCAGTTTCAGGGTATATGGTATGTGTACCCATTTCCAGTCTTCTGAGACATGAAACAGAGATTAAGGGTGATGATGGTTTAGGTAATTTAATCCAATGTCAATGATGAGTAAAAAGGGTATTTAAAGCTTCTTATGGTCAAAATTTGGACCCCTAGGACTGGATTCAGTTGTCCACACCACAAAAATAGGTGCCTAGAGGCATTTCATATACTGTAGGATACCTTATCCAGTGTAAAGGTAAAGAAATCAAGTTAAAAGACTCAGATTCCTAGCACTGAATGGATTGATTTCACCTCAGAAACCAGTGCCTTTAAGTCTCCAGTCCAATTAGCAAGCTATGTTAGGAAAATTAGGGTAATTAAGCAAAAGTTAGGATTTAAAGGTATCACGACATTCCTTAGAGTGAATATACTGAAAATTATCTATTCATATGAATAAAAACTATAAAGTTAGGTAGCACACTCATCTTGCAAAAACACAAATTCAGCTGCCTCAGTGTACACATATAGTGATATTTCTTTTCTCTTCTTTGTTTGACCCTATTACATTTCTGTTTAGGTTGTTAAAAGAAAGTCCAGAGAGCAGATTCTTCTCACTGTGTTCTAGGTTGTCTGTGACTCACAGTCATTCTGAATCCTATGTGGAAGCATGCAACAAATTACTGCTTCCATTTCTGAGGAGACTCTGCATTCTACTGCTCTTGTAAATTTTTTCAGGCAAAACTGTTGTGTTTCATATGAAAAATTCGCTATTGATTGTTGCAAATCCTTAAATGCTGGAAGAGGAAATGCCCTCATTCCAGTACCACAGAGTGAACTCAACCTCTGCTATTAAAATACTGCTTTACATATGCAGCTGCAAATTTACATCACTGCAAATTTACACTGAGAAAGCACAAAATGAAAGAGTCTGGTACTCATAGTGGACGTGGGAATAAGATAGTGGTTTAAACAAGTCTTCTCAGTTGTACAAAGGGCAAAATTGATTTGAACCAAATTTTCCACGCCGTTTCCTTTGGGTAGTTTGGAAGACTCCCTCCCTTGATGCAAGTAGTGTCAAACCTGGTACATTGCAGTTCTAATTTCAAGAAACACCGGCAGTGCTTGAGGGGAAAGTTTCATTACCTTTCCTGTGCACTACACATAGGAATAAGCTGCTTACATCCCTTTTAACCTTGCTTGAAATAATACATTTCTAATCAGAAAGGTTACAGGTTCATAAAAAGGAGAAAGATGTTCCATTAGTATGTAAGATCCTTTCAAGTTAGTCCATGTTAGGTTTGAATTTGTTCCCTTTATATTAATTACAAAACAAACCCCAACCCTTTTGGATTTAATTTACTGTGCTTACACACAGTAACTTTTTTCATACTTAAGCACTGCTTGGTGTCATAACAGTCATTACCACGCATCGACATGATACATCTTGTCAAAGATCCACTTATGAGCTCCATACCATGTGCTGACAGTATACATTTGAATAACTGCAAAAGAGGATTTGATGTGATGTAGCGCTTCAAATGAAAGGCTCAATATTATGCTTTGACATAGTACATCATAGCAGCTGTGAAGGAAAGAAGCCATTAAGATGGATCATGTCAATGCATAGCATGGAGCCATTAACACCAAGATTTTTGACACTATCTATCTTAATGGCTCGATATCTATACTGAAATAACACATTTTATCATGTCAGAGATCCATATGTTAAAAGCTGAAGGACCTCTACTGCAATGTCTGCTTTATTGCTCAGAATATGTAAAGGAGGGTATTGCACACATGCGGAATTTATTTGCTTTGCCTTGTCGAGAAAGGAGGACAGGGTCCTTGTGCTTCTCCCTGCTGTCTATTCCTTCTTCCCAAAATCACGTACTCCTTCCAGAGGGAGTGTTCTGGGCAGAGCACTCCAAGAGTAATTCACTCTCCTAAGAAGTATTGTAATTAGAGCTCCCACAATAGTTAAGCAGCTGGTGTTCTCTGACTGCTGCTTTGTCAACTGTTCATAATTGCTTCATTGTTCCCTTGTGCTCCCTTCCAGCTGATGGCTTCTTCCACCTGTTGTCTCTCATTTTACACTTTGAATCTGGTGTTCTTTTGCACAAGTTATATTTATACAAGGCATCCTGCGATAGCTCACAGGCAATCTCATAATAAAAACTCCCCTTACAAATTACGATGATAATAATGATAAGACTACAAGATGAAATTTGTTGAAACAAATTGCTTTATTTCAAGAAGCTTGCTATAAAAGGTAGCTGAATTCATGTTACAGCCCAAAGGCAAATATGGAGCTTGAAGAAAGCCCACTCTGCCCACTCTGCCCTTGGCTATGAATCTGGAAGACAATCATGAAGTAGGAGGCTAAGTTAAATGTTGGCTGAAAGAGATTTAGAGTGGCAAGCAATGAAACACACTCTGCTTCATTTCTTCTGTCTCTGCAAAGCAGGAGTTTTCATATGCTCAAAGAAACACGTTGAAGAAAACTGATTCCACTATCCATTTATCTCCCGTTTTGGAATAAGGACATACTGAATTTTGGCTGATCAAAAGGGGATAACAGAAAAGATGGCTTTCAAAACAAAATGTGCAGATATTATGTCTACAGATTCACATGTGCTAGCTTTGTAACTAGCTGTTACAAACAGCTAATCTCTAGGTGCTAGAACATGAGATAAAATGGACGTTTTTAGGATCAACAGAAATAATAAAAGTTTAGAAATTACTGTGACAATAAAGAAATAATTGTTGCTTTTTCCATTATGAAGCACTACTATAAAATTTAACAAAATAGGAGCTTTTTAAATGCTTTTTTTTGTTTCTTTGTTCTGATGTTAGCTGGTAGATGTAGTTTAATAGGTCTGCTGTGGAATTCAACAGAATGTTATGGAAAATGCTTTTGCAGATTTTTGTATAAGATTCTACTTTATTTCATCTAATCAATGGTAATTACTGCAGAGTCTGTCTCTAAAAAGTGATGGTTAATATACATTTTTTGTAATAAATATTTAAAATTAAAATACCGACAAAAGAGAATTAAATCTCACCTAAACAGGAATATTAATGTAATTATTAAAATAAAAGAGCAAAGCACTATTAACTAAAAAAATGGCCTCTACAATTTCCTTCTTGTGCCCAGAAATTACCGTAGCATCACATTACTGCAGAGACATGACAGTTCTGAGAAAGGATACTTATTAGTAGCAGCTACTACTAATATTAAAAAGCCATGTTAAAAATATCTAAAAAAAATCATAAAATAGTATCAGCTGCGTTTTTTGTGGTCTGTGACAAACATTAAGTACCTAAAATCAGACTAGCTGAGAGTTCAATATCTAATTGTTACGCACCAATAATAACTGAAATGAGTTTTACCTTTAATATTTTGTTGGCACAAAGGAAGTCAAATGATGAAACAAACTGGTCAGAGGGATTTTTCCAGTATTATCAGATTCTAAAAAGTGATCTATGAGCTCAGGATGGAACAGATGAACAACTTGAATGATGCAAACCTGATTTTAATTTAATAGCTAAGTATTTTCCTTGAGTTATTTTCATAATATAGAATCATAGAATAGAATTGTGGAATTATAGAATATATTTTGTCAACAAGAAAATGTCAGTCATTGAAATCACCCAGTTTCAGAGAAAATATCTCAAAGTTTTCTATTGGACTTATTCCTCCTTCTCTAGCTAATTAGCAAGCCTGATGTGGCATGCCAGTGGCCAAAAGACTTGCTTAAAATTTGGCAACCTCTGCCCTAGAAAAGGCAAAATGAAGCTTTGAAGCTATTTCTACACTTTTTCTGCAATTCTCACAATTACACTGCTAGATCCTTTGTATACTTCTAATATAAGAAGGATATGAAACTGTTGGGAAAGGGTCCAGAGGAGAGTCGCAAAGATGATCCCAGGGCTGGAGCACCTCTGCTATGAGGACAGTCTGAGAGAGTTGGGGTTGTTCAGCCTGGAGAAGAGAAGACTCTGGAGAGACCTCATAGCGGCCTTCCAGTGCCTGAAAGAGGCCAAAAAGAAAGCCAAGGAGGGCAAGGGCAAGTAGTGACAGGACAGGGGGGCATGTCTTTAAATTGGAAGGCGGAAGATTTAGATCAGACATAAGGAAGAAATTCTTCATTCTGAGGATGGTGAGGCACTGGCACATGTTGCCCAGGGAAGCTGTGGATGCCCCTTCCCTGGAAGTGTTCAAGGCTGGGCTGGATGGGGCTGTGAGAAGCCTGGTCTGGTGGGAGGTATCCCTGCCCATGGCAGGAGGGTTGAAACTGGATGATCTTTAAGGTTCCTTTCAACCCAAACCATTTCATGATCCTATGATTCTTTCATTATTTTGCCAGAATACTGTAACGGTCCATTTTTCATTTCTTGAGAACGGAAAACAAATGGTGAAACACGGCAAACTCTTGTTTGACAGCCAGTCCTGTTTAGCAGCCTATTGAGCACATCTGCTGTTCACCTTCAGTGCTGCCCATAGGGGAATCCAAGAATTAACATGGTGGTTTTCTTGAGGTAAAGCTCTTAATTATCCTGTCTAAGCTCATGCTATGCTTTCCCACCTGTGGGGGAAAAAAAACCTTACAGAAAAGGATGTTTCTTTGGCCTGATATTAAATAAACTCTTTGTAGCTTTACTCTATTTAACTTGCAGGAGTCAATATAACACCATGTGTTAAAAGATCGCATTGGTGCTTCCTAAATCTGGGGTGGGCACCTCCTCATTTAAGTCACATTTAGTTTGATCATTTTAACTGCAGGAGCTGTCTGTCAAAGGGTAGTTTTCAGTTGCATCCCACTGCTACCTTACTGTGTTTGAACTTTATGAGTCATTTTATTGGTGCCTAAACAGGAGTATTTTAAACTCAGGCAATGTGTAAATTATATCCTACTAAGGTGCTAAATTCTCATTTTTTAAAAATGTAAATAAGCATTTATGATTATATCAGCAAAGAAAATCAGACTGATTGGACTATTTCTACACTGCTGCATCAGAAATAGCTCTGAATATATATTCATGTCAGAAATCCCCCATTTTATTTTCTAGGTCAAACCCCAGGCACACAAAAGCCCTTTCCTGTATTTTTATTTCTATGGAAAGGAAAGCCAGTAGATGTTCTGGACAGAGGCTAGAGTGCCTTCAAGCCACATCCTCAAGGAGTGGTGATGTTAAAACCTAGGTTTCTTAGGATGCAGTACTGGAGTAGGTTCCAAGGAGAAATCTGAGTACCGCACCTCTGATCATTCACAAACCTTCCTTGTTAGTTTCCTGCTCCTTCTGCTTTAGACCCATCTCAAAGCTAAATTTGCTCAAAAGGAGAAATTCTCTATGTGGAGGAGATGCAAATCAGTTTGTGACATTTGACCTTGGAGAACAGCTACGCATTTCTTCTCCTTAACTTCACAGATATAGACGAAGAGCTATTTTATTTTTGTTCAAAATTTCCTCACAAACTTTCACTACAGTCACATCGTTACATGCTTTTACATTACTTTATGCAAGTTTGCCACAACCTTTGTAATGTCTGTGGGAAAAACAGAACAAAGAAAACATTTTTTTCTTACCTGCCAAAATCGAAACTCAAGTTTACATTTTTAGGCTAGTTGATTCCTCAGATTGTACATTGCAGTTATTGAATTTCAGTATCAAGACTTCAAACCACAGAGGTGCAAGAAAAAAACCTGAACTTTTCAAATGGTTTACAATAAGACAATACTGACATCTCTTTCACATGACAATGTGTATCAATTCCATTTGTGATAACTACAACAAAACACTGAAAGAAAAGCAGTTGCAAATGAAAATTCTGATTTATGAATCAACAAGGACTTACAGAAATATCTTCCAAGGAACAGCAGTCAGAAGCTGATGCCTCACACAAATGTTAATTCAGGGAGCTCAGTGGAGTTGTCATTTTCACAGTGAAATTACAAAACCAGAACTAGGTGCATAGCAGCAAAAAGGTTATACTAGTTCTCCACTATTTTTCAGTTAATTATTTCCTTCTTAATTTTGTATTTTTTGTTTGTTTTTAATTTAAAAAAATCATATTCAATTTGAGAGGGTTTACAGTTCTTTGAGACAGGGAGTACTGGCTGTTCCTTAGAGGTTCCTTTGGATCCATGAACGCTCAGGGCTGATGAAAATATGACTAAGGGATTGTAAAACTAAGAACAAAAAGATGTGGTATTTGTGGGCAGTTCTAAATAGTAAGGTCTAATTTTTCAGAAATTGTAATTGAAAGACTGTTACTCTTTCCTTCTAGATCTGTTTGCTCAGCCTGCTAAGTTGAAAAAAACTCTTTCTTGCTGAGTCTAACAGTGCACAAAAATGGTTCTGCATATTTGGAAATATGAACCATACGGAAAATAGTGCACAGTTGTCTCTTAATGGGATAAGTAGATACTTTGGCCATTAACACAGAGAACCTCTGGGAAAAAAATCACATCACCTGACTTAAGGAATATTAGTGAGGAGTTGGAATTGGAAATCGCCATCCGTAAACTGGTCTGATTTAAGATGTGAACTGCTTTTGGAGGGGCCTTTTTGTCTGCAGTGACCATTATGGAGCCTAGACATAAAATCCACTACCTCTCTAAGTTCCCAAAGTTGACCTGAAGAAATATGGGTCCGTGGGTCCATTCTGGCACATGATACTGAAGTACAGACTGACTGTGATGCAGAGACCATGGTGCTTCCTTCCTGAAAAATACAAGTCTTTGCAGTCAAGCCTGGGAAAAAGACCCTGCGTGGTGGGATGGTGGCAGGGCTGCCCTCTGCCATTGCAAAGGGAACAGAAGGGAGCCAAGGAGGAAGAGATCTGCATTCCCTCCAAGGACTGCTGAAAAAAAGGGAATGCGCTTTTGATTAGAGCTATGAAGAGATGTAAAATAATCACAGGATGACTTCTTGACTAGAACAGGGTGAACTATTCCCAGCAAACAATTTATTTGATGAGTTAAGTCCCGTTTAATATTCAATAATCCCAAACATGGAGCTTGGTTGCTGTTTGATGTTGTTTGACTACACAAATATATTTCATCATATGGATTGGACAAATAACCCTGCTTTAACTGTGCTTGTAACTCATCAGTATTTGCCTTTCGTGGTGTGTGTTTTGAACATCAAATTTTAATGGTATTGTTTTTACTTTTTTATGAGATGCTGAAAACTTTTTTCAAGAGGTGAAAGAGAATTGCTGATAGTCTGGTGAACACAATGAAGCCCTCATGAACACACTCACGAGAGAACTTCATCTGACTTTCACTTTCTTTCAACTTCTCAGTAAAGCACAACATTGCTTATATTTTGTGGCAAGAAACACAATGAAAAGCTGTTAATACTATTAGAGAAAATTTGTAGGTTTAATCTGTTTTTTTCCCACATTTGTCTAAGTTGTCATCATGGTATCACACTGTTTTCATTCTGATACCTTCTTGTCTGATTGTAGTATCTCCTCCTAGCACAGTGCTCTGCTTCATATAGGGTGTCTGATGTCAAAATGTTGCACTTACTTATATAACCCGTGCTTTTCTGCAATCTGCTTTCCCTTGTCTTGAAATAAAAATGTTAGATCTGCAAAGACATGTGCCTTTCGTGCTCTCGTGTTCATCTAAGTACAATAATTCCAGATAAAATAATTTATATTTTTATAGCCATTTTCATAAGTAAAGATAGAAGAATTATTGCTTTTATTAGTAGTAGTTTCTTTCTGAGCTCTCAGTCTTTTATTGTCTTAATTAATAGCCTTGAAATACTCTCTACTGACACAACATGCCGTCAGTATGCAGATTATACATTTTTATATCCAAGGCATGAACCTTCTATTTTCTTTTTAAGAGCACTGTTATTCGAGCCAAGGTGAATCACCAGCTTTTATCTGCATCTCTTGACTGCTGCTTAAGAGGATTAGTGGAACTGGCTGGCTTTGTGAGGACAGCTAAGAGTAGCAGGATCAATTGCAACTCATAGTCAGAAATCAATAAAATCGTGTCTCAGTAAATCTGACTGATCCACGGGACACCACCAAGTGCATTATCCTGGCCTTACTCTGTTACAAGATTAGCTCCAGTAATAATAATACGTGATATTCCTTTTACTCTTTTAAAACACTCTTTACATTCCTGTTGCCATTCTGCAGTAAAGAAACTTCAGAGACAGACACAGCAAGAGCAACGACACCAGGCAAATAAACAAGGCTTTAACATTTAAGTTCTCTGCTTAGGGAGGAAGACAAAGTAACAATTTAGCCCTGCCTGCAAAGAGGTGGTCAAAGAAAATCTTCGGATTTAGGAGTTGTGTCAGAGTAACTAGAAACACAAAAGCACAAGGTAGAGACAGGGACAAGCCCCTAGATAGTGTAAGTCAGCAAATCTTCACTAAATTTAACACAGTTAACTTCAATTTACTGCCACTTGGGATCTCCCCATAATGTTGCTGTGGGGCTGTTTGTAGAAGTCTGTGTACCTTATGAGACTTTAGCTTTGTTGTCAATAACCATAGGCCCTGAACACCCTTCAGAAAGTGGAGAGGAGGAAGAAGATTACTCATTCATCTAATTTACTGTATAATTTTTACAGTGGGTCTGCACTCCTGCTGTGCCGTGCAGGCTGACCTGCTCCAAGAGGACAGTGCCTCAAGTGAAAAATGCACATCCTATGAATACTTCTGATCTTGCACACTGCAAAGGTGCAAGTGGCTGCTTTTTACTCTGGCCATGTAATAGTGCAGGAGCTGCAGCAATGCAGACCAAGCTGGCAATCCTGCCAGCTCACCCCCAAAAATGTGATGTGCAAAGCTGAGGAAGACCCAGGAAGAAGAGAAAAAGGAAATACCGGGCCATAAAATGCTGTGGGATATCGCTTTGATGAAAGCTGTACTACAAGGCATGCAGAACTACTGAGTTATACAGCTAGGGTCAAATGGCAAAAAGGCTTTGTGAGGCAGTAGTTTAAAACTCTCAAATCTTTATACTCTTCTAGCAAGAAAGCCACTTCTGCAGGACATGCACACTTATCTGAAGGGAAAATCATATCTTTGTTTTTGGAGGACGAGCATCCACAAACACCACTATAGTCAATGACAGCAGACAAGGCAGTAGGAATGTGGTTATGTTACAAACTGTTCTACTTAGTGACTTAATATACACACACACTATGAAGTGTTCACAGGACGTCTGTAAAAAATTGTAAAGAAGACTTTTTTTTTTTGACATTTGTTAAATATCCCCTCCCCCAATGTTACCACCACTGCTTAACAAACACTTTAGTCTAATGAATGTAAATTACTGCTGGAATGACACATTCTTTACTTAAAAAAATGTTGAAACATCCTATTAGCTTGGGAATGAGAGTACAATGTAGAGTTTATTAAATGAAAAATAAAATAACTTTATTTTTATGTACCGTGTATTCATTTCCATGGTAAAGGATTAGAACACACATTGTAATAAGAAGCTCTCAATGTGGAATCAGAGACTGCCAGCATGGGTGCAATAAACTTTTCAGAACGGTTCATAAGATTATACTAATTAGGGATAATCTAATTTGAACAATTTTTATCTTCTCAAAAAGTAATATGATGTCATTGTATGGGAAGAGTCACTACTCGGGCTCCAGGGATATACTAAAAAAACCACACACGTTATCTGTAATATTAAAAATTATGGTTGATCCATGAGACAGTCTTAGATCTACCCTTCTCCTCTCAAAAGATCCACCATATAGACTGTTAAGCCTCCATAATTATCTCCCCTACTTGTGACAAGCATGGGCTAATCAGTCTCTGAGGGAGTTTTCCTGCAGATCATTGAGAAGCGTGTGTATGCTTCACATTGCTTATCAAGCTATTTTGTACGCAGTATCACATAAGAGCTGACAAAAGTTCATTATCCTCATCTGGACGAGAATGACTCCAAATTAAGGAAAAAGAGATAAGCTTTTTTATTTTTTTTCTTTCCCCTCTTTTTTTTTTAAACAAAGAAACAAAAAATACATCTAACTTGCATTGCAACAAAGAACATCTCAGCTAAGAAAAAAAAGCAAGCTAGGTTCTAGCTGACTTTAATCCCATATTAAAAGATTAGAAAAAACATCTGAAGAAATCAGAGACAGTCTAATTGAGGTTCTCGCCTTTAATCCTGTGAGTAGACTCCCCCTTGGATACCAAGATCTGTCAGCGCATAGTCTTGGAAATTCTCTAAGGAAAAATAAACCACGAGAAATGGACATACAACATGTTCTCTCACATTTAAAAAGAAAGGAAAAAAAATCTCAGAAATGGCAATATCAAAACATATTCTTTCCTAAGAAAGAAGAAAAAATGAGGTACAATATAAAATGAAAACAAAGAAGCAGATTAGAAGAACTACAGTTACTTTAGAAGTTTTTGGAAAACACCTACAAATATAACCCAAAACCAAATCAACTGGCTTGCTTCTCCTTTCCTTATTTATATCAAAATGCCATTTAGATGAGTATTTTTGCTGTTTTGCTAGTAATTGCATTTCCATCCAGTTCCCTGCAATATAAGGGTATTAAAATGAATCTTGGAATTAGATGTTTATAAAAATATTTAAAATAATCTATAGAATAACCAGTGCACAGAGGAAAGCCAGGCATTACATATACATTTTTCATTTGTGTTTGTCTGAAAAATAGTGCAAAAGAATGTATAAAATGAGTGACTCATATAAATTCACTGTAACTCAAAGCCCAATTTTCTCATATTAAAAATTATTAAAGCAAGACATACTTCATAATGGAGAAAACCAAAATGAATAAAATTAAACTCCGATTTTGTCAGCCAATAAAGCAGCACCAGATTGAAAGCAAATGACCGATATGGCAGTCTATCCATTTGATTGTAAGGGTGCTACTTACAGACTAGAATTAGAATTCAAACACTTGCACAATGTAGTCCTGTTTAACTTTCCATTGCTTTAAAACCTTGCAATTTTTTTCCCCATATTTGATATTAGCAGATTTTTTCCCTAGCAGCAGGTTTTAATATATTTTTCTAAAAGCCATTTTTTAGAGGCCACATGGAGATGAATTATGTTGATAAATAGTTATTCAATATTTCAGTAAAGAGAAAATTAGGAAATTGTTTGTAACAGGTCAGATTTAACGACAGTCTATTAACTTGACCAAAGCTGGAAGAGTGAGATTTTGGAATTATGCTTTCAGGCTGTATATTTACATAAAAGTAAAGAGAAGAGTAGTGAAACATGAAAAAAAAATCATATAAAACAACCTCATCAGAAGTTATTTCAGTATGAAATATCAAGGTAACATTGCAAGCTGATACAATAAACATAAAAGGGGTTCAGAACTGTTGTTTTTATAGCCTGGAAAATTACTGTGATTCATGTTTCTAAATTATGTAAAGATATATAGATAATGGAAATATGAACTGTATAAACATAAATGTGTTTGTCTTCCATTCAACATATTCTGTATTAATAAACAGCATGGTTAAATCACTGCATGTTCAGAAAGTTTTCTTTTATTTCCCCGATAAATAAATTCAAGACATGAAAATGCCATTCTGAAAACTTTAATACGCAATTTAATATTTTATTAACAGCGCTTAAGAAAAAGATTCATACGTTTCAGCAATCTTGTTATAAGGCATTACAAAATGTGATAGGAATCCCTGTAAGGCAGCAAGTTCCTATGGCTTGGCATAAAGACTGTGAACAAATTAAAACACTCTAATGCTCGTGGTATTTCAAAATTCATGCTAACATCAGGGAAAGAGAAACCTCTAAAAGTGCCTGATCCAACATGGCTGGCATTGGCAGACTTTGCTTTTTTTTAGAGGAGAGCTTTGTCTGTGTGAGATGTATAAGAAGTGACATTGCAGAGTTAGAGAACGGCAGAGCCCAAACCCCAGGTCTCTGAGAACCTTGTGGATAGGCTGAGTACCTTAAATTGACATTGAATTAAACAAGAATGGAAGGTACTGAACATGCATTGAATTCAACAGTAGCAGAGTTTCTCAGCACTTTGACAGATCAAGACCCCAATTTTTATTTTGTCTTTCGTAACAAACAATGCCCCAAGGCAAGTACGTACAGGAGGAATTTTGCATAAAGTTAATTGTTCACTATACATAAAAATTACTCTTTAGTTTTAATGAGGCTTAGACACACACTGACCCAGTCACATTATTTTGCAGTGTGGACTTCTTGGTAGTTATCAGCAGTGCAAACTGGGAGTAAGATTTTTTTGATCTCAAGGTAGCGATGAGTTTGATGGGAATTAAGCCCTTGTGGGGCCACATTAATTCTGCAAGGGGAATGGGAAGGAACGTTGTGCCTTGATGACTGAAGGAAATAATGTGCGTTTTACGATAATTTCTTTTTGCAAGTTCTGTAGAAGTCAGCCAGGCCTTCTCTGTTTTCTTGCACAAATCAAATAAGGAATAGATACGGTGCACTTTTTATTTGAAGCAGTGAGGGATTTAATTTATTAGCATTTGATCAAAAAGTTGTAACAGTTCTGTGAGATATGTGCTGCTAAAATAAAAAGCATATTTAATCTTATTACAGCATATATATTCAGAAAAATTCTTGTATTGGCACTAGTAAATTTCTGGAGAAGTTTCTTACAGGTATCTACAGAAAGCCAACACATTCATAATGAACACATTTCCTTTGGAAAATTCAATAGCCTATTAGAACTGCTTGTTTCAATATGGTCTGTTATCTGAAATACTCCCTGCAATGATACTTTAGACCAGTGACTTTAAATTAATATAAGGCAGTTGGGCTGAAAACCCTCTGTGCGGAGCATAATTCTAGTAAATGACAAAATAATTAAATAACACATGCAACAGACTCCAAAGGCAGATGGTTACGGTAATGTAACACATGATAGTATTGGATGTTATGTAAAGTGGAGAAAAGAAAGGCTTCTGCTCTAAAATGCCTGCACTTATTGCTTCTATTGAAATGTCATCTATCAAGGCACATAATTTAATCTATATGTGGTAGAAGCATGACTCCTAGGAAAGCGGCTGGCACTGCGACTGTTAGGGAAAAAAGATCTTCCATTCTCTTAAAATGAATATTCCAGTTTTGCCTTTGCCTAGGCACTGGTCCATTGATTAGAAGGCATTATAGCTTTTTTACTGAAGATCCATTACTGCAGGATTGTCTCTGGCTTTTCAGATCATGAGACTGTTTAATTGGAGCACAACTTTTGATAGTGGGACATGCTAGATTTAAATACCAGGACATATCAAGTCCAGAGGTTTAAAAAACTCATTTCCATAGCACGTGAAATTTTGCTTGTCAACCTTTAAGACTAATGCAGGTAAAAGGTAGAAACATGGTGACTTGAATGCATACATGAGCTACTGTTTTTTTGTATTTTGTTATGTGGCTATGAATTTCAAACATTTAATGTACATTTGAGTAAGAACTTGAGAAGAAAAGGGATAGCTGATATTCCATCAACATATGTGTGTATCAATAAAAGTTATATTTGCACGTTCATATATCTGCACCATTCTGTGTACTTGTAAATATATATATTTTATATTTCTTTTTAAAATATTGGCTTGATGCATTAGGATAATTCTTCAATATAGTAAATTCTCCCACATAAAAAGCTTAATAAGTTTAAATTACTGATGTCTAACACTTTTCTCTTGAAATGATGCTTTCTTTCCTTTCAAGCTAACATGCTGCTAGAGAAGATCAATTGCCTAATCTGGTTCACCCCCTTTGCCATCTTCCTGTTCCCCTTAAATTATTATTGAGAATTATTCAAACTTGTGGGCCTTTATTTATTCCAGATATGTTTTTAACCAGTTTATAAAGCATTAATGCATTTTAGAAGAAGAAATTCAACTCAGCCTACTCATCTTTTCTCCATCAAGACTCTCTGAAATAATTCTTACTTGTTCTGAATTACTTTCTGTGAGGCGAATTTAGCCCATTCTTAATGATAATGATTTTCAGCTGTTTGATTTCACAGATAAGATTTAAGACTGGTAAGAAAAAGGACACAAAAATGCTTAAAAACTGTCCCGTTTATCTGGTGAGAAGTTAACAATGTTCTTTTCTTATCTGACACATTTGAAAGTCAGAAAACGATTTTACTCTCTAGTGATGTGATTTCTGGAGATCTGATATATTTTTTCAGTTTGGCTTCATTTGTCTTTTTTTTTTACTATGTCAAGTGGTAGATGGAAGGTTATACTGTGAAAAAAACTAAAGAAAAACCTCAACAGATACCTTTGTTAAATATTTTATAAAGATGTCAGTGATATGCATCTGCGTTTTCATTTTCGTCTCCAAATTAATAAAATTAAGTGTAGATCTCTTAAAGAAATACTTTCAGATGTCGGGAAAAAATTTAAATATGGTCTTTACCTAGATGATTTTCACATATTTAAGAGATTTTTAGTGATGTAATTTCTGAAGCTCTTAGTATTCAGGACAAAGTTCCTTCCTTTTGAACAATTTACTCGCTTTATTGGTTATGAAGTGAATCCTTGATTTTGAATTTGGGTTATCAAAATGTTCCTATAATGGCCAATATTGCAAATTCAACACTATGCTTCATTGCCTATTTGATTTTAATTGATAAGGGTCAGATACATTAAACTTAGATTTATTATTCATAAATGTTGCAATTTTTCAATTTATGTTACCAAAGGAGGTCCCTCCTCCAGGCTGTGACCTCAGTGACCTTCCACTGCAGCCATATATGTGATCTGACTCCTCTCACTGTAACTACCACTAATTCATAAAGGGAACCTGAATAATCAGCTCATGCTCCTATGGGTGTTTTCCATTGATGTGCCTGCATCAAAATTCCCACTAATTCTCGATGGACTGGCATATGGCGCAAAGTGTCAGTGCAAGGGGCTAAGTTGAGCCACGAAAGCAGGACACTCAGATCAGTGCAACACCATGGCAAAACTTCCTCTCAACTGGGCAGCAATGTCCTAACACAGTTTTCCTGTGCATGGCTGTGGAGTCAACTCATTCATGGCTGGGTAGGGAATCTTTTTATTGCAGCTCATAGGTACAGCTAAACAAAAATTAGCGTGTATGGGCTGAGAGAGATCCAGTAAGAACATCTTTGCTGTATTGTTCGTGCAAGCCTACGTACTCTAAGATAAATTAACATCAAAGAAAGTCCTCTATGAGAGGATGGACTGTCCCCGAACACTGTGTGAAGTAACTGTTCCTAACAGCTTGAGCTGATATAGCTCATAGTGTAGATTTTGCAGGCACTGGCATAGCCCCAGAAAGAGAAAGCTCAGCAGATAGGGATCAGTGGAAATGCAGCTACACTTTTTTTTTTCTCTGAAGAAAAATCAATATTGTTTTTTTTCTCCTCCTTTGGCTTTAGCACCTTGGTTCAGAGTTAGGAGCAGTAATTCACACACTTCAAAATGTTCTGAAGTTTCCTTCACATACTTTTACAAAGATGAACTTTTACCTAGTGCTGCGTGAAATCGTTCCTTATTCCACTGAAATGTGAAAGTGCACCCAGAAAGGGTTTAGAGAAAAAATAAGCAAAAAACTAAGGCTTATTGAAAGAGAAGGAGAGATTTGAGTTTCACCAATACTTGACTTGACTTTTTTACAACTATTGTGACCTTTTTATATTTGCATGGCATTGAAACTTCTAAATTATAATACATGCATCAATCATCAGTACACTATGTGTCTAATGCATTGTTCCATACATTGTCCAAGATACAGCTTCACTGCTGGTTTTTTTTTTACTTCCCTGAATGACTGTAACTTACATACTCAATCTAAACATCCTTTGACAGCCTGACCAGGCTACTGAATTTGCACTGTATTTGTGAGCACTGGTATTTCTTCTGTATTGCTATTTTGTCCATTAGATATTTCCTGAACGGTTTTATGCCTTTGCTATCCCAATTTTTAATCTATAAGTTTTATTAGTCTCATTTTAACAGAATTTTGTTCTGTCACAATGAGACAAATATGCACTTTAACAAGTTTATCATTTTAATTGTTCTGATGAGAAGTGTACTTGTTAGGAAATTATAAACATTCTTAAAATTTTATGAAATGAAATGTGTCATGAAACTAACAAGTTTGTTTCTTTTCATTCTTTACTACCAGCATTTAGCATCTGTGAATACTCCTTTTCCTTGTATATTTGTAAGTTATTTTTCATGTATATAAATGACTTGATAGCTTTAATCATATAGCTTGCAAAATATTCCATCATCTACATACTAATACCATCAAAAAAAAATTGTATTCCTTGGAAAATGACATACCTAATGATTCTTGGTGCTACTGGCTATAAGTAGATGTCCTCAAAAGATGCAACAGGAATGGTGAATTTAAAACAGTTCTGCTTGCAATATTAAGACAGTATTACAGTTTTAGGAAGCTGTACCAGAATTGTGTAAAGCTGTAGTTTACACTCATTATTCATGCATATTGGACAGCATGAGAAGAGTAAATGTATGAGTAAAAGACCTACAGAAGTCTCATCATGGCCTGTGCAGTTGCAAGCACTCATAAGAGTCTTTTTACAAGAGTTTGATGATTGATGTGCTAAGCATTCTGAAAATTGTGTAGCTGTTTTCAGAAAGTTTGGGAAACAAGAAGAGTGTGTAGCAAGTGCTTCTTTTAAAGGATCTTTTACTTTGTTCTCTTTACACACAAAGGAATTTCTTTTTCATGTGTCAGATAGTGGTTATCCTTTCCTATATAATTCTAAGTTTCTTTTCATTAGTCCTTTCCCCAGTTTTTTTTTGCCCTGAAAGAACAAGTTACTGTCACAAAGACTAGTTTCTTTACTCAGAATCTCCTACTGTGCTTGCTTAGACAAGAATATTTCAGCGATCAGTGTTTTGGTTAAGCTGTTCAACTGCTTAGAGGCAGGAGACTACCATGCATGCCAAATGGACTGAAAATTTTTAAAGAAAAAAGCAAACAGGAAGGTCAAAAGAGAAAGGCAGCAAAAAATATTTGAATGATTTCTTTTCTCATGCTTCTAGTGAAGATCACTCCCTTTCATCTCCTAAAACTGATTGTAGCTAAGAGAAGATTTGAATCTCAAGCCACAGTATCTTCTGAAGTGATGAACATATATGATTTGATATACCATATATGATACACCATAAGACCCCCTCGTTTGCATTCTTCCCTCCTATGCTTGCAAGTTCCTGCTCTGTGGAGTTTCTACGTTTGTGACACTCAAATGCAGCAATATACAATTCTTGTTTGCTTTTGCTCTGGTGAGCTTTTGCTCTTCTAGTTCTTTCACTAGATTATCTTTAGCTTTTCCATCAAAAGGAAGCTTTTTGTTTTCATCTTGATGGCTCTGAACTCCTTAGATCCGACTGTGTATCTCATGTCACTTCTTTCTATATGGTTCCTACTCCTCACTTTGATGCAGTAACTTTCCACCTTCCGTCCAACTTTCCATTTGTTTAGAATCCTTTTCTTGTGCATACGCTTTCTTTCCTACTGGCTTCTCTTATTTGCAACCCTTCCTGTCTTTCTTTGCACGCTTCCTTCTTTTAGAGCCATTCTCAAAACATTTTTTCATCCCAGTATGACAACTGAAAATGTATGTACAGTATCACAGATTTGTAACTCTACAGAGCTATCTATCTGAGCTGAATCATTACCTTCCTGGCACTGTGACTTGGGGTAGGAATATCTTTCCAGAAGGAGACATCTGGAATAATTCAGATGAGTTCTGCACTAGCAATGCCCATTTATTTGTAATGGTATAAAAGGGAGCCTAGGTTCACCAGCCCACTACAGCTGCCTCGATTAGTAGACACCAAATTCACAAAGAATCTCAGCATACATATGAACACTTTAAATAAGTCCTGTAGTGCTTATTTAAATAACTGAATATATGCATAGCGATACTTGCCAAGTTTCAGATCGTAGATATAAGGCAATATTGACGCTTTTTTGTTAAACATTCAAATGCAAAGCAATAAAAATTAAAATAGAAAAAGAGGAAAGTTTATCTTTTCTCTCATCTGTTTATGCTATTTTAGAGTGACCTAATATTTCTTGTGCTCTCAGTTGAATGCCAGAGGGGAAGAAAACTAGATCTGAGGAAGTCTGATGTGAATAAGAGGTGGATTATGTCCACATCTTTAATTTGAACCTGAAACTAATTTTCAGAGTGGTGTAATTTAAGAAATAATTGCATATTTTCAGTAAGCTTTTTTGTCTTCTGTATCACTCTTATTACTATTTTCCATGGTTTAATGTTTGGGTACATATCATAGACTGGCATTCTTTTGTATATTCTGCATCTTACTGAAGAACCAAGAAAAAAAAGTTGGACTCCTCAGTAGAAAAATTCTACGGTTTTATATACGGAAAAATACAACTGGAAAGGCATCCAGCTAGTCATGAAGTGTATTACAATGAAAAGGCACAATTTTACAAATCAGTAATGCTGATTTCTTCTCAGTCAAAATTCTAGTCTGTATAAACTTCTGAAAAGCTTGAATAATTAATTAGTTTTATTGTTCAAAAATCAGTTTAATTGTGATTTTAGGTAAAATCTTTTTCTAGGATTATTATTAAATCAAATGATAAAGCTTTATCTAATTCAATTCTTTAAACTTCAGGATTAGCAGTTTTGCCACTAAAGTTGCAGATCCAGCATAAAATAAAATTATAGACTAAAACTCATTACTAATTTAGGGCCTAAAGATGATAGAAAAGTAAGTTGAATATATTCTTAAAATGAAGGCCTAGCTAACTGGATACACTGAAATTAACTGTGTATAAAATTGAAAAATCTTAGAAACAGTTTTTACAATAAAATGCTCAACTAATGAGCTACAATTTACATTAGAATATCTATTTCAGTAGCTAACATTTGATCAATTTTAATGTGTTTAAATCCCGGCTCAGTCCTAGTCCCTGGCTACTGCTCGGATGTCAGCCTTGCTGTGTTCAGCAGAGTTACAAGCCTTTAAGTCTTAAAACTATATCTAAAAATGGGATGTGACACTTCAGAGCTGAGTGCTGCATTGCCTAATCTTCAGTTGGCCTGCCCTTAGATACAATTCAAATACATAAATTAGGCCAAATTTCTCTAAACTATGCAAAGGAACAATACCTCACAATAGGCTTTAAGGCTATTAGTAGACTGTGAGAACTCATCCTGAGTCTAAAACTGTGTATATATAATAGAAGAGCCAATTTTGAACATGGAGGTGACTTTTATATAAAAATTTTGGGATTGTAAAACTGATCTAATTACAGATATTTCCTAGACAGCCCTTAATATAAACAGGCTTGAAGGGGTATTTTTCCATGCACATTTTGGGATTAGGGTGCCCTAATGACCAAATATAGATTAGCCCAGCAGGGGCTAGAGATTTGCCTTTCTCTGTTGGATCAGAGGCATTCTGTAGCCAGAAAGGCATTCACAGGGAGTAAACAGAAAGCAAGGAGCAAGCTGTATTTTCCAACACTTAGCCAATGAATCTTAGATCCTTGCCACTGCCTTTTTCACTAACACTTTAGGCTTTGGATATAAAAAGCCTATTACACACATAAGCTCTCCATATATATGTTTGCATGTAAGTATATGCGTTTACATAGTCATACAGAATTATAACCTACCTTGACCATTCCTTGGTTTGGTTTAGACAATTCCTCTGTTTGGTCAATTGTCCTTTAGCCACTCTCTTATTTTACTATTTTTTTTTTTAAATTCCAAAGAATTAGTATAGAAAAGTCTCTTTTGTTTTACTCTTTATCCTTCAAGTATGAGTCGCGTCTCAGGTCAGTTGTTTCTGAATAGATGAACTTACTGATGTTAGTTGGAGCTACTTAACTGCGAGCAAGGAGGCTATATTATTTTGTACAAAAGTACTGAAAAAAATGTAGTTGACCCACAGGACAGCAAACTCTGAATATCTGGTCTGCATGTGGAATATGCACAATCCATAATTAAAAGCCTAACCTCTCTGTATTCTAGACAACCAGAGTTAAGCACCTCAGAAAAGTAATGCTAAACCTCACATGTTGAATCAGAGGCCATTATCCCATGAAAAAGTGCTAAGAAATAGGGTCTCTCTGGCAGTCTACCCATTTGCTGAGTTTGTAAATTGTATCAGGACAGCAAAGCAAGTGCTTCTTGTCTCCTTGCAAAATCTTCCCTCAAAAGTGGTTCCTGCTCATCTAGGGGACGATTAAGGAGATTAATTTCAAAACACACAAGTGATGTGCTTCATTTCTGCGGCTAATTCTTCAGGCTGTAAATGATATGAGTTTAGTTTGCTTTCCATCCACACCTCTTGTCTTCCAAGAACTCTTGGTTCTTACTGAAACTGGACCACAGTAAAATGAGGTACAAGGTTCGCAAGGCCAGGAGGAGCCCAAGCAAGGAACCGGTCTCTGTAACCTAGTGTGACTGGACCTCATGGGGAAGACAGTGTTTCCTTGAAACTTGCTGTTCCCGAAAAGCTGGCTCCTCCTCTGCCTTGTCTCATGCTTTAAAGAAAAAATAACTGTGATTACCTTTTCCATAGGAAGTCCAATCATATCAGTGTGTGTTATGCGCGGGGAACCCTGTTTTAAACACCTCCTTAAATCAGGTCTTAACTGTAGCAAAGCGGACACTTTTCATCGGAAGAGATGGTAAAGTTACTACACTGAATACAAAAGTCCCAATCCACTTTTTGAAATCACACTTCTATATGCGAGACTAGAAGTGTTGAGTGCCAGGGGCAGAAATATCATATTGTTTCTTTGTTGCTGCAATAGTATCCTCTGATCTTATTGTGAGAATATTTTTAGCATTAATACTTGTAGTAATATTAATAAAGTATCTCCACCTCAATCAAAGAATTCCAAGTAATCTCCCTTCTTAACTGTGCTTCCTGTGGGTGTTACCTTATTTTCACATCAATGTAACTACAGGGCTGGTTATTCAAATGCATAGCAAGGTAACACTTGCATGTCAAAAGTCTGCTATTTGAATAGATGCAACCATAGAAGGGCTTGCATGTGAAATAGTGGTGCCATTTGATAATGTTCTTACCTTACTGAGACTTAATGGGTTACACATTACCCATGACAATATAATCCTTGTCAAAAAAAAAAAAAAGGTTTCCTATGGCATGGGACAAAATACAAAGAAATACCAAAGTATATGACATGAAATTATGAATAATAGGCGCATCACAAGTCTTACAATACTGCCTTCAGAAGGGAAGAGATCACATTGCATCATCGCTGGGTTTTTTTTTAGATTTGTATTTAGCTAATTGAATATTCTAATAATAATTGTCCTTGAAAATAAGACAAATTTGTGATGAGAAACTGTATGTGATCTCAGAAGACAAGCACCTTGTAGACTTGCAAAGCTACAATTGTAGTTATAAAAACAGTTTGTTTAATTCTCTGGTTTCTTAGCACTTAGTGTCATTCTCTCATGAGCATCTTTTAGTTGTGCTAATTCCTCTGTATGCCAGCAATGAAAAGAGGACAATGAGAACAGATTTATTTTTTTGCCTTTGCCACTTTCCGAATTTCACGTTTAAGAAGAAGGGCTTTCAACTTCTGACCTTGTGAGGGTCCAGGCAGCCTACATGAACAGTGTGGAAAGGTTGGTGTAAATCTACAACCTCGTGATCCCATCGGCACAGGTGTATATGGAGGTCTTTGAAAGAAAAGAGAGGGTTTGTTATTTGAACCAGTATTATATTTTGTACTGGGAGTCTTCCTTTGAGTGGGACTATAATAACACTGAAGTGATATTTTTCCCATAAGATCATAGAATCATAGAATCTTTTGGTTGGAAAAGATCTCTGAGATCATTGAGTCAAACTGCACCCATCATCTGCTAAACCACGTCCCATAAAAATTTATCTATCCTTCTTTTAAAACACCTCCAGGGATGATGACTCCACCACCTCCCTGGGCAGCTGTGCCAGTGCCTGACCACCCTATCAATAAAGAAATTCTTCCTAATATTAGTCTGATGTTTCCAGGAGACACAGGACCCTCATTCCAGGATGAGTGTCCAGCTCTACTACTTCCAAGCATGCAAATTCAGAAGTTCTTCTGTAGGTATTAGTTTTAAATACCAGCTGCTGTGACGTTTGGTTGCTACAGCATTGAGCTGGAGTTCATAGTTTTCATCTAAGATATGTATGGAGTCTGAAACCCAAAACTAAACGGGGATCTAGATTGGCCTGTGTGATGACAGTTACTGTAGCGGATAAACAAAAAAAAGTCATAATTCAATCATCGTAAAATTATGAGCATCTATACTTCCTTAATTTCCTTATAATCCTTTGAACGCTGGCTTTATGCACTGTCACCAGGCTTCTTTATTTATGTTGATGTTAATTAACACAGCCTCCTGGATGATCAGCCTACCTTTGTTAAAATGAGAAGGTTGTGCACAAAAAGAGATGTTGTGTACAGGCGAGGACTAAGCAGAAAATGTTGTAGCAATTTGCTGAACACGGAGGCTTATTGAGGATGCAGTCCTGAATAATACACACTAGCTTTGCTCTTCCCTCTTTAGTGTGTGTAGAGAAGCCATGAATCATTCATGGTCTCCCAGCTGAGCAGGGCTTCAAAGGGGCTGGTTGTGATTGGGTGTCCTGGGTGAATTGCCTTGCTGCAGAAACGCCTGCACCCCCAGCACTGGAGGGGTGAGGAAGCACTTTCATCTGGGCCTCCAAAGTGTTTCAGGTCACAGTTCACCAGGAGATAACGATGTAGATGTACATTCAGAATTAGCTGCAGAGATACCTGTGTTGTGCGGTGTGGAAAAGTGAGCCAGTTAGATCCCTAGTGGATGCTGTGAATCAATTACTGTATTCTGAATACAAGGTTGGCTGCAGGGGATAAACAGATGTCAGAGAATTTTTCCCTAATAAGACCATAGTAATAGAAGAGCACTGTCAGCTTCATTTTACATTAAAAATCTCATTTCCTCTTTATATGACCAATTTTATTAGGCCTCTAAACAAAGATATTTTATGTAACTGATAGCTGTATAATGAAATAGTATCATTAAGTTTTTTTTTTTCTTTTTTAACAAAGACTGAAGATAAAGTAGACATGAATCTCACCGAAGTTAGGAAGAAGATGTGTAATTTAGAAGGCTGGATGATCATTTCTTTTTTTCTTCCAGTGAGAGAATATTGAATGGCTTACAGCTACCTTTTATGCTGAATCACAATCACCTACATTCCAGAGCAAAATATTCCTAGAATCAAAGTTAGTGAGTAGCTTGCCCTGTTCTCTGTACTTTCTGCATATTTTGTCAGTGTCTGGTACATGGAGCTGTGATCAGAAACAAGAAACAGCTCAGTTTTTATTTAATAAATCTTAGCACAGATCACACACTTGCAGTTGGCACCACACAATTGATATTTTTCATTACCTTACAAAAATCAAAATATCAAGGCACAGGAGCACACTGTCTCTTTCCGTGAGTATTTTGAGAGTATTTTGAGATTGAGTATTTTCTGTTTGAATTTTGAGAGTAAAAGCAATGAACAATTAGAGATATCTATTATCCACTATCTTACTCACTCAAGCAGAACAAAATATTTATTGCAAACAACTTGCAAATATTGAAACATTAGGTTAAGAGGATACCTTCAGATACACTGCATTCATAAACTGTCCATGAGTGATCTATGTTAAGTGTTTTTCTTTTTTGAAGTTGAATAAGCACTGATGCTGAACTTTTTAATTCCCACTATTGCCATGAAGACAGAATAGCTTCATGTGGCAGAAATCAGAGCAAAATTTGGCTTTGAATATTGTTTTACAATAAATGCTTTTCAGTGAATTGTTTAAAGTCACAGTATATCTCAAATGAAATCTTAATTCTGAACACTTCACAAGAAGGAAAAAAAAGAGAATTGCAGAGAGCATTTAGAACATTTTTGACAAACAGGTCAACCTTCTGAGAACCTCTGTGAAGTTCTCTCATACGCATCTCATGCTCACCAAATTCAATTCAGCAGTGTTTGGGTAAATAAGACATTAAGTATAACCTAAGGTGTTGTTCACTGAAATTAATTAAAGCAACATAGGCAAAGGCATGACCTAAACCCCTGTTGCAGAGTTATCTAAACCTGGCTTTTGCTCTCTCCTCAGCTCTGACATATACATAGCAACTAAAATTCAGAAGTGCATCTCTTGAGACCACCACATATTGATAATATGTCCCTGTGCAGGTGGTAACACAGTGCTTGAGTCCATAACCTCTCCACATCAAGACCTGAACATTTCTGTAGTTTCTACTTTCCTGGGATTTGTCTTCATTGGAAACTTGGAAACAACAGTAGCAACAATGGTATTAAAACTTCTTCTTAAAACTTGGCTGTCCCTAGAGTTTCTTTCCAGGACCAGCTCTGTCTTAAATCCTAATCATCATGCTAGCACTCCTCTGAGTGTGAGGACTGCAGACTTCTCAAGCCACTGTTGGCTATGTTCACCATCATTCGTCTGACACATACCACTTTCTACACAATACAGCATTCACAGGCAGCAGAGGGAAGGTAGAAGGAAGAAATTTCTTTCAGAATCATGTTCTTTCCCTCTCCAATTCCTTTTAAATCAGGATATGCAATGTTAGCAACCTAAACATATTGTCTAAACAAATGCACTATTTAGCATTGATCTTATACTTTAAGATACTATTTGCATGTTGCAGTTTAGTGCTGGGAAGGAAGTTAACTCTTGGCTTAACTGCTGAAACCCTTCTTTTAATATGTCTTTGATGGAAAGTTTTGCTGTTTCTCTCCAGCTAGGACAAACTGGGGAGCTCTATGTTCACATTCGTGTTTTGCCTTCAAGATGAGGTGGTGTAAACTTGGGTATCCATGATATTCAAGATGATTAAAAAAAATCAAGTGTGGAATTGTAATGGCTGAGATATTTTTGAAAGAATTCCGTGACACGTGCTCTTCAAAACTGTGGACAATGAAATATGCTAAGTAACTGCATACATTTTCTAGATAAAAAGAATAATGTTTCTTTAGTCACTCCTTAATCTGAACTCCTGGAACCTCATGTATCCCGATCTCTAAAATATTTGCAGGAATTTTATTGTCAGGATTCCACTATGGCTATGGAAATGCAAACTTAATACGTGAGAAAGGAACTGTAGGATTTGCTGCTTACAGAGTAACTAAAAAGCACTAAGACCTTAGTCACTTGGGTTTAGCTGTGTTTTAAGCTTGTGCAATTTCAGTCTTTTTTCATTAAAAAAAAAGAGCCAATGTATTTGCACATCTTTGAAAACCAGTGTAACATCTTTTGCTCCAGTGTTAGTCTGCTGAATTATAGTAGCTGTGGACTGAACACAAAGAAAGTCCAGAATTTCTGGTATTCACTGCTAGGGCCATGGCTCTGTGGGAACGTTGTCTCTCAGTACTGACAACATGGCCAATAACATCATCAGCTCAGGGGTGTGCAGTGTGTAATAGTATTTAGAACAGTTAAACAAAAAAATTATCTCAATAGAAGCAAAAATGACAATAGCATGGATGCTTCAGGGGCACTCATATTCAAGGGCGATTACTAGGGAAAAAAGCTTACAAGTTTCTGAATAGTGCTTTACGCAGTATTAGGCTCACTTTCCTTTAGTTCTTCAAAACCTATTTGCACCAAGGAGATGCCAGTTATTTTGGGATCCTTTGGGATCTGTGCGATAAAAAAGGCATGGATACTCAAAGCTAGTTAATTGGTTTAATAAAAGTAACAGTCTTACATCCTTTCTGATGCTGGGAACCCCAGCTAATGCAGTGCCAGAGGAGCCCCTTCACACTAGTCATGGCATACTGTACAAATCACCTCCCTGGTGATGTTCAACAATGTCATTTTTCTTCTCATTTTCAAAGGATTTTTTCGAGCAAGCAAAGTTATCAATCAGGTACCTGCACAATATGGAACTTTATAGACAGTACACCAAGTTTTGCTGAGTGTTAATGTTCTCACACATCTCCATAATATTGAGCTTCTACAAGCATCATGTACCGGTGGTATTGTTAAAGGCATCATATATGAATGTTACGATATGTGCTCAGGTTATACAGCAGTCACTCACGTTAAAACATATAGGTGTATACGACCGAGGATTATGGTAAAACTCTGCTGAGATTCTTCTCACTGTCCTCCCATTATAGTGTCTTCTGCAGTAGCCCATTACAAATATTGTTCTCAGAGTTTCTCACAAAGCTTTTTTCAGATTCTGTTGAACAACGATATGAAGGAAGAGGCAAAACAGAACAACTGAAAGTATCTACCAGATTCTAGACCTTATAGCAGCCTTCCAGTACCTGAAGCAGGCCTACAAGAAAGCTGGGGAGGGACTTCTTGTGTGTAGTGATAGGATGAGGGGGAATGGCTTTAAATTGGGGGGAAGATTTAGGTTAGACTTCAGGAAAAAGTCTTCATGCCGAGGGTGGTGAGGCACTGGCACAGGTTGCCCAGGGAAGCTGTGGATGCCCCTTCCCTGGAAGTATTCAAGGCCAGGTTGGATGGGGCCTTGAGCAGCCTGGTCTGGTGGGAGGTGTCTCTGCCCATGGCAGGGGGGTTGGAACTGGATGATCTTTAAGGTCCCTTCCAACCCAAACCATTCTATGATTCTATGATTCTATGATTCTATGATTCTATGATTCTATGATTATGTGATTCTATTCACCAGATCAAAATTTTGCAAGGCAAGGGCTCAAACTCAAGAGGTGTGATATACATTTTTGCATAGCATATAAAAAACAGAGCCACACAACACAGGGAGGGGAAAGAAAAACAAATGTATGAAAACATTTCCCTTAAGTGATGATATTAAGTGAAGTTATTTAACTTTCCGTATTGGAAACCTGGAATGTTCACTGACCCATATGCTTTTATACACACTACCTTTGTAGCTGAGCTGTGAAGATCTAATGATACAAGAAAAGAAAGTAACACAGAAAAAGGTGTTATCTTTCATTTAATACAGCTGTTAGAATCAGAAAAATGTATGTTTCTGGGTACATATGCTTTTTCTGAAGTCTCTGCCAAGCTTACATGTTTGGTGGTATACTTATTTCAAATAAATTCTGTGTTTATCCAGAAGAATCCTTCCCTGGGCATTCATATGCCATGTAGAAATATGTTCAGGTCCAAAGACTATGATTTAAACAGACACTTTTTTCTTTCAGCTGGTTGAATATAGCATTGTTTGCTGAAGACTGAAGTGAAAATAGGTTTTAACCATAAAATCACAATGCCATCAATTCCTACATGTTTTGGAAGTATTGTTCATTTGAACAGTTCCTCTGTCTTCAACATGCCAATTTAAATGGGTAATTGAGGTTGACAATCTGCTACTGATCTATCTATATAGTGTCATCTAGAAGACCCGTGATCCTGGACAGCATAAGAAATCATAATGGCAGTGAAAAATATTCTCTGGTTTAATGTATTTGACTAGATACCTAAATTTACTGGCCACTTCCCTCCTTCCATCCTGTCCTTTTTCTGAAAATCTTAACCCTCTGATTGCTCCAGTAAGATACATTGCAGGTATGTGACTAATAAGTTTAGCACAAAATACAAATAAAAAAAAGTAAAAAAACCCACAGATACAGACACAACTGGCATTTGATTACTATTTCCATCTTTGCTAACAGGTTTGAACTACAGGTCAAATAGCCACTTGACATCAATCAGAAAAGCTGCTTTAGAATTAAAGGTAGGAATGCATATTTTACCCCAGCTGAAAAATCTAAAAGCATGCCCAACACAAAATGAATCAGAAAGGAAACCAAACTATAATTTTACTGAGATCAAGGAGATGCTTCAGACTAGTTTTTAGAGACAGAGTTTGCAATGTATGCTTTAGGGAATAAAATACGTGGGCTTAATTATCAACAACAGGCCTAAGGACATAATCAGATTAAATTTAAACATGTGTGTAAGAAACAAAATAAATATAGATATAAGAAGATGGGAACAGATACAAATCAATCTCGAGGGAGGTGAGAAGGAAAGCGATTAATAATTTAAGTGTATATACTACTTGTTTATTCTTAGAATTGTACCTGTGAGCATGACAAGTATGAATTCTTTAGACTTTCTGATGCTGTGTCAGAGTTTCATGAGAGACTGAAAAAGATTGAAATAACTGAGCAGATCAGCCTCAGATGTAGTAGCCTATCAACTATATGAAACTTAAATACACACATTATCTCCATCCCATATTGTCTATACAAATATGCAGTATATGTCTTGGAAAAAAAATTCCTCCTCATTTTAAATTGCTTTGTTTTGGGTAAAATCATTGCCATCTTTTATAATTTATTGCAGAACTTCTATACATGTCTACACAGCTAAATGCAAGTCAGAAGAGTCAAGCACTAAAATCCTGAGTGCCTACATGCTTAATTTTCAACTTATTCCCCAGCTAATTTTCTCCAACACATCTTCTCTAGAGAGAGAGGTAGCCCTAAGCAGTTTGGGTGTGATCCAATCTGTGTCACTTGGCCTTGGGGCCAAGGAGCAGTCCTTTACTCTTTTTTTCTGATAATTGTGCTAGAAATAGGACCAAAAATTGACCTTTGCCATACAGACACAGGACCAGCAAAGCTTTGCTTGTTTTTGTTTCATATTAACTCATAATAAACAATCTAAGTTTAAAGGTAGTGTATAAAGCTCGTTAGCATGCACTTCTGGAAAGGCCTTTAAACTGTAGAATGGGAGAAATACAATAGATGTTCCTTTTCTTAAAACATCTTTGATTTTTTTCTTGGATTTATATTGATATTCGGCTTTTTTTTTTAAAACCATATTTACACCAACCATGATTTTAGATGTTTTTGTGGCTCTGAGACTGCACCAAAGTGATTTCAGTGTGTGGCACAGCCATACATTTTATTTTTCTTTAGCCTTTCCTCCTTTTAGATGCTGTGAATTTTCCTTCTCATCCCTCCAGTCTTTCTTATTATCTTGATTTTACTGCTTGCCTCAGCTACTGCTCTCCTGTTAACATAATATTGCTCAGTCTCAATGAGAAGTGCATCTGCTCTATGAAACCATGAATGTTTGATCTTGTTTCACTTTCCCCTCTCCTATTAGCATTATTTTCCTCTGGATGTTTTCCATCATAATGTTGACTGCTTCCTGCATGGCCTGTCTTACACTGGTGGCCTATCATGAAACAGAATATCAGATTTAGAGTGTCCCGTGGCCTTGGTGATTTTAACCTAAGAGCTGCTAGCTCTTTCGCTATCTCCCTTTCCTACATATTATGACATTGTCAGCTGTAAGGATGAATCTTCCTACAACTGCAACAAAAGAAAAGGGTATGTGCACTCAGCTGAAATTGCTAAAGAAAAATAAAGAATAAAAAAGATGACTTTAAGGGGTGTCCTCTGGGAAGGAGAGAGAAATATAGCTTATAGATGGGACTTCATGCATTGACTTGAGTCGTTCTGAGATACTGCGCTAACAAATTTAATGTAAAAACTAGAATATGATGGATCAACTGCAATTAGCCATATTGAAATATGGCCAGGATAACTAATATGTCTTCTGCAAAAAATATTGAAGGATCCTAATTTTGTAGGGCTTTGGTTTCAGGTAATGTGCAAGACAGCGTACCCAATGCAGTTATGTGCCTGTGGATAGGGAATAAAATCTGTGTCAGTAAAAGCAAACTCAGTCTCAGAGAACATCTGCAAATAAGTTTGTGAATTCTCATTGGTTAGAGAATCCAAAAGAACTGACTGCTTTATCATTCAAAGAAAAAACGGCAAGACAAATTGAAAACAGAACCCTTTTCTTTATTATCTTGACACATTTTTAGTAGATAAAAAAGTGCTGGTTTAGTTACTTTTCAACTTTAAAAATGTTAATTGCTTCTTTGATTTTGTTTAGAATTTGCCCTGCTCCGCTTATACTTTCTTAATTACTTTGGGTGAAAATCCCTGCAAAGTCTTACTGAAATTTTTGGTGGTGCTTCCTTTTTCCTTCAAGATTCAGATTTTGGTCTCAGTTGCATACATCAGTGCTTACTCACTTTCAGTTTTCCTCTGTACACATATAGGCCTGGTTGTTGGTTTGTATAATTTCAAGGATATGTAGAGCTAACAAATAAGTGCATCTATGATATTTGCTAAATCAATACACCTGAACAATACAAATAGCTCACAAAACTGAAAAAACATCTTTTGGCAACTATAAAGTTGCAATAACACCTTCTGTTTTATTTTATTTTTACAAATCCTAACATTTGAGATATCTCCCCTGAGGTTTTGTTTTTTCTCCTTCTGAATATATACATTTTTATGTTTGTTTGGTTACTAAGACAGAGGCTTCAGACCAAGGAATTGGAAGTTGCAGCCTTTCGACAGCCATTGCTTTATTCTTCTACCATAAAAAGGATCCTAAGTAAAGAACACCAGCAGTGACTTGCATCGCTCCTGGGCATTTTTTTGTTCTTGTGATCTAAAGTCCACTTACTGTGTTTTCTGTTATTTGGAGGTCACCAAACTTTGATCACTAGGGGGTAGTGTGGGGCTTTTCCTTGATCTAAAGTACCACACTCTTCAGCCTGACGGTTTTTGAATGTTTATGAGACAAGCTTACATTAAATATCCTATACCTATGCATATATCTGTGCACAATCTTCAGAAATTTCTAGACTCTAAAACCATATCACACTATCAACGGAGATTAAATGTGTGGTGTTCCGCTCACTTATTTCAAACTTCCTTGTATTCCCCAGCAGGAGCCAGATACTGCAAATGTCTGTTAGTCCTCTTCATTTCCTCTCTTCTCCCACAACACATAAATATACACATACACAAAAAACCTCATTCACGCATATACTTATATTTTGAACCCTCTGACAATACACTAACAGATTTAGAATACTGCAAAAAGTGTGACCCTGTACCCTGTATTAATATTTAATCAAGTGCTCACCATACATTGCAAGTTAGTGTGAGAAAATTAATTAGCCCAAAAGATGCTTGTCCTTTAAAGGCACTGTAATCCCTTCTGAAAATGTAAATGAGATAATCCTTTGGTGAGTGCAAGCAACTGTTCATTTTAATTCAAAGTGTGAGGTTTTCTGAGTATCTGTAGAAACCTGTCCTACGTCATTTGAGTTTATTGGTTATAAAACTAACACATAAAGGATTTCATGAAAAAAAAAAGTGAGAATTTGCTCCTCCTCCTTTCAGATCACTTCTCTCTTGGAGAAATCTGACTGTGACCTAAGAAGGGAATGAAAAAACCCATTGGGGACCCCTCCTTTCCCATTCTTCTTAATTGAATCCCTTGTTATCAGGAGACTGAAAGGCATTCTTGAGATCAAGGAGGGTCTAACACTATTTGAACATACTGTGAAGAAGACAATTCATGAAAATATGGATTTCAAAAGCACGGATAACCACAGTTGTTACCCCTCCTACCTACTGCTCCCTTCTATCTCATAAATCAAGATTGCCTTAATTTCAGGTTGTTACAGATTAGATATCCCATTTTGTCTGTGATTGACATTTAAAGGTAGAAATTTTTCATCATCACTGTGAAGCTTTTTTTGGCCATGACCTGAAATATTTTCTTGCTTAGAAATTGCCTTACTCTTGGTTTCAGAATTCTGAGGTTTTTCTGACTAACCTAACTTCTCCCACTTAACTGTGTCAGTTGTACATTTTTGTGCCTAAGCAAGTGTGGAATAGATTGCCTGGGTTTTATTTAACTGATGGCAGTTATTTTATCTTTTAATAAATGGCATGTCCTCTTCCTACAAGTCTTTCCTCTATGTTTCCTACCGCACTGTCTATGAAGGATATGCGCTACAAACAGTCCCATGCATAACTGGTCTCCCTACGGAGGACTCCACTAATTCTTCCTAATTCCTATCCTTTTTTTAAGATAAATGGACAGATCCAATTTCCAAACACTGTAACAACTAATTTCCACAAACCTCTCCGAAGACAATATTCTTACTCACACAAGTAGCTTCACCAAAGTAATAAGATGATTATAGATCTAAGTGTAAGCTGCCACATGAAAATTCAGAATAAAAGCATTTCAAGTTGAGCTATAGTGTAAAATTACCTCACTGCATTTTAAATCCTTAGCTCACGCTGCACTTGTATATGTTCTGCTTGTTAACATGGACAGATGATTGGCAATAGCTCAAGATTTACATGTTAAGAGCTAAGCTTGGGAGCACAGATTCTTTGTTCTGCAGTGTCGAGGGTATTTCTTCAATATTTGAATGTGCTCTGATTTTCAGAAGTAAAATGATACCGTATTTAGATGAGTCTGTATCTGTAAATGGATGTCGGTATAGCAGTTCCACATCTGATTCACTTTACAAGGAAGAATAAATATAGTCAATGTTTTATTTTTAATAGTAAAGGATTTATTTTGCTCTGTGCTGCTCTCCTGCTCTCTTCTTCACCATCTACAGAAAAAATTGTGTGAGTTTCTGTAGTAAAAAGGCTCCTTCTAACTTAACAAATGTATGGAGGATTTCTCATTGATGATCCTACTTCATGTCCTAAACACATTTCCCTTTTTTAGGGACTTATAATGGCCTTTCCTTAAAAAAATCTGAAATACCAGCTGTTTCTCTCTTAATTTTCTTCTATTTCAAAAGTATGACTAAGAAGACTGAAAAAGAAAGTTGATTTAGGGCAAAATAAATAGCTGGTGACCAAATAAGAGTTTTCAGCATTCATTTTCTCTTTCTTCTGTGGTCCATCACATTCTTAGACACTTCCCTACCTTTCCAGGTCATTTATTCTGTGTCAGCAGCAATTTTAGGTCCTTCTAATTTATTGAATGCCAAGTTTACAAGATAATGTACAGTAGTTTTGTGTGGTGGACATCTGTCCACCAGAGACTCAATGAGCTGAAAACATCAACTTGGACTTAAACGAATGGCCTAAAGCTACAAGGTAAGTGCAATTTTGTCTGAGCCACAAAGCACTTACAAGTGTTGTCTTAATTAAATGGAACAGTGTTTTCAAAAGACAGGAATATTAGCTGCCTTTTATAGCACTCTACTACATGTTTGGCATCAGGGAACCCCTTAACCCCAGTATATCGAGGCACAGTGAGAAATTCAGGTTGTGCTACTTTTAGTGGTTTATCTTGTCTGCGCTCCCCAACGCACTTTCTGAAATCGGAGAGGATCTTGATAAAAGGCAGCAGATCTGACACTGTCATATCAGTGTTCTCCCCAGGGAGTTTATAGACTGGTATAAAATCACTGAAAAGCAATCATCAAGCAGCCAGGTTACAGCTTTGGACAATCAGTGCCTAAATCCACAGAGCAATTTGAGTTACTCACACCCTTTCTCCTCCCACCTTTTTTTGACCTGCTTCCCCTAGTGCTGTGAAAAGAAGTGTATTTTTTTGCTATTAGACTTTTGTGAATTGTGCTGCATGGGAAGTGATGTAAGGTCTCAGGACGACAGGTTTGCCTCCAAATAGCTCTATGAAATCTGATGTGACATATACACTTAAAAATCACTTCCAGGGAATTTTTCAGCAAGAAGGAATATGCTCTGGCTAGCACAAACCCTAGCCAGTTAATGCTGAATACCTAAATCATCTTTAATAGTATCAGAATGTATATATTATTCCTGACACAGAACACAATAAAAACAAGTCTTTTTTCCCCTGTTTGCAAGCTTTTAGCCTGCCTTCAAATTCTTGCTTTTCTCCTTCAACAGGATCATATGGAATTGTTTTCCATCATGATCTTGTGCTTAAATGTCAGTGGTATAACCCAAATTACTCATTAGCTCCATAATACACCAGTGTAGATGGAAATGAGAAGGAAAAGAATGAGAAAAAGACAAAATGGTGAAACAAGAACAACCTTAGGTAATTATGAATCTTTGGGACAAGTTTTTAGGCAAGTCATCACAGTTTTAATTACTCCACTGAAGCACTTTCTCAGAACCTTGGCAGTAACAGACTTGCCACAAGTTACATCATGTGCAGGCTCACTCTCTGCAAGGCTGTCACCTTATCTCAGATTGGAAGATCTCACTTGGGCCATGGTTTTACAACACTATGCCTTCGTGAGAGCCTCATGACCCTGGCAGCTCTTCCCATATTCTGTGCCAGCATGTGTCACATCATTTCTCTGGTGCCAGAGAAATGGTGTTACAGCTACTCTAGAAAACATGTTAGCAACAAATCAAAACTTATTTTGCCTTCCAGAAAGGTCCTGGAAGTAGTGGGGTCTATGCATCACTCTATGTCATCAATCCTTTCCAAACTTTTAGTCTTCTAACTCCATACGGTATTAATTTGTTATTTGGTACTCTTGTTTCATGCTTCAAGGTCTCATAAGCATTACTTTATGCAGCATGCCGTGCAAAAACGCAGTGCAATGTAACCTGATTATTTTGATTCCAAATTCCCTTGCTTTCAGAAAAATAGCTTCTAGCAAATCAGCTCCTCTCCAGATCTGAAGATTTTCAACAATGAATGTCTTCCAGCTGCTATTTCTCTCTTAGAAGAATAGGTATTTTTTTTTTGTAACTTACACAAGCAAATGTTACCTGCTCTAGGCTGAGATATCAGTTAAAGTTCAGATATTGAAACTAGTAACTGCAGAGTGAACAAATACATTTTATGCATGTTAACAGGTACTTTATGTTCCACAGCCTTACAATACGTTCCTTTGAAACTGATCTTCCCATGGGTAACCTAACCTCTATTATTTTCAATCCATTTTGCAGTCAAACTCTCCAACTCCATTTTCAAGTGGCTGAACAAAGGTTCTGTAAAACTTTAAGTGCTTATAAGAAACATCCAGTCATTTTCACAGTTATTAAACCAGCACTATGTGTTAAAGACTGATCTTGTTGTTCTGGTTACTACAATAGCAAGGAACTGTGTTTGTGGTACCAGCTTAGATTATAATGATGGTCTGAATGTTTTTTAACATCTTTGTCAGAGACATGGACAGTGGGATTGAGTACACCCTTGGCAAGTTAATCAATGACACCAAGCTGTGTGGTGTGGTTGACACACTAGAGTGAAGTGATGCCATCCACAGGATCCTGGACAGGCTTGAGAGCTGAGCCTGTGCGAACCTCATGAAGCTCAACAAGGTCTTGCACCTGGGTTGGGGCAATCCCAAGCACAAATACAGGCTGAATGGAGAATGGATTGAGAACAGCCCTGAAGAGAGGGACTTGAGGGTGCCGGTGGATGAGGAGCTCAACACAAGCTACAATGTGCACTTGCAGCCAAGAAAGCCAATAATATCCTGGGCTGTATCAAAAGTACTACGACCAGCAGGTTGACAGAGGTGATTCTACCCCACTACTCTGCTCTCATGATACCTCACCTGGAGTCCCACATTCAGTTCTGGAACCCTCAGCACAGGAAGGACATGGATCTGTTATAGCAAGTCCATAGGAAGGCCACAAAGATGGCCAGAGGGCTGGAGCACCTCCCAGATGAGGACAGGCTGAGAGAGTTGGGCTTGTTTAGCTTAGAGAAGAGAAGGCTCCAGGAGACCTTAAAACAGCCTTCCAGTATTTAAAGGGGGCTACAGGAAAGCTGGGGAGGGGCTCTTTATCAGGGAGTGCAGTGACAGGGCAAGGGGGAACAGTTTTAAGCTCAAAGAGGGGGGATTTATGTTAGATATTAGGAAGAAATTTTTTACTGTGAGGGTGGTGAGACACTGGAACAGGTTGACCAGAGAAGCTGTGGATGCCCCATCCCTGCGGATGTTCAAGGCCAGGTTGGATGAGGCTTTGAGCCATCATATCCAGTGGAACGTGCCCCTGGCCGTGGCAGAGGGTTTGGAACTGGATGATCTCTAAGGTCCCTTCCAACCCAAACCATTCTATGATTCTCTGAATGTGCTCATTGGTTCTTTAAGATAAATTACAGAGGGCAGACAGGAAGACCTATTAGTGTTCATTTCAGTTTGCATGGGGAAGAGCAGTAATCTGAACAGAATAAAATATTCAGCCAGTAAACTGTTGGAGTTTTCTTGCAGCATCTGTTGAAAGTCTATGCAGCTTGCCGGGTACTTGCAGTGAGAAGTGAGCTTTTGCAGTGTGTGATAGGATGAGGTTTTGTTTATCTGGGTTACTGGCAGCCTGCTTCTGCATTGCCAGCTTTGCAAATACTCAGCTAGAGGGGGTATATGTTTGTGTGCTAGCCTGCCCTTTCAAAACATATACTTGCAAGAGCCTATTCAGAGTACATTTTACAGTTTTTCGTATATAATTTAGACCAGTTATAAGTATATACTGCATGATGAATACAAGAAGAAGCCTGTATAATTCATGCATCTTCTATTTACATACTTTCCTCTGCAGATAACATACAATGTGATACAATAAAAGGCTACTCTCTTCAGTAGATACTCCCTATAAATGCCTGAGCTTAGCTTCAGTTCTTCTAATACAAACCTCATTGAAAAACGAATACTCAGCATTAAAAAGATCATCTGTGCTGATAATACAGATGTAAATAAGCTTAGAATATAAACTTGTAACTGACAAAGCAATTGAGAATAAGGTTATTGTGACTGTATTGGTGTAGATGCCCAGGTGCAGGCAGCAGGAGCTGCTGGGTCGTCTGTGAGGAGTGGCTAGGACTGCCCTGTGCCAGACACAGATGGTTCCAGCTAGCTCCTACAGATCCACCATGGGGAACAGCTGGGCCCAGCTACTGACTTGCTCAGGCCTCAATGAAAACAGGTTTAAGAAAGTGGAAAAAAACCCTGGGCAAGCACAGAGTGAGGAAAAAAAAAGTGTGAGAAACACCAAGGTGAGGGCAGAAGGAAGAGGAGTGCTCCAGGCACTAGAGGAGATTTTCCCATGCAGCCCTTGGAGTAGACCATGGTGCAGCAGGTATTTCCTTACAGCCTATGGAAAGACCATAGTGGAGCAGATATCCACACTGCAGCCCATGGAGGACCCCGTGCCAGAACAGGTGGATATTCCTGAAGGAAGCTGCAGTTGATGGAAAGCCCATGATGGAACACAGAAGAAAATGTGTGGAGGAATGTTGTGAAGCAAATTGGACAGTCCAGGTGCTGCTGTTGTGAGATTGAGAGTCTCCTGATAGAATTTATAGTTTTGGTGCCCACTGGGATAAATGAAGGCAAAGTGATGCCCAACAATTGACTGAAAAGAAATTTATTTGTACAGGCAATCTTAGAAATGAGATAGGTATTGGCTTGCTAAATCTGTGGTAAGGGAAAAGAAAGAAAGACAGAAAGGCAGAAACGGAGAGAGAGAGAAAAGTGCAAAGACCACAAGTGGTCCTCTTCTTCCAGGATGGTGGGGCACCACCTGACCCTGTGTGACGAGTGTTACTTACAGACTGAGATCCCAAGGGGGAGGGATTCTCGGTGGATTTGCACAGTGCTTCTTCTGGAAGGTTCTGGAACTGAGTTTGGGGTGTCTTATGGAGTCTGAGGTCCAAGGTATTGTTCTGCCCTTGCTCCCCCCACCGGCAGGATTGCAGTATGACTTCTTCTGGCAGCAGGCACAGCTGGGCTACTAGGGTGATAAAGTCGGCATCAAAGGACACTGTCTCTTCATTGCGGACTGAACAGCCGCAAAACAAGTGATTTAAGGTCTCTGACAAGGAAGGAGCAGCAGAGAGGTACTGTTATGAGCTGACACCAAACTCCATGCCCCATCTCCCTGCACCTTTGGGGAAGGGTGGAAGATCTTTTAGTTTTTGTCTTTGTTTCTAACCATCCAAGTCGGTTGCTAATAGGCAATAAATTAATTTCCCCAACCCTGTTTTGCCGGTGATGAGAATTGGTAAGGGCTTTTCCTATCTCTATCTCAAACTGTGATGTTTTCCATCTTGTTTTCTGTCCTGTTGAGAAGGAGGAGTGTGAGAGTGTCTGAGAGGGGGTCTAGCAGTTGTCAAGGTCAGCCTACCACAGTCACCTGTAGGAGTGACAACCTAACATTGTCCATAGAATATTGTGATATTGTGGTATAAAAGAAGGTTTTGTTCTTGTAAACATATCTGTGCTGCTGGCTTTCTTACGAGCTTTCCTTTAAAACACTGTAGCAAGTGACAGAAGACTGCTGTCTGAAATACTTTCTCAGTCTGGAATCAATTCATCCCACTGGATGTAAACCTTGAAGTCTCAGTGTTCATAAGATCATATTTTAATATGTTCATATTTTAAGTCATATCAAGATATCTTGGATCATGCTGACAGAAAGGACAGAGGACTTCAAGGAGACAGGCATCTTTTTAAGTAGCTGCTGGAAGGTATCATGAGGCTTTTGAGATGACTCAAGATGAGTTTGGTTAGACAACTGAATCCTCTCCTATGTCATCTAGAATACCTAGTGCTGCAATCAAAATTGATTTATCAATACTTTGTGATTGTTACTTAAGTGTATAGTTACAGGGAAACTCCACGGCTCATCCTTCCAAAGAAAAGCAAAATCAAGAACTGTTTAATTTAAAAAAAACCCACAGTGTTGTATGTCTGTGATCAGAGAGTGAACAAGGTCTGATACTCAGAGGTAAGTGCTTGTGTAAATAAAGAAGGCTTTAATAAGAATTCACAAGAAGCAAAATGTTCTCTTAAGAGCAACAGAAAACAAGAAGTAAGGAATTGCCTTAGTATCATATTGCAATCCTCTCTTCTGATACTATTCAGATACTCTCAACTTTCCTATGGAATGGTATGAGCCTTGCCATTGAATTTATGGCACAAAAACCCATTATATATTTCTTTGTACTAGTGTCCAGTTTATGTTTTGAGCTTGAATTTGCTTCTTGTTGTTTGATTTCCTTGTTGCCATATGTTACTGACATAGATTTCTTCACACAGAGAACACCTATAATTAGAAACTTATTTTATACCATGAAATCTATCATAAACAGCCACTCAGAAGACCAACAAAAATCAATTGCTTAAGGGAAACGTGTTATTAATAACACTGGAGAAGAACTGTGCTGTCAATGTGTCTCCAAATACTCTGGGACAGGTGTAGAGATCAGAGGCTGCTTGAAAAGTGGTCTAGTTTTATGGAGTCACTATATGCATTTTAACACATTTCCTGGGGCCTTGTAGCAGTCCAGTATGTTTTAGTAATAGCTGGGATGGCCCTTGGATGACTTACACTTCCAGTTTTCTTACACATACATGTGTCTGAGAGGAATATTAGGACTAAATAGAGGAGACCCGTGGTAAGAATTGCAATACCCAAGAAAAAATCATACCCTACCAAGTAGAAATGATCAAGTACCTAGTGCAAACCTTAGTGAAATTACCTTTTTTGTTAATATCTGAATCCATGTATTGTTTTCTGCTATCTCACATTTAGGGTCCCTCACATCATGGGTTAAACTGACAGGTATATATGTTAGCAACATAAACCTGGGTAGAGCCTCCAAATCACGTTTAAAGTTGTATGTCTTAAAATTAATGAATTGCATCAGTTATAAAAAAATCTGAAAGCACTTGCTGTGTCTGCATTGGCCTTTTGCTTTGGATCAAGCGTCTGCTTTTGAAATGAATTTCCAGCTCAGTTTACCATGCACTATCACCAGATTGTCTCAGTGCTCAAATTTGATTTGGTGAAACTGAACTAGAAGATATGATTCCATCAATGCAGAGCAATCACTGCTGGACAGTCATTACTGCAACAGAGCTTCATGGGACTGGGAGCCATTGGGAATACCCAGAGGTGGCAGGGCCTAACGACCAGGTCCCATCCCACCACCCCCAGCCAGGGAGCAGGACATGCCAAGGCCCTTACACAGTGTGGGGGGTTGCACTGGAATTAATATGATGTAAAACTCAGAAAACTGGTGTAGTGTGGCAAGGATTTTGCTCTACAGATCTTTACAGATTGTACCACAACACTTGTATTAGAGTTTGCCATCTCTTTGCAGAACAAAGGCAGATAGCTGTTTATAAAAGCTACATCTAGAGTAGCCACTGTGCTTTCACTGTGGGCGATGAAAAGAAAGAGATCCTCTCTGGTACAGTTTAGATTAATTGCCTGTAATTGCCTTAAAAACTACTTTTTCTCTGACTGAAAGTGCCATGTAGGATGATAAGGTCAGCTGTAACCACATACATCTGAAGTTAGCTGAGACAGCTCTCATACAGTGTGAAAAACTAGGCACAATTTAAGCATATATGGCACAAAATATTATGACAGAGGAAAGGGTCTCTTCACTGGTTACCAGGGATGTGAATGCTCCCAAACTGTCCTCAAGGTGGCTTCAACCATTTATTTCCTCAAACAATACAACTGATTTCATGACTAAGATGCTGGCCTTCAAATGCTGTTGGCTTAAAAAACATGAAGCCCTGTAACTCCTAAAGATTTATCACAAGTAAGCAGAGCCAAACTATCATTCTTGGATGATTAGTTGTCCTTGGGGGAGTCATAAAGTTCAATACCTTTACACATATACTTGAGAAGTGAAATACAAGCTGAAGTACGGTTTGAAAACACAGCTGAGCCCACTTCCTTCACTACTCATGGCCAGGTATTTTCCCTTTTGTCAGTTCTGGCATTTTATTGGATTCTGTTGAACTAATCCATCTTTTTAAGTCAGACTATTTGCTTAGTCTTCCCTGCTCCATATCCCATCAAAAAAAAAAAAAAAAAAAGAAGGAAAAAAGAGAGAGAGATAGGATTTCTAGATTACTTTAATAAGCACTGGAACTCACACAAGTCTGAGGGACACACTTTCCAAGTGGAAGCAGGGGAGGAAAGAAGAGCTAGCTAAAACGCAAGGGCAAGGTTACCTGTTAAGTAGACTGTACCCCATGATAGCAACAGTGTTTGCTGACTGTCAAATTCTCCTAAGTCAGCAATAGTACTGCCTCTATGCTCAGCACTGGTGAGGCTGCACCTCAAGTCCTGTGTTCACTTCTGGGCCCCTCAGTACAAGAAGGACATTGAGGTGCTGGAGCGCATCCAGAGAAGAGCAGCAAGGCTAGTGAAGGGGCTGGAGAACAAGCCTTATGAGGAGGGTTTACAGCTGAGGGAACTGTGGTTGTTTAGTTTGTAGAAAAATAGGGTCAGGGGAGACCTCAACCCTGTCTACAGTTACCTGAAAGGAGGTTGTGGTGAGGTGGGTGTTGGTCTCTTCTCGCAAATGACAGGTGACAGGACGAGAGGAGATGGCCTCAAGGTGCACCAGGGGAGATTTAGACTAGACATTAGGAAAAATTTATTCACTGAAAGGGTGGTCAGGCACTGGAACAGCTGCTCAGGGAGGTGGTTAAGTCACCATCCCTGGAGGTGTTTAAAAAACGGATAGATAATTTTCTGAGGGACGTGGTTTAGTAGTGGACAGGTGCGGTTGGGTTCGATGATCTCAGAGGTCTTTTACAATTAGGTGATTCTGTGATTCTATGGTTCTAAAATATCCTGTGGAACTACCTTATTAGAGTTTTCAACTATGTGGATTGCTGGCTATGATTTTCCAAGTTTCAGGTAATAATTCGAGTATGTTCTTAACCACTTCCTGAGTACTGATACTTAGCAAAGAGGTATGACTTTATGTGAAATCATTAAATCACAAAACTTTCTTAGTGCCTTCGTCTTGACTAGAAAAGTGCTTCCTAGTTAATGGCTGTCTATACTGGTTTGAGCACCATTTCCCTTGCTCTTACAAATAAATTAACTGTTCCTTTGCCAGGAGGAAAAATTGCGCTGAACACTTAATCTGGTTTACTTCATGGCTGCACAAACAGTTGTGAGAGATAGTGAGATGTGGGAAGGAACTGACAACAAGACTAATATCCCCCATACCTAGCTATAGGTCTGGGAACCTTCCGAATTCGAAAGCAAGAGCTACACGCCCAGGTTCTCCATACAACACTGAGAAGTCAGTGAAACACAGAAAGCAGTAAAATGAGTAAGGAAGTGTCTCATATCAGGCCTGAGGGCAGAATCCTCCATCCATTTAGTATTCATAGTTAAATTCCCTTATAGATCTGGAGATTTAAGGCAGTTTAGTCCTTCAAAATGAAAAACTGAAATAAGTGGAGAGAAAGAAAAAGACAACACAATTATGTTCAAGAGGATAATGACCTCAGTGCTGTGAAGCTGAGGTATGAACTTCCAGGCTCAATGTAGTTGTTATCAGGTCATTGCTATATCAAGTGTAATCCACTGGTTGCAAATCCTAGAGGTAGGATAGAGAGGACAGTTTAGAGACAACTCATAGACCATAGCAAAGCTCCACACAGGCTCAGTGCTGCCAAGACTTAGGGATGCTTTGCATGTGCTACTGAATATTCCTTCAATGTTCGCACAGTCATAAAGCAACAGATCTGAGGATAATAGTGGCATCTGAATTGTTGGTTAGATACTAGATATGGGCTTCTTTGTAATGAAGATACGTCTCTAGCACGTGTATGCCTACATTCAAAGTAGAAGGTTCCTAGAATTCCTCATTTCTCTTCACTGACCAAGTAGACTATACTATGTCAGATGAAGATATCTATAGTGTAAACATCTAAAGTTACAGAGAAGGAATTCTGTGAATAATTTTAAGACAAAAACTCATTTGGGTTTAAAAACATGCATCATTTTTATACTTCCATCCTTGTTACACAAATTCCTTATTTCTCCTTTTTCCTGGAAAGTATTTACTGTTTGGTTCTGGCCTGCATTGTCAACAGACAAGGGTCAGAAGTATCAGATATGAAACAGCAAATGATAATGTTTTTAGAAGACGTGCTTATCTGTAAAGTGCTTATCCATTGGATAATTATTTTCTTAGGGTCCTTGTGGTGGATCAGCAGCTGGCTGCCAGTTCCTGAACCAGCCAATGAAGAAGCTTATGGGTCAAAATAGATAGAGGGATAACTTAATAGTTGCCATCATGGACATTGAAACAGATTTGGATAGTGAGAAACTAAAATAAAATTAGAACAATGCCCACTCCCCACCCCTGGCTCAAATTCACCCTTTCATTCCCAACTCTTTTGTCCACTTCCCCACCTTCAAACAGTGCAGGAGGATGGGGAATGGGAGTTGTGGTCAGTTTACAACAGTTTCTTTCTGCTGCTCCAGTGTGGGGTCCTCCATGGGCTGCAGTGTGGATATGTGCTCTGCTGTGGTCCTCCATGGGCTGCAGCGGGACAACCTTCTTCACTGTGATCTTCTTCATGGACTGCATAGGAATCTCTGCTCTGGCTCTTGGAACACCTCTTTCCTGCCTCCTTCTCTGACCTTGGTGCTTGCATGGTTGTTTCTCACACTTTTTTTTTCTTCACTCCGGTCTCTCAAAGCTGCTGCACAGCATTTTGTCCTTTCTTAAATATATCTTCCGAAAGGCACCACCAGTTTGGCTGACAGGCTCAGCTGTGTCCTCTTGGAGGGTCTGTTTTGGAGCTGGCTGGAAGGGAGTGAGCTATTCCCAGAACCATGACTGTGCATTCCTTGAAAGACACAAAGCTGGAGATACTGAAAACAGATTAATGAGTAAACAATACAGAGGATCAGGTAAGAAGTCCTCAGATATGTGTGTCCAGAAAGTTTTATTGTGCTTTCATGGACATTATTTTTTCTTGTGTGCATTCATGAATTAAATTATATTGGAAGGACTTTAACACATTTCATACAATTTAGGTCTTCTCCTTTCTCGTTAATACTGTAAAAGGAAATAATGTGGCTGGAACAGTTTTAGTTATTGAATCCTGATGCAGTTCTAATGGTTGAGAAACACATGTATTTTTGACATCTCACACTTGGAACTCTCTTGCTTGGCATTGGCTACTTTCAACTCTACTGTCAGATCTAGATTACCTGTAGTGAATCCACCTATTAAGAATTTGACTGATTACACGGTAAACTTTATTTTTTTTAATCACTGGTATTTTTACTATACTCCAACTTTGACTTCCAGCTTATAACAAATGTACTCCTTTGTTGAGTCTTTTATCTGCTAGTTTCCATGCAACTTTTTATATGCAAATAGTCTTGCAGTGAGGGCAGTGAATGCTATCACCCTTACATAACCAAATATGTCATTTATTCTGCTTCAGAATATTCATAATTTTGATCATGAACATAATTGTCTGATTTTCTGTTATTCATATCCTCTTGGTGACAACTTGGTGATGATAAAGAGCCTTCCTGTTCTAGCGGTGAGGATGCTGACATCCATCTTCTTTGTTGTGGCCTTTCACACTTCACGTATATTACGTGTTAGACATAGACAGAACTTTTCAGTTCAGGTCAACTAACAGGAGTGCTTTCATTTTTGGAGGAAAGTTGTACTTTAGGCTCATGTAAGAAAGACAGTAGTTTTTTGGAATTGGCTGACTCCTTTGTAGAAAACAAGTTTGTCGGTTACCCAGTTACGTGGCTGGAAGGCATTCTCTACTTTCTTGAAAGGTCATGACTCAATATTGCAATTGAATTAAGTTTTGTCCTATTGAATTATTAGATATATTGAATATAAAACAGTAAATATTATGAAGTAGTAGATTTATGAAAAAATAAAAGGATGATTTTGGAATCATGCTTTGAAGTACTTACAAAATGAGCTTGGTACTTTCGTGTATAGTCAGTAGAATTTGAAATTGAAATTCATCTCTGTAAAATGTAGCCATTTAAAAGTTAGACATCTAGTCATAGAAGCTATAACTGGTATAGAGCAGAAAGACAGGCAATTCCAGAAGCTAATTCATACAGAGAAAAACATTTAGCAGATTACTCTTTTTGGAGTTATCTGTCTTCCGGTGACTGTAGAGAAAACTTCAACACTTGATATTTAGATGACTGAAAGTAAGTGAGACAGATCACACCCCTAGTGCCAATATGGGCCTATGGTAACAATTTTCAGGTATTGCAATATGTCTCAGTGAAGCTGCATCTGGAAAACAGTCATCAAAACTGACATCACTCAGGTGTGTATCTCAGGAGTAAAAAAAGTTTCTGTAATATTATTATGGAAAAGAATGAAATAGAATGGACTGGGTTCTCTTGGGATTTCTTTTTATTTGCTTTCCTATACCTGTTATCTTACAGCAATCTGCCTACAACAATAGAGATCCCACAGTTAGCTCATCCATTGGGAGAATATCTGATGATATACTACAACACTATTAGATTATTTATTCAAAGCTGAGTTTCTCTATTACTGAATTCTTTATTTAAATATATACTTGTTGTGGTTTTTTTTCCTAACGTTAAAACATTGGACCTTATTCTCAATGGCTTTGGCAAGAAGAAAAATGTCTTTTATAGTTTCAGACAAAATGTAGTAATTATAGCAAGGTGCAGTCCTTCGAGATAAACATTTGCAGCTGGTAGGTTACCATGAAAGTAAGGGTATTTCAGCAAAAACCCTTCCCATCTACACTCCATCACTTTCCATTACTGACAATCCATCGGCATGGCATGCATGGACAAAATTCCCTGCACACTGAGAGCTTGGGGATCTCATATCTGTTTGTTAAAGTAACAGTAGCATTTAATCAAAAGAAAAATCCATCCTCCATTAATAAATAATGTATACATCTAACATTATAGTCAAGCAAGAAAATACAAACGGTTCCAGTAATTTGAGTGTGATGTTTGCCCTTTGTAAAAGTTTAGAAATATTGCTGACTTATAAGGACATCACATCCATGATGTTACATTTAAGGCTGTATAGAATCTAGGGCTTCCATTATGGATCCATATACAATTCAGAGATAAAAAATGTCTCTGGAGCTTTAACTTGGCATACAGGGCTTCAGAAAGGCAGGGGTGTGTTTAACAATTGCACAATTTTAAGCACCAAACAGAGCTTTATAAGAATGAATGTCCACACATAGAATGTAGAGGAAGGGTGCCTATTTTTTAATTAATCTCTATTATTGACATTTTTTTCATATATCCTAGAACAGCAAAGATGGAAAATGTGGCATTTGCAAAATTTTGGATCTATCCTAAAGTATTGACATTTTATAAGACAGTATATTTACCCCGTGGCTTAACTGAGAAGGAGTTTGATTTATTTACTTTTTGCTAGACCTGAACTTTCAGTAATAGATTTTGGGAATTTTTATAGATTACTTAGGATCCAGATGGCTACTGAGATTTTCAAAATCAGTAGTAACTTCCGTTGACATTAGTGGAAGTTGGGTACTCACTTGAAAATCCTTTCTCTATTTTTCAACACTTAAAACAACCTTTAAAAGAATATCACTTCTTTCATTGCTTTGAAGTTTCTTCATGCATGTTTGAAACTAATGGAAATAGTGCAAGTGATGTAAATGAAGCTAGACTTTTTTCTCTGAGTGGAAAAATAAGAGAAATTTCAGTTTCTTCACTTGCTTACCCAAGGACAGCTATTGCTTTATGAGATTCCCTAGGCTATGTGAGGGTTGACAGACGTAACAATGGAAACCCAATGACACCTTTGAGTTTGGTCATGTTGTCCTAGTTCATCTCCAAAGATACATATGGGCAACCAAAGGAACCTCTCAGGATAGAATTGCCTTAATCTTCGAAATCACCTAAATTTAGGTTACTACAGTGTAGGTGCTGATGGTATACATGTCTAAGCTTCCTTGTAAGTCAGAAGAGATCTATGCAAGTTTCAGCCTTATCAACATAGGTATGTAGTGTTAACACATGTGCTGTAGAATACTGCATCTAGACACCAGCCGCTGCTCTAGAATTGTGTGGGGTTTACATACAACCATTTTTAAGTTACATGAATGCCAGCTCTATGTCAAGATGTCTTGGACACTAAAGACCATTTAACGTTGTGATAGATGGCTACTCTTGGGTCTGTACAACCTAGTCAAACAGGCTTAGGGAACTTAATTTAATTAATTTAAGATAGACACCTAAACTGGTCCTCTGAATACCTGAAGTAGCTCATGTATATGACAGAGATCTTAGATACCTGCCTGCACTGTAGAAATCAAATATAAGATCTAGCTAGAACCCTTTCTCTGGCATTGTTTTGATAAACCTAGATGCATAATGTTATTTTAGGTGCTGCAGCCTGCTGCTTCTAAAGGTATTGGTCTCCAGTGCCTGACAGTCCTATGCAGGCATTTGCTGGATGACTATGTTTAAACAAATAAATCTTATTCTTTGTCTTTAGGAATTAAGCACACCACAATGGCTGTAGCTATAATTTTTCGTCCTCTACTTTCTGCAGGCTGTAAGTCTTGCTCTTACTGTGCCCTGAACACTGCCGTTTCCTTTGCTCACACTGATTCTGGAATCCAGCCTTGCTGAGGATGACGTTGTAGAATTCATCTTATTTTTATTCCAGCAACAGTCAAAAGGTTACCTCAGTCCACTATTTGACATAATTAGTGATGATAGTGTTAACATTAAAAGAGTGGTGAATACTGTTTAATTAAATCTATGATCTGATTAAATTAACTGTGACTGAACACATTACTAAACTGCTCCAATATTCTTGAAACATATTTGACATTCAAAGTCAAAGTGTAGTCCCAGTAGAAATACTGGTACTAATAACGTTTAAATTGGTCAAATTCTAGCTTCAAGTACATCACTCTAAGTTTCATACATAAGCAATAGTCACAGGCATATTGAAATTAATATATATATAAGCTCACCCCCCAAATATTGAGATTCCTTTTGTAGTCCTTAATGGGAAGACAGTTAAGTAAAACTTCTCTAAATATATATCTCTTTTTTTTAGGTGAAAATACTAGCAACATCTCACCAATTTAATAATAAGTTGCTGAAAGCTATATTGTTTCTACATTCTTCAATTGAAACACTAAATGAGTATACAGAAAGCAACGTCCTTTTCATTCACAGTGCATTCAATCCAAGAACTGTTCAATTAAAATTTTTAAAAAAAGAGATCTGATTGGTGAATTTGAAACTTTTCCGGTTTATCTTTGCCAAGAATGCTGTGGCATTTGAAGATCATTCATTCTGCAAATGTGTCCATTTGGGCTGTGTTTTCCAGAGCTTTTCTTACCTGTTTGCTCTGTCTCTGTGTTCTGATTTGTAATATATCTATGCTTATCTTCACCAGCTTATATACAGCCATCATTGGAAATACACAAAAGCAGTGATATTACTGATGAGGCATTTTAATGCAGTACATTAAGAGTATCTCATTGTATATCCCGAATACAATTACTTCTTAGGCTTTATGGTTATTACTCTTTTATTGTTATTGCTATCTATGCCTTATCCAGTACTTTCCAACAATAAAACTAAAAAACTTCTGGGCTGAATGCAAAATCTGTGGTTTTGCACTTCAGTGCATTTTAATTTTTACAAGAGTAAAAAAATTAATAAAGCCACAGTACAGATAGTGAAACATTCTTCTTTTCCACCAGCAGGAAATTGGACTTTGCTGACAATGCAGTGCTACATAGAGTTTACCTCTTCATATAAATCTCTATCTTTTTTGATAGACAAATATATCTGCGTAAAATACTTATATGCTTTTATTCTATTTTACAACCTATTTAGGAGAAGAAAATGCAGCTATGAAATCACATATTCTTATGTTTAGTCTTATTAATTATTGTTATCCTGTTCTATCTTATAAAAGGCAGTCAGTTTTTAGGGATATAAAATTCAAAATACTCCTCTTGTCGTGTTCAGAATGACTACATTATTTTGAAAGGTGTCAATATTTGTATATTTTGGTATTTTCATTATGAAAAGAAGAAAGATCTATGTGTAACTCTCTTACTCTCCTTTTGACAGAATTATGCATTTGATAATGTACATTTTTTTTTCTGTGGACCTGATAAATAAATAGTCTCCTTGTTAAATAGGCATCCAAAGTATTCTTCTTTCTGAAGACAGAAGATCTGCTAATTCTGCCTGATACATAGAGTATTTACAATGGCTTCAGTAACAAAAGGTTAGGTCAAGCCTTTCTGCACTAAGCAAACTCTAAATACCAATTGCTTAGTCTTTCTAGGCATTCTAGATAAGAGTTTCCAAAGCCTCCAGAGGGAAAAGCCATCCAACAAAGACTGGGAGCCTATGTCAGGCAAATGCGAAGTATGTAAATTAGATTGAGTGAAGCCCATCCAGTATTTATAAAATTAGAAATTTATGCTCTTGAATCTCCTTACCCATCTGTGTTTCTTACCAAAAATCTCTATGAATATCCCCTTCACACAAGTGGCTTAACTTGGCATCTCCAAAAAGGGACCAGTTTCTGAGGAGAAACAGTAAGATACATGTACCAATGTGATACGCATATTTTGTATCTATAGTCTACAGATACATAATCTGAAGTCTTATAAATTTCTTCGAAAATTGTAATACGAGGATGTAGTTTGCCCTATATGGAACAACATATATGTATTTGTTATGTATGACTAAAATCTCTACATCCCTTGGCTTTCTTGAACATTCCCGTGATCATTCATTATGTGCAAATTTATTTCAATATTTCCCCCATAGTAACAGTAAGTGACAGCACTCTGTGTACTTCAGTATTGAAAAATTCTTATGCCATTCAGTTCTAAGAAATGTAAGCAGCCTTTATGTACATAAAAAAAAATTCAATTAAGGGTTGTGTCCCATTTTCAGCACAAGTATTACCTTCCAGCAATAAGGAATAAATCGCTTTATAGCTAGGAAAATACCCAAGGTAATTCAAGTCATTCATACTGTTTTGATCCTTGTCCCTATGATACAAAAGGTACTGGCTCTGCAGTTATTCGGTAATGCTGATAAAAGATAACAAATTTCCCTTTACAATATTTCTAATATTTATGAAGACACATCTTGGTTTTATTCAAGACTTTTTTTTTCTAATCTAACAAAGAATCCATTGTGAATTTGGATTAGAGAGGTATCAATTTAATATATGTGAATTAATGTATGGGTCATCTTACAAAAATGTCTTGTTTCCTGCTTATCTAGGGAGCATAAGGCAGTTACAAATGAAATTGATCTAAGTAAATGAATTTGGTCTAAGTATATTTTGATAGTATTGTAATCCATAGCCAAATCCCATTACTACAGTAGGAGGGTAAAAATTAATGTGATCAGAGCCAAACATTATAAGAAGAAGAGCTGACAAAATCCTATAGTAACAACAGAAATTTGAACTATTTTTTTTTATCTTTATTACTAAATCCCTTTCTTAAGGCTTAATAATAAAAATTGTTAGATGCTTCTGCAAATTTATCTGGACCTCTACGAAGTTTTATATTTCTCCTTAGAGCTAATAATCCTTTTTGCCATATCAATCCAACCTCTGTTTCCTTCTGAATTAGCTTCCCAAGTTTCTGAATTCTTCCTTCGATATTCTGAAGTTTTGATTGTATCTGAAAGTTCTGCCATCTCCTGTGATGGGGAATTACACTGAAGTCACAAGCTGATATCAACAAGTCCAGCTATCTTAGTTTCTTATTGGAGATAAAGTCAAAATTCTCTTCAGGAAGGGGACGGTCACTCCATCACTGTCTGAAGACAAGTGAGGAGGCAGGAGAATCTGAAGATGCCTTAAATATAAAATCTACAATGAGGGGTAAATGATGTGGATGTGAAAAAGAATGCATGAGAGACTGTTGTGTATGAAGTGCGAAAAACATAACAAGCAATACTGAGGCTGGGATACATGCAGAAGTGTAGAAAAGAAGACATGTTAGAGAGGGAAAATGAATGAGGAGAAACCTCTGCAGTAAAAGAAGTCAAAATATGAGGATGGAGAAAGGCAAGACCTTCAAGGAGATAGATGGTATTAGAAGAGGTGTCTGATGATTCATCCAAGGAGTAAATGGAAATGAGTGTCACATAGAATCATAGAATTATTAAGGTTGGAAAAGACCTCTAAAATCATCAAGTCCCACCGCTATACTTCATCGTCCAACAAACATACTTCAGAGGGAGACAAATGGCACAAGTTATCTCCATTCAACTAGAAGGGTGGTTGCACTGCACACATATAAATGTAAATATTTATATGTATTCAATTATAGTACAACTGAATCTATATATCAAGCTATAACAATAATAATGAGAAGTTTTTGGTTTCAAGAATATTTGCATTGACAATATATAATTTTGCAGTTCTTAGGGGAAGATAAGGAAGTCAAGAAAATAAAGAAGTCCAGAAAAAAAACGTTTTTCATGTCATCATTTAATGTAAATATCTGACTCTTGACACCTTAACATTTCAAAGAACCGAAGTGTAAACATGAAGACCAGGTACTGAGTAGCTGTTTCATGGATCTGGTATTGCACGGTTGCATGAAGACCCTTCACAATTTCAAGCTTAGCTAACTGATCACTCCTGCATCTTTTTCTCTCAGCCAGAAATCCAATTTTGAAAAAAAACCTTATGGATGGAAAAGAACGAGAATCATGGTGCAATACTTTCATTGGCCTATGAATTAGGGTTTGTAATGATTACTTTACAAGCCTTATATAATTGCTATTTATAACTGTGTGAAGATTACTTCTGATAGCTAAACATCCAGTCAATACACAGGACCAGACTACAGGACCTCTGTCCACTTCAGGTTGAAAGCAGCTTCTGTTGACTTCAGTGGAATTTGGCCCATCTACTTAACTCCATCTTGTATAGGTGCATCACAGCGTAAAGCGTTTGTTATTCAGCTGTCCCATCATGACAAAAAGCATTAGTAACCTAATTGATAAAGGAACATCCATTGTAGTTATATATATCACACAAAGATTACCAAAATAAGACAAGTGACATTTGATGGTCTTGATTAGTGCAAAAAGTAATAAGAGGATCCTCTCAATGATATGAAAAGACTTATGACTGAAATGAGGGCATTTGAAGAAGAATTGTTATACACCCTAAAGAAATTTAAACAATTTTTGTAATGGTTATAGCACATCAGTGATATTTTCCTGATTTGGAAAAATGATTGTAACTCGCTGGAAAGGTTTATTATGGACCTGAATAATTTATGCCTCACCATTATATTTGATTGAAAGCAGAGTCAGAAAGTTGTTAGCTATCTTGATGTAAGTCAGACACTGATTTGATCCCACTGACAACAGAGCATATTTTGATTTTATGTGGATGAGATAGAAATAGTCACTAAAAGAAATTTTTTTAACAAAAGTCTTCAAAATAAGATAAAATTTTGTGTCATAGTTACATAACATAAGATATGACCATACTCATCAAAGAAGGAGTTCTTCATGACGTTCTTGGTGAAATCACGTCTGCCCTAGCATTATGGCAATGTAAATAAACAATATGGCTTATAGAAGCAGCTTTTTGGTTCCACAAAGGTTTTGTAACCTCATTTGACAGAATTTGTAGTAGTTTTCAGGGAACCAGAACAATCCAAAAGTGAAGAGGGGGATTCTGGAGATATTGTATTAAGCACGGCCAGAAGGTCGGCTAGCCCTGTCCTACCACAGAAACCAGTGGAAACCAGTAATGTGTAGTGTCTCTCAAGGGTCCATACTGACAGCAATGCTAATTAATATCTTCATTAGTGATGTTGGTAGTGGGTTTGAGTTTATCCTCAGCAAATCTGCAGAGGACACCAAGCTGAGTGATGCAATTGAAATGCCAGAGGGATGGGACGTCTTCCACAGGAAACATGACAGGCTTGAACCGTGGGCCTGTGTGAAGCTGCTGAAGTTCAACAAGGCCAAACGCGAAGTGCTGTATGTGGGTTGAGGCAATCCCCAATGTCAATGCAGGCTGGGGGATGAAGGAATTAAGAGCAGCCCTGTAGAGAAGGACCTGGGTCTACTGGTGGATGAAAAATTGGATGTGAGTGGGTAATGTGTGCTTGCAGCTCAGAAAGCCGATCATATCCTGGGATGCATTGAAAGAAGTGTGGCCAGGAGATTAAGGGAAGTGATGCCCCCTCTGTCTGCAATCTCACAGGTCCAGAAGAAATGATAAGAGAGTTGGGATTGTTCAACCTGAAGAAGAAAGGCTCCAGGGAGACATTATTGCAGATTTTCAATATTTAAAAAGGGATTGTAAGAAAGAGAGAAAAATTTTACCAAGACCTGTAGTGACGGGACAAGGAGCAATGGTTTTAAACTAAAAGAGGGTAGGTTTAGATTTGCCATAGAGAACTTTTTTATTATGACAGTGGGTGAGACACTGAAACAGGTTACCCAGGGAAGCTGTGGATGCCCCCTCCCTGGAAGTGTTCAAAGCCAGGTTGGATGGAGCCTTGAACAGTCTGATCTAGTGGAAGGTATCTCTGCCTATGGTAGGGGGATTGGACCAGAAGATCTTTCAAGATTCTTTCCAACCCAAACTATTCTACAATTCTATGATTCGGTATTCCTTGGCTGAACAGCCTCTTGTGGTATCCTTGATAAAAAGTTTCTATCTTTATGTATCATTCCCAAGAAGGTAATTATCAAAATGTGGCCCCCTTAGGGTATTGCTCACACTGGGGGTCCCAATTTGAACCTTCTTGGGCTATTGTGAGAGAAAATCTGCCACATTGTTCAATGACCAAGAGACAAGACCTTCAAATACATAAAAAGATTGCCAACAGAAGTCAGCAGCTGGTTTGTTATCCATTTTCATTTTTATTACCATCTGTTAAGAGGGCTTAGAATATGTATTGGTGTATTTCATGCCTAAATAGTGGATCAAAAATGTATTCGCTGAAAGGTTAGTAGTTGCTTTTAAAAGGAATAAAATATACTAAAGATCTCTTGGTACATGGTAATGATGCTAAATATATCAATAAAAGTAATTTCCCCAGTAGTCCTATGCTAAAGTGCTTTCTTCTCCTGACCACAAGCAGTTTATAATATGGCATTTAGACAAAATTCACTTATACTCTCCCTGGCTGGAGTCTTTGGATAAAACAGAGATAACCCACCTTAGTGTCTGTTACGTATTTATTAGAGTGTCCCTGTGTTATGGTTTATGCTGCCATGCCTGCAAGACTCTGAATTTCTGAGCATGAGAATTCATCTGGGAGAAATGACACATCTCCACCTGGAACACAACCTTTGCCTGAAAGGTAAATATGACTTAAGGCCTGGGTAGGCATAGAGTGCTTGCTGTAGCCTGGTGGCAGACACATGGATAACAGCTGCAATGCTGCACAGAGAAGTCTCCAGTGAGGCACACTGAATCTCTGTAGAAGGATCTTCAGGGCTGACTATGAGCAATATGGCAGTTATTCATAGAAGGAAAATAAGAGTAGGTCCATTGCTTGGGTTGTAGCACAGGATGCACTTACTTGGACAGGATTTGGACTTCTGTCATTCAGTCAATTTGTTCTCACAGGTGTGATTCCCACACAGATATTTGGGCCATATGAGATTGCATGAGCTATCTCAATTCCAGCTAAAGCTGCTGTTAGTCTCACATCTCCTATACAACAGATCATGTTTAGTGAATCAGCAAACATATCTTCTATACCTTAGGGTATCTGAAAAAGCCCTAGGTTTTTCAGAAAAATCACCACTGAGTGTAGCCTGTGCTGATTATACCCAGCAGAAAGGATAACTTCAGCTCCTTCTTTTCACAGGTGCAAATAGCTTTCTGTAAGGAACCTGATAGAACCTGCCACAGGACCAGCTGGGATTTGTAGGTAGGCTTTCCCTCAGTGGAAGTTTAATGCTGTTCCTCGGGCATGATACGGGATTCAAGAGTGTGCTTGGGAGAACTCTGTCACATGCAGTGTTGAAGCACCTTTCAGATGTGTACCAGTTCTGGCTGTGACAGAGTTAAATTTTCCTCATAGCAGCTTGTGTGGTGCTGTGTTTTGGATTTCTGACCAAACAATGCTGGTAGCACATTATTTTTTTAAATATTACTGAACAGTGTTCGCAAGTCTCAAAGCTTTCTCTGTTGCTCATCCTGCCCTTTTAGTGAATACATTTTAGTGCATCCAAGAAGTTGGGAGGGGACACAACTGGGCAGATGACCCAAACTAGCCAAAGAGATATTCCATGCCATATAAAGTTATGTTCAGCAATAAAAAGAAAGAGGAGGGAGATTTAGGGAGATTAGCCATATTTTGCTCAGGATCTGGTTGGGTATCAGTCTGCTCATGGGAGGTGGCAAGTGATTGCTTTTGCATCACTTGTTTTGTTTTGTCTCTGTCTTCTTCCACTTCTCCTTTGTTTATTAAACTACTTTTGTCTCAGCTTGTGGGTTTTAACCTTCCTTTTCTCTTCCTCATTCCACTGGCAGTGCGATATGGGGGAAGTAAGTGAACAACTATGTACTGCTTAACTACCTACCAAGATTAATGCACAGAAATATGGCATAACTGCAATTACTATTCTTGTATCCAGTCTCTTGTCAGGCGTCACCACATTTGCATTCCTCATGCTTAAGACAGGGAGGAAAGCCAGGAAATCATAATTATATCAATTGGCAAGCAATTGGAAAATTCACCAACTCACCAGTTATGTGCTCAAGGCCAGCCTGTGAAAAGTAGTCATATAATCTCTTGTCAAAATTAATCTTTATTTGCTGGCATTTACCCTTAACTACAGTGCTGAATGTGTCCAAAATCACTCTACAATAGAAGGGTGCACGTTAGAGAACAGAATGTGTTGTTGCCACGTTCTCTTGGGTTGCACTCAATTAGCGCTCCAAGGGAGCACATACTGGAACTCTGTTGAAGGTTATGTTTTCCTTGGTTTGGTTTTGTTCCATTCCTGGAAGCCTTTTTCCGCTACCCCCACCCCCTACATTTTCCATACAGTGCTGCTTACAACTGCCTTTTAGCATATGAAAACCTGGATGGGTAAACAGTGTAGATGTGGTGGCAGAAGCTGCAGTATAAACCACCAAACCCCTTTGATCTTAAGGGATGTGAGCAGTGGTGATATATCTGCAAAGGCTGTTTGAGTACTTGGCAAAGGCCATGAAAAGTTACTGACTCTACAATCAAAATCTCCTGTTCAATATGTTCCATCCCAACAGTTCCACAGTTCATTTCTGTATTTTTTATTGGAAATCGTATTTTCCCATTATTTAATGAGAATCGTCTGAAATAAGTACCATCTGTAATTTGTTAAAAATGACAGAAATTAATTTCTTCCCCAGATATGACCAAGGGACAAATTCTGCAATGAACTGTATAACCTGTGAAAGTTTATTAAGGGACTTCAGATCTGCTGAATCATATCTAGGTTATTGTGGATCCAGGCCTAATATCAGGTGAAGTTTTTGTGTTGCAAATCCCAAACAGGGACAGGTGATTCCCAAATACTGTAGTCCCCAGAGATAACCTTGTCTGCAGCATTTCCCCTTTTAAATAACTTGGTGCCACTCCGTGCTGGCACAATGTCCTATACGGCACCAGCTCAGAGCAGCTGTAATTCTGAGTTGTATCAGAAGAGGGTAAGATCTTATAGTATACTTGCCTTTCCCTGTGCTTGACACAGGCACCTGGGTACCTCACACATTAATCCAGGCTGCAATTTGAGGCCAGACTTTGAGAAATAATGTGTTGTAACATATAGCTGCATGCTGCCAATCGCTTAGCCCGAAAGCAACAGCAGTTAATATTAGTCCGAGTATAATCAGGCTGCTTGTTCAGTTCCTTTATTCTCTGGGAATGCATTTTTAATATAATGAAACTTCTCGTTCAGCAGAGTAAGTATGGAACGATCCAATAATATGCAAAGAACGATAAATTCTTGTGAGATCCAAACTGCTGTTATTGATAAACACTGAAGGCCAATAGAAAATATCCTTCAGCACCTCTAATAAAGGAAGCACTTTTTTTGTATATTGAGAGGATTCAGAGTTTATTTATCTCCTGACACACTGAGTGAAAGAGGAGAGTGTACAACGAAGTGGGCTTGACAGGGGCAGCAGGCCCTTGAGGAAAACATAACTGTTCCTTAAACAGACTGCAACCTAGTTTTTTTTAATATTTCTTTTTACAATGTCAGTAGAGTAGCTATCCCCAATATATATTTTTCACATCATTCATTTGATGTAATACATTTTTTGAGGATGGCTAGTATGTAGTTGATTAGTTAAAGAATTGCAACTGAAAAGAATCTTCTGTTTGGTATGACCTGACGACTGACTGCTCAGAGTAAATAAAAACTATCAACCTAAAAGTTTTATGCAATTGGCCTGACTGAATTATATAAAGCTAATCCCCTAAGCAAGAGTTACTTTTCTGGCTGTTCCCCAACCCTACCTCTTTCTATGAAACTGGTTTTACTGTATTTTTTTTTTTAATGTTGCACCCAGAGGCTACCACTAAGATTGAGGGCTGTTGCATTAACAAGGGGTAAACAAATGCTAGAATGCACAAATCAGACAGGCTATTTTGCTGAACAATTGTACTGAAGGTTCAGGTGAATATTTCTCATTTGAAATAAAACAGGGGAAGGCAGAAAAAATATTTTTATTTATATTCTTTTTTCATTATTTTCTTTTTCCTCTTCTTTTTTTTTCTTTCTAGTATTTTCTTTATTTTCCTTAAAATTACTTTCTGTTACCAATTAGAAACACTTTCAAGGTTTGAGATGGATGCAATTTTTAACTAGACCTTCAGATAAATTCAGTTGCACTGAAGTATTTAGTTTTTATATGCAGTCAATTTAAATGGAAAATATAAATTATAGGTTTGTAAACTGCTTGTTAAGACTTAAGACTTGTCCTATAGTGCTTATAGTACTACCTGTTGGCATAAGAGACTTAATCTTCCTTTCTTTCCTCCTCAAAAGTATTGGAGAGGAAGGTAATATTTCAGAACTGACCTTAGGTACATCTTTTTAGACATATTATATATGAGACTATTATTGCAATGTCTTAGGATCTCATAATATTTAATGAATTCCAGCTCATAACTCCCCAGTGATTTATAGTAGTAATTGTTCATAGTATTACGCAGTTTCCCATACTCAGTCATCCCAAATTTTGTTAAGATCTTCCAATTAAAATTTGCTTGAGAGAACTGATAAACAAAATACTCCTTCTTTCTGAGTATTAATAATAAAGAGGAATACGATTTTGGGGAGGTACTGATATAGGAGAAAACTCCATATGCTAAGAGGTAAAGTGTCCAGCTCTCATGTTCAAGTCCATAATTTTATGTGATTACTCCTTTTCATTCACTAGGAATGAAAAGGAAAAACCTTCTTACAAAAGTGAGCATGAGACTAGTCACTCTCAGATAAATTTTTGATCCTGAGGGATGAATATGTTTGAGGGTAGGGAATAAAAAAATGTTGTAAAAGCTAGGAGTTTTAAGAATGGCCAGCAAGAGATGTGGCTAGATAGAGGTGTGATAAGACCACAGTGATAACATAGGAAGAGATGTCTGAACCAGGGAAATCCTAAATACACATGAAAATATAACTAAATGAATGGGAGTGGTTAAACAGGAATTCCTCCAATAGGCGCAGGTGAATGCTGACAAATTTTGGCATCACTGCCATACGAGCAGGAAAAGAAGAGAGTATGATGGGATGAGAGATTAAGGAGAATTAAGAAATGCTGAGGGCTATATACTGGTTTTTTTTTCTCACTCTGCGTTAACTATAAAATATTTTGGCTGTTCCTTTGAAAAGGAAATATATTGGAAGAGTGTACTTCTGTTTCTACACATTTT